>JZKD02S2379387.1:0-29869 GCA_000966675.3 Picea glauca | reverse complement strand
AATTTCAAGCATATTGACCTCTACAAAAACCATAGTTTTTGTTGAAAGATTAGTTTTCATTGATGTCAACCTTTGAAGAAGTTAGGAAGCCTCGAAGGTATGGTTATGAAACCCATTGTTGATTGAAGAAAAAGGACACGAAGGACAATGTAAATGCATGTAACTCATTCATGGATGGACAATACGTATAATGTCATTTCTGATGATATGTAGTACACCACATGGTTCCTCACAGTTGAGGATTTATGGCCTTGTGAAGTTGGAGGACCCCAAAGAATGATTTAGAAGACTTTAGAAGGTCAACAAGATGTTACATGTCATTCATTAAGGGTAAAGTAGTTGCAACAAGAATTTAATTAAGGGTAAAGTGGTTGAAACAAGAGAGTGTGGGTTATCCCTAAAATAAGGAAAAGGGGTAAAACAATTACAAGCTAGCCACTAAAGGAAGTCCGTTGGAAAGTACAAATACGACTTCAAGAGACTCTTATCAATAGCTATTGAGAACATTGAATATCTATGTTGTAAGTGTTATGGGAAGGTACTATTGAAAAATCTGAAGTAGTGAGTCTGAGGCAACGAAGTTCAATGAAGAGAGAAGTTGCAGGAGCCGAATGGACGAAGTTGAGCTTATTGTTTTAGGGTTTTCCTGAGGTTATCCGCAAGTTGCAATGAAGTAAGAGTGTAGACATCCTTGAGTCGCAGACTCAGAGAAGTGCGAACATACACATGGTTCAGTGGAGGAAAACATGGACACATAGAGAAGCAAAGAAATCCGTGAGTTGTAGAGGAAGTAGGGCGCAAGCATCTGCAAGCCACAGTGGGACAAAGCACATACATCCGCAAGTTTAGAAAGCATAAGGCACATATTTGTTGATAAAAATGAAGTTCACAAGATCAAATCCATCAGGTTAGCTACAATTTGAGAGGTATGGTTTGCTGTGTATGTTAGGTTCTATATTATGCAGTAGTCCAACACATAAATGTCTTAGTAGTTCATGAGTATTTGATTTGGAAGACAATCTTGTGGATCTTGGTATGAGGGTTTAAGGCATAAGGGTTTGAGTGAAAACAATTGATGAAGTATAACAATAGTGACAGGTTGTGGTAATGATAGTGTCATATCAATAACATGATTGATTGATTCAATGGTAGTTACAAGTTTTCTACATTTATATTTATGGGTGGTTGGATGGGGCAAGGAAAGGGGGTTGTAGCCTCCTTCCGGTTGGTGCCAAAGAATTGGAGAGTTGGAGCTTCCTTCAGGTTGGAGCCTTCTTCCAGTTGTAGTTGGAAAATAAGGAATTTGGTGCTTCCTATGAATGCATTTCTTCTAACATATAAGAAAAAATTTATGTGGTTTTCTCCCGCATTAGGTTTCCATGTAAAATTCTGGTGTACTATGTATTTGTGGTTGCTTATTGTTCATGGTTGATTTATACTGCTGATGATACATTAAATTCTAATGTTAAATTGTTGAACACTTCTCATAAAGTTAAAGAATACACATTGTGGTTAAAAGTGGTAATAAAGTAATCATATCGATTCACCCCCCCACCCCACCCCTTAGTATTCCAACAATTGGTATCATAACAAGTCCTTCAAGAAATAGTTTAACCACTGGAAGGAGATCATGGAATATTCTAATATTGGAGCACCAAGGTTTGATGGAAATAACTATTCCTTTTGAAGGTAAAATGATGGAAACCTTTTTATAGGCACAAGGATTTGATGTTTTATAGTTAGTAGTAGACAGATATGCAACACCAACCACTCCCCCAAATGACAAACATGAAAAGAAACTCAGCGAAAGCAACTCAACGGATAAAGGAACCATTATGAGCAGTCTGTATGATTCAATATTTGTCAAATTTATGCATTGCAAGACCACAAAGGATCTTTGGGATAAACTTCAAAATATTTATGAAGGAGATACCAAAGTCAAGGGAGCTAAGCTTCAAACCCTTAGAGCCAAGTTTGAGCTATTAGCGATGAAGGAAGATGAAGACATTGCAACCTACTTTCTATGAGTTGAAGAAAAAATGAGCACTATTAGAGGATGGGGAGAAGAAGTTGATGAGTCAGTGGTCGTTCAAAAGGTTCTAAGCTCTCTACCTATGAAATTTGATCCTAAGATATCAACCCTGGAAGAAAGAACATATCTTGACAGTTTGAGCATGGACGAGCTACATGGAATATTCACAGCTTATGAAATGAGGATAGAACAAGAGAACCCAATCACGATGGAAGCATTGTTCAAAGCATCCGAGAAGACGAAGAAATAAAATAATAAAAAGTCAAAACCAGATTGCAGCTGCAACAATGATTCAGAGGAATATGAAGAAGTGGAAAACTTCGTAAGGAAATTAAAAAGAGGAACCGACAAATACAAAGGCATGTTTCCATTGAAATGTTTTAATTCTGATGGTATTGGTCATTTTTATTATAAATGTATTTATGCTAAGAATAAAGGTAGCGATGAAGAAGGATATCCTAAGAAGAAAAAGAAAAATCAAAAGGGAGACAAGAGAAAGAACAAAAAAAATTTCTTTAAGAAAAGTTTCTACTCAAGGGAAGACAATTCTTCATCATATGAGGATGATGATAGTGACAATGATTCAAAAAGAGTACTCTTCATGGCAGTAGAACTGTAGAAGATGCTGAAGAAGATTTCGAAGATCCCAAATCTTTCGAAGAAGAAGGTGAGGTTGATCTCAGAGAAGAATTAATTAGTGCCTTAGAAGAACTAGGGAAATAAAGAAAGACAATCAAGTCACTCAAGGCAACGTTAAAGAATAAAGAATGATTTGAAAATTCCAATTCATAAGAAATCGAGCAAATAATCGTGAAGTTAAATATCTAGGTAGAAGAAGACAAAAGGATTGAAGAAACACTCAGAAAACAATTAGAATATAAAGAGAAGATGATTGAAAGCTTGGAAGCAGAAATAGTTACCCCACTAAAATATCATCAGAAGAAATATATGTAGCAGAATAGCACCAAAATATTGGATGAGATCATCAACAATCAAAGGCCATACTATGAAAGGTCTAGGCTAGGATAAAACGAGATGTAGACTGAGAAAGGTTCAAGCTCCAAGACAACAAAACAAGAAGTATAACAAAACACTTATGCATAAATAGTAAGAGGTACTCAAGAAGAAAATCATAGAGGAATTGGACCACATAGAAGATTTAGAACACATAACTAGAAATCAACAACATCTCAAGAAGAAGAGGGATTCAGAAGAGTAACACCATTCAGAAGATCCCCTACATCCAGGTATCAAACTATTTTTCTTGGTTTATGCTATTCTTGTAAAATTTTGGTCACAAAGTTGCAAACTATAGAGCCTATGCCAAGAACAGAAGCAACTATGAAGGCCATTTAAACAACAATTATCCTAGAAAGTCACATGAGGCACAAAGCACAAATCACAACAATTTTGGTTCACTAAGTAATGAAACTGAGTGCTAAAAGTGTAATAATTTTGGACATTTGGCCAAAGATTGTAGATTGATTGTTCCTCCAAAGGAACCAAATTAGAATAACAACAATGATAAACAAGAACCACAAAGGATATGGAGCAGAAATCAAGATCAATTCAACACTGAAGAATGCTCGCTTGCTCTACAAGCGCTACAAAAGAAAAGTGGGTGGTATGTTGACAATGGTTGTTCGAAGCATACGACAAGTGACAAGAACAAGTTTCTGACTCTGAAGAAGGAACAATATGGATCAATTTCATTTGGAAATGATAACTCAACCAAAATAATAGGTAGAGGCACAATCAAGCTTGGGAGCAAAGATGTCGAGGCAGAAAATGTTCTATTGGTCAAATATATGAAGCACACTATTTTGAGTGTCAGTCAAATGTGTGATCAAGGACACAAATGTTTGTTTGACTTAGAAAAATGTGATATAAGAAAAGAAGGATCAAGAAAATTGGTGGCTATATCTATAAGAACCCCAAACAACATATATGTCCTGAATGGAATTGGAAGGGAAAAATATTGTTTAGGAAAGGAAAATGAAAGTTGGCTCTGGAACAGAAGGATGGGTCACATAAAATTTGATAACCTTGTCAAAATCAACAGAAAGGAAGCAATGAAAGAAATGCCTGAGATCTCAAAGCCATCAAATACTCTATGTGAGCATTGTCTACAAGGAAAACAAACCAGGACCAAGTTCAAATCAAAAGAGTACTCCACGAAAAAACCATTGGAGATTGTACACAATGATCTATGTGGACTGACAAGAAAAAAAGGATTAAATGGTGAACAATACTTTATGCTACTAGTTGACGACTACACAAGAATGACTGTAGTTTTCTTTCTCAGGAAGAAGTCAAAGGCATTCAAACACTTCAAGATATACACATAGATGGTTGAGATTGAGATGGATTTGTAAATCAAGTGTTTGAGATCAGACAATGGAGGAGAGTTTACATAAAAGGAATTCATGGATTTATGTGGAGAACATGGAATAAAGAGATGGTTCTCGACAGCGAGGACACCTCGACAAAATGGAGTGGTCGAAAGGAAGAGCAGAACAATATAGGAAATGGCCAGAACCATGTTGAAAGATTACAAGTTGAGTGACATATTTTGGGCACAAGAAGTTCATACAACAATTCACATCCTGAATAGAGGAATGCTCAGAAGTAACAATGATAAGACTCCCTACAAGTTATGGAAAGGAAGACCGAAAAATGTGAATCATTTTAGAGAATTTGGAAGCAAATTTTATATGAAAAGAGAATATGGAAAGCTTGGAAAATTTGAGTCCTGAGTTGACAAAGACATACTAGTTGGGTATTCAATAAAAAACAAAGCATATAAATGATTAAGTCCAAGACTCAACAGAATCATGGAAAGCATCAATGTAATGATTGATAAGATAGATGTATGGAAGGTCAAAGGAGGAAGCAAAGACTTATAAGAGCAAGATGATGAGGAAGATATAAAAGAAGAATAAGTAGTAGAAGAAGAGTAGCCAGAAGGAAAACAAGAGGAACATGAAAAAAATATACCTCCTAAGACACCTAGCTGACGAGTACATAAAAATCATCCACGAGAACAAATTATTAGGAATAAATATTGAGGAGTTGAAACCCGAAGAAGAATTATTTAACTAGAACAACAACACCCAACATTGTTGTCTACAATTGAACTAAGCAATTTTGAAGAGGCCAACAAGGATGGACATTGGATCAAGGCTATGGATGAAGAATTGGATTAGAGAGAGAAGAATGACAAATGGGAACTGGTTCCAAGACCGAAGAACAAGAAATTTATTGACACAAATTGGGTTTTCCTAAACAAATTGAACGAGGATGGAAATGTAACCATAAACAAAGCAAGGTTAGTATGCAAAGGATATGCCCAGGTTTAGGGAACAGACTTTGAAGAAACGTTTTCCCTGTTTTCCAGAATGGAAGCAATTAGATTAATCTTGGCTTATGCATGTTTGAATAAGATCAAGGTATATCAGATGGATGTGAAATCAACCTTCTTAAACATAGAGTTATAAGAATAAGTTTACATCGAGCAACCATAAGGATTTGAGCTATCAGAAAGGGAAGATTATGTTTGTAGGTTGAAGAAAGCATTGTATGGTCTCAAGCAAGCCCCCAAAGCATGGTACTCAAGGTTGGACATGTATTTACAGTAGCAAGGGTTCAAGAAAGGCAATGCATACAGTAATATCTACATAAAGGTAGATCAATATAACATATTACTAATTGAAGTTTATGTTGATGACATCATTTTTGGAAGCGATAATGACAGGATGAGTCATAATTTTGCTAAAGACATGTATAATGAGTTAGAAATGTCTTTTCTTGGTGAATTGACTTTCTTTTTGGGACTTCAGATATATCAACGTGATACATGTATATTTATTTCACAGACCAAGTATATCAAAGAAATGCTAAAAAGTTTGGAATGTAAGATTGTAAGCTTGTAAGTACTCCTATGCAAACTAATTGCAAGTTTAGAAAAGGAGATGAATCCAAGGATGCAGATCAGAGACTCTACAGATCAATGATAGGTAGCTTACTCTATGTGACGTCATCATGACTAGATGTGATGCAAGCAGCTGGACAAGTAGCAAGATGTCAAGTAGCACCAAAGGATCACATGGTATGGCAATAAAGAGAATATTCAGATATCTCAAAGCAACATAAGACTATGGGTTATGGTATCCAAAAGGAAATGAACTATCTCTATTTTCTTATACAGATGTAGACTGGCTGGAAGCATTGACGACAAAAGAAGTACAAGTGGAGTAGTTTTCTATTTGGGTGAGTTTTTGGTATCCTGGTTAAGCAAGAAGCAATAATCAATATCATTGTCTACGGAAGACGCAAAATATATTGCATAAACAACGTGTTGTACTCATGTCCTCTAGATGAAAAAAAATATGTAGGATATACAAGTGGACTATGATGAGCCCATTTTGACATTTTATGATAACACTAGTGCTAACATTATCTCAAAGAATACAATGATGCATTCCAAGATGAAACACATTCCCATCAAGTATCACTTTCTACGGGAACATGCTACAAAGAATAGCATCAAGCTAGAGTATATTGGGGGGAAATAGCAGATTGCATATATCTTCACCAAACCTCTTATGAAGGAGAATTTTGAGTATCCTCGATAGAGACTTGGAGTAGTTTATGCCCCACAACGAACTTCACAACATCAATCACAACAGGACAGGGGGAGAGAAGAAATAAATATGACAAGTCATGAAGACTTGGAGTCAATAATTTTTTAATGCTATATGTCAATGATTCACATGAGGAAGCACCGCGAAGAGAAAAAGTCAGTAGAATGATCCAAAGCTTGCATAAATGGGAATCAACCCCAAGAATAGTGCAGAAAGGGGGAACATCCGAAAGAAGAATGCAGATAGGGGGAACATCCGAATGAAGAATGCATATAGGGGGAGAAACCCCAAGGTGATTTCAAATAGGGGGAGAAACCCCAAGTAAAGTTACCCCTTTCCATTGATGTCAAAGGGGGAGAGAATGCACAGATGCAGAGAAACATAGAGATATATCAGAGGTATAAAGACATAGGGAGCGATGGTCATAATGGGAGAATAAGCATGCACATGTGCTTCCATGCCATCAATGTTGAGGTGTTTCATCAGAGTGTTGCCATCAATTCCAAAGTGGGAAATTGTTGAAAGATTGGTTGTCATTGATGTCAACCCTAAAAGAAGTCAGGAAGCTCTGAAGGTATGGTTATGAAACTTGTATTTGATCGAAGAAAAATGACATGAAGGACAGTGTAAATACAAGTAACTCATTCATGGATGGACAACACATATTGTTCCATTTCCGATGATATGTGGTATGCCATGTGGCTCCCCACGGTTTACGAGTTATGGCCTTGTGAAGTTGGAGGACCCCAAGAATGATCTAGAAGCCCCTAGAAGGTCAACAAGAAGTTATAGGTCATTCATTAAGGGTAAGGTAGTTGAAAGAAGAATTTAATTAAGGGTAAAGTGGTTGCAACAAGAGAGTGTGGGTTAGCCCTAAAATAAGGAAAAGGGATGAAAAAATTATAAGCTAACCCTTAAAGGAAGTCACTTGTAAAGTATAAATAAGACTTCAAGAGACTCTTATTAACACCTATTGAGCACATTGAATATATATGTTGTAAAAATTTATGAGCAAGTACTATTGACAGATCTGAAGCAGTGAGTCTGAGGCAACAAAGTTCAATGAAGAGAGAAGTTGCAAGAGCCGAAGGGACGAAGTTGAGCTTAATGTTCTATGGTTTTCCTGAGGTTATCCGCGAGTTACAGTGAAGGAAGAGCGCATACATTCTCAAGTTATAGACTCAAAGAAGCATAGACATACATTGGGTTCAGTGAAGGAAAACACGAACACACAAAGAAGTAAATAAATCCACGAGTAGGAAGTAGGGCGCAAACATCCTCGAGAAACAATGGGACAAAGCACAGACATCCGCGAGTTCACAAAGCATAGGGCACATATATGTTGATAAAATTGAAGTTTGAGAGGTATGAATTAATGTGTATGTTAGGGTCTATATTATGAAATATTCCAACACATAAATGTCTCAGTAGTTCATGAGTATTTGATTTGGAATACATTCTTGTGGATCTTGGCATGAGATTTTGAGGCATAAGGGTTTGAGTGATAATAGTTGATGAAGTGTAGTAGCAATGATAGGTTTTGGTAGTGACAATGTTAGATCAATAACAATTTTTGGCAGTGACAGTGTCAGATCAATAACATGATTGATTGATTCAGTGGTAGTGACAATTTTTCTACATTTATATTTCTGGGTGGTTAGATGGGGAAAGGAAAGGGGGTTGTAGCATCCTTCCGGTTGGTGCCAGAGAATTGGGGAGTTGGAGATTCCTTCAGTTTGAAGCCTGAAAACTAGGAGTTTGGAGCCTCCTTCCAGTTGTAGCTAGAAAACAAATAAGTCAGTGCTTCCTATGAATGTATTTCTTCTGACATATAAGAGAAGCATTCCATGGTTTTCTCCTGCATTGGGTTTCCATGTAAAATTATAGTGTACTATGTATTTGTGGTTGCTTACTATTCATGGTTGATTTATACTACTGATGATACATTAAATTTTATTGTTAAACTATTGAAAACTACTCATAAAGTTAAAGAATACACATCATTGTTAAAAGTGGTAATAAAGTACTCATATTGATTCACCCCCTTCTCTCAGTATTCTAACAATTTTCTCGTTCTTTCGTGTCAACCTTTGTAACATAAAATCATATGTATCAACCTCTATGGAAACCCTCATTTCTTCAACCTTAGGTGTCAAACCCTTTGCTTCACTTGAAACAATTTGGGAAAAGGTGCAAATTGTTGGGGATGATATATTGATGATATATCTAAAGGTATTTTACTTGTCTTTTGACATCTACTTTTAGTTTAATTGTTAACAATTTTTTCTCAATTTTTTGGACAATTTTTTTGGGTACTTGCTTGTCTTTAGTTGGGATCATCTTTTGGCGTCGATGAAAATCATTATCATCTTCTTTTTTCCATTTTTTGTTCCAATCATCTTTGACATATGCAAACATATTAGTGTAGTGTGTTAGAAACATCATCAATGAAAAATCTTGCAATGCTCTTTCATTCAAGGTAAATAGATTGACCCTTATTAGGTATGCTTCTTGTTGATGTGAGATATAATAAAGACTTGTGCAAGAGACTACTATTTTTTGTTTGATGTTATATATGAGCTTAAACATGGCTATATTCCATGTCTTTCCACTTCAAAGGTCCTATTTTGTTTCAATTTTTTGGTTTATTTTTTATTTTTTGATACTAGCCTCTTTCTGTCTTGATATTCCCATTGTCAATTAGATCCCATTATTTCAATTCATTAATTACAAGTTGTTTCAATGTTTATGTTGTGAAAGATAAAATTATTTAGTTGCATTTAGATAATCAAAAGATGTTTGTTGACAAGTAAAAATTGATAACCCAAGTGCAAGTATTTAGACAAGATTTGGAAACAACACAAGATGATATGAAATATGTTGGTGCACCGAGGACAAGGATAGAAATCCAACATTAGGAGTTACAACGAGCAAGGTAGTTTTGTTGTTGTAGTGTATTTAATACTATGCATATGCTCATATGTAATATTATGCAATTGCACATATGCATCTTCTTACTTATTTTGGATTTCTTACATAGTAATTGCCATATTATTTTGGAATTTTTTTTTTTTTTCGTAATCCTAATTTGCAAAAAACTCCAAATATTATGAATTGTTTTGTGTATTTTTTACATTCTATTGTTTAATACATAACTACAAAACTTCCATTCAATATGAGAAGAAGGAACATGATGATTAGCTAGAGTAGAGTCAGTTTATGGAGAAATACTCAAATCTCAATGTCTCGTGTGTTGGAAATATTGTTTTCATTGATGTCAAAGACAGGGGAGACTACAAATGTTCAAGATAAATATTACAAGCCTATAGATGTACAAGACAAATATTGTAAGATGGATATTGTTGAAAGTATTACTTTTGTATTTTTGATGGTCAGTTTGGATACCCTATCTTTGAATTCATTTTTACCCTACATACCTAGATAAAATGACAGTACCAGTTATATGGTTAGAAATATTTTTCCAAGACCTTTCCAACGGTATATGGAATTCCCTCTAACTCCCTAGGAATGAGGAGATATGATTTTTTTCGTCCAACAACCCAACCAATCTTTACAGGTCGACCCTGAAAGTGGGGACACAATTACTATAAATACAGGATATATGTGCACATTTTTAGTGCAACCAAGTAAGAGATAAAGTCTGAGGTGCACATAAGTGATATGAGGTGAATAAAAGGAGCTGGGGTGTCTTTTTGGGATCTAAAGATGTGCAAGAGAAGTCTAAGGGATTTTCTTGGGGTATTTTTTGTTCGCAAGGTGCGCTATGAAGGACTGAAGGTATGTGATGATATCATGTGCACTATTATGAGGTTGTGATGTTTACATCAGGGATTATATTATGGGAATAATTCTATGAGGCTTGCTAGGGCATGAAGGCTGCATGTGACTTGGATTTGTGTCTACACATATCTTGTTGATTTGGTGCTTAGGTGAGGGGATTGGTGTCTCTAGCAAGTTGGTTCTTGCAAATATTGTAACATTAGGTTGGTGCCTACAGGTGTTGTTGAGTTGGTGCTCAGTTGATGAGATTGGTGTTTCCAATNAATTTCAAGCATATTGACCTCTACAAAAACCATAGTTTTTGTTGAAAGATTAGTTTTCATTGATGTCAACCTTTGAAGAAGTTAGGAAGCCTCGAAGGTATGGTTATGAAACCCATTGTTGATTGAAGAAAAAGGACACGAAGGACAATGTAAATGCATGTAACTCATTCATGGATGGACAATACGTATAATGTCATTTCTGATGATATGTAGTACACCACATGGTTCCTCACAGTTGAGGATTTATGGCCTTGTGAAGTTGGAGGACCCCAAAGAATGATTTAGAAGACTTTAGAAGGTCAACAAGATGTTACATGTCATTCATTAAGGGTAAAGTAGTTGCAACAAGAATTTAATTAAGGGTAAAGTGGTTGAAACAAGAGAGTGTGGGTTATCCCTAAAATAAGGAAAAGGGGTAAAACAATTACAAGCTAGCCACTAAAGGAAGTCCGTTGGAAAGTACAAATACGACTTCAAGAGACTCTTATCAATAGCTATTGAGAACATTGAATATCTATGTTGTAAGTGTTATGGGAAGGTACTATTGAAAAATCTGAAGTAGTGAGTCTGAGGCAACGAAGTTCAATGAAGAGAGAAGTTGCAGGAGCCGAATGGACGAAGTTGAGCTTATTGTTTTAGGGTTTTCCTGAGGTTATCCGCAAGTTGCAATGAAGTAAGAGTGTAGACATCCTTGAGTCGCAGACTCAGAGAAGTGCGAACATACACATGGTTCAGTGGAGGAAAACATGGACACATAGAGAAGCAAAGAAATCCGTGAGTTGTAGAGGAAGTAGGGCGCAAGCATCTGCAAGCCACAGTGGGACAAAGCACATACATCCGCAAGTTTAGAAAGCATAAGGCACATATTTGTTGATAAAAATGAAGTTCACAAGATCAAATCCATCAGGTTAGCTACAATTTGAGAGGTATGGTTTGCTGTGTATGTTAGGTTCTATATTATGCAGTAGTCCAACACATAAATGTCTTAGTAGTTCATGAGTATTTGATTTGGAAGACAATCTTGTGGATCTTGGTATGAGGGTTTAAGGCATAAGGGTTTGAGTGAAAACAATTGATGAAGTATAACAATAGTGACAGGTTGTGGTAATGATAGTGTCATATCAATAACATGATTGATTGATTCAATGGTAGTTACAAGTTTTCTACATTTATATTTATGGGTGGTTGGATGGGGCAAGGAAAGGGGGTTGTAGCCTCCTTCCGGTTGGTGCCAAAGAATTGGAGAGTTGGAGCTTCCTTCAGGTTGGAGCCTTCTTCCAGTTGTAGTTGGAAAATAAGGAATTTGGTGCTTCCTATGAATGCATTTCTTCTAACATATAAGAAAAAATTTATGTGGTTTTCTCCCGCATTAGGTTTCCATGTAAAATTCTGGTGTACTATGTATTTGTGGTTGCTTATTGTTCATGGTTGATTTATACTGCTGATGATACATTAAATTCTAATGTTAAATTGTTGAACACTTCTCATAAAGTTAAAGAATACACATTGTGGTTAAAAGTGGTAATAAAGTAATCATATCGATTCACCCCCCCACCCCACCCCTTAGTATTCCAACAATTGGTATCATAACAAGTCCTTCAAGAAATAGTTTAACCACTGGAAGGAGATCATGGAATATTCTAATATTGGAGCACCAAGGTTTGATGGAAATAACTATTCCTTTTGAAGGTAAAATGATGGAAACCTTTTTATAGGCACAAGGATTTGATGTTTGATAGTTAGTTGTAGACGGATATGCAACACCAACCACTCCCCCAAATGACAAACATGAAAAGAAACTCGGCGAAAAAAACTCAACGGATAAAGGAACCATTATGAGCAGTCTGTATGATTCAATATTTGTCAAAGTTATGCATTGCAAGACCACAAAGGATCTTTGGGATAAACTTCAAAATATTTATGAAGGAGATACCAAAGTCAAGGGAGCTAAGCTTCAAACCCTTAGAGCCAAGTTTGAGCAACTGGCGATGAAGGAGATGAAGACATTGCAACCTACTTTCTATGAGTTGAAGAAAAAATGAACACTATTAGAGGATGGGGAGAAGAAGTTGATGAGTCAGTGGTCGTTCAAAAGGTTCTAAGCTCTCTACCTATGAAATTTGATCCTAAGATATCAACCCTGGAAGAAAGAACATATCTTGACAGTTTGAGCATGGACGAGCTACATGGAATATTCACAGCTTATGAAATGAGGATAGAACAAGAGAACCCAATCACGATGGAAGCATTGTTCAAAGCATCCGAGAAGACGAAGAAATAAAATAATAAAAAGTCAAAACCAGATTGCAGCTGCAACAATGATTCAGAGGAATATGAAGAAGTGGAAAACTTCGTAAGGAAATTAAAAAGAGGAACCGACAAATACAAAGGCATGTTTCCATTGAAATGTTTTAATTCTGATGGTATTGGTCATTTTTATTATAAATGTATTTATGCTAAGAATAAAGGTAGCGATGAAGAAGGATATCCTAAGAAGAAAAAGAAAAATCAAAAGGGAGACAAGAGAAAGAACAAAAAAAATTTCTTTAAGAAAAGTTTCTACTCAAGGGAAGACAATTCTTCATCATATGAGGATGATGATAGTGACAATGATTCAAAAAGAGTACTCTTCATGGCAGTAGAACTGTAGAAGATGCTGAAGAAGATTTCGAAGATCCCAAATCTTTCGAAGAAGAAGGTGAGGTTGATCTCAGAGAAGAATTAATTAGTGCCTTAGAAGAACTAGGGAAATAAAGAAAGACAATCAAGTCACTCAAGGCAACGTTAAAGAATAAAGAATGATTTGAAAATTCCAATTCATAAGAAATCGAGCAAATAATCGTGAAGTTAAATATCTAGGTAGAAGAAGACAAAAGGATTGAAGAAACACTCAGAAAACAATTAGAATATAAAGAGAAGATGATTGAAAGCTTGGAAGCAGAAATAGTTACCCCACTAAAATATCATCAGAAGAAATATATGTAGCAGAATAGCACCAAAATATTGGATGAGATCATCAACAATCAAAGGCCATACTATGAAAGGTCTAGGCTAGGATAAAACGAGATGTAGACTGAGAAAGGTTCAAGCTCCAAGACAACAAAACAAGAAGTATAACAAAACACTTATGCATAAATAGTAAGAGGTACTCAAGAAGAAAATCATAGAGGAATTGGACCACATAGAAGATTTAGAACACATAACTAGAAATCAACAACATCTCAAGAAGAAGAGGGATTCAGAAGAGTAACACCATTCAGAAGATCCCCTACATCCAGGTATCAAACTATTTTTCTTGGTTTATGCTATTCTTGTAAAATTTTGGTCACAAAGTTGCAAACTATAGAGCCTATGCCAAGAACAGAAGCAACTATGAAGGCCATTTAAACAACAATTATCCTAGAAAGTCACATGAGGCACAAAGCACAAATCACAACAATTTTGGTTCACTAAGTAATGAAACTGAGTGCTAAAAGTGTAATAATTTTGGACATTTGGCCAAAGATTGTAGATTGATTGTTCCTCCAAAGGAACCAAATTAGAATAACAACAATGATAAACAAGAACCACAAAGGATATGGAGCAGAAATCAAGATCAATTCAACACTGAAGAATGCTCGCTTGCTCTACAAGCGCTACAAAAGAAAAGTGGGTGGTATGTTGACAATGGTTGTTCGAAGCATACGACAAGTGACAAGAACAAGTTTCTGACTCTGAAGAAGGAACAATATGGATCAATTTCATTTGGAAATGATAACTCAACCAAAATAATAGGTAGAGGCACAATCAAGCTTGGGAGCAAAGATGTCGAGGCAGAAAATGTTCTATTGGTCAAATATATGAAGCACACTATTTTGAGTGTCAGTCAAATGTGTGATCAAGGACACAAATGTTTGTTTGACTTAGAAAAATGTGATATAAGAAAAGAAGGATCAAGAAAATTGGTGGCTATATCTATAAGAACCCCAAACAACATATATGTCCTGAATGGAATTGGAAGGGAAAAATATTGTTTAGGAAAGGAAAATGAAAGTTGGCTCTGGAACAGAAGGATGGGTCACATAAAATTTGATAACCTTGTCAAAATCAACAGAAAGGAAGCAATGAAAGAAATGCCTGAGATCTCAAAGCCATCAAATACTCTATGTGAGCATTGTCTACAAGGAAAACAAACCAGGACCAAGTTCAAATCAAAAGAGTACTCCACGAAAAAACCATTGGAGATTGTACACAATGATCTATGTGGACTGACAAGAAAAAAAGGATTAAATGGTGAACAATACTTTATGCTACTAGTTGACGACTACACAAGAATGACTGTAGTTTTCTTTCTCAGGAAGAAGTCAAAGGCATTCAAACACTTCAAGATATACACATAGATGGTTGAGATTGAGATGGATTTGTAAATCAAGTGTTTGAGATCAGACAATGGAGGAGAGTTTACATAAAAGGAATTCATGGATTTATGTGGAGAACATGGAATAAAGAGATGGTTCTCGACAGCGAGGACACCTCGACAAAATGGAGTGGTCGAAAGGAAGAGCAGAACAATATAGGAAATGGCCAGAACCATGTTGAAAGATTACAAGTTGAGTGACATATTTTGGGCACAAGAAGTTCATACAACAATTCACATCCTGAATAGAGGAATGCTCAGAAGTAACAATGATAAGACTCCCTACAAGTTATGGAAAGGAAGACCGAAAAATGTGAATCATTTTAGAGAATTTGGAAGCAAATTTTATATGAAAAGAGAATATGGAAAGCTTGGAAAATTTGAGTCCTGAGTTGACAAAGACATACTAGTTGGGTATTCAATAAAAAACAAAGCATATAAATGATTAAGTCCAAGACTCAACAGAATCATGGAAAGCATCAATGTAATGATTGATAAGATAGATGTATGGAAGGTCAAAGGAGGAAGCAAAGACTTATAAGAGCAAGATGATGAGGAAGATATAAAAGAAGAATAAGTAGTAGAAGAAGAGTAGCCAGAAGGAAAACAAGAGGAACATGAAAAAAATATACCTCCTAAGACACCTAGCTGACGAGTACATAAAAATCATCCACGAGAACAAATTATTAGGAATAAATATTGAGGAGTTGAAACCCGAAGAAGAATTATTTAACTAGAACAACAACACCCAACATTGTTGTCTACAATTGAACTAAGCAATTTTGAAGAGGCCAACAAGGATGGACATTGGATCAAGGCTATGGATGAAGAATTGGATTAGAGAGAGAAGAATGACAAATGGGAACTGGTTCCAAGACCGAAGAACAAGAAATTTATTGACACAAATTGGGTTTTCCTAAACAAATTGAACGAGGATGGAAATGTAACCATAAACAAAGCAAGGTTAGTATGCAAAGGATATGCCCAGGTTTAGGGAACAGACTTTGAAGAAACGTTTTCCCTGTTTTCCAGAATGGAAGCAATTAGATTAATCTTGGCTTATGCATGTTTGAATAAGATCAAGGTATATCAGATGGATGTGAAATCAACCTTCTTAAACATAGAGTTATAAGAATAAGTTTACATCGAGCAACCATAAGGATTTGAGCTATCAGAAAGGGAAGATTATGTTTGTAGGTTGAAGAAAGCATTGTATGGTCTCAAGCAAGCCCCCAAAGCATGGTACTCAAGGTTGGACATGTATTTACAGTAGCAAGGGTTCAAGAAAGGCAATGCATACAGTAATATCTACATAAAGGTAGATCAATATAACATATTACTAATTGAAGTTTATGTTGATGACATCATTTTTGGAAGCGATAATGACAGGATGAGTCATAATTTTGCTAAAGACATGTATAATGAGTTAGAAATGTCTTTTCTTGGTGAATTGACTTTCTTTTTGGGACTTCAGATATATCAACGTGATACATGTATATTTATTTCACAGACCAAGTATATCAAAGAAATGCTAAAAAGTTTGGAATGTAAGATTGTAAGCTTGTAAGTACTCCTATGCAAACTAATTGCAAGTTTAGAAAAGGAGATGAATCCAAGGATGCAGATCAGAGACTCTACAGATCAATGATAGGTAGCTTACTCTATGTGACGTCATCATGACTAGATGTGATGCAAGCAGCTGGACAAGTAGCAAGATGTCAAGTAGCACCAAAGGATCACATGGTATGGCAATAAAGAGAATATTCAGATATCTCAAAGCAACATAAGACTATGGGTTATGGTATCCAAAAGGAAATGAACTATCTCTATTTTCTTATACAGATGTAGACTGGCTGGAAGCATTGACGACAAAAGAAGTACAAGTGGAGTAGTTTTCTATTTGGGTGAGTTTTTGGTATCCTGGTTAAGCAAGAAGCAATAATCAATATCATTGTCTACGGAAGACGCAAAATATATTGCATAAACAACGTGTTGTACTCATGTCCTCTAGATGAAAAAAAATATGTAGGATATACAAGTGGACTATGATGAGCCCATTTTGACATTTTATGATAACACTAGTGCTAACATTATCTCAAAGAATACAATGATGCATTCCAAGATGAAACACATTCCCATCAAGTATCACTTTCTACGGGAACATGCTACAAAGAATAGCATCAAGCTAGAGTATATTGGGGGGAAATAGCAGATTGCATATATCTTCACCAAACCTCTTATGAAGGAGAATTTTGAGTATCCTCGATAGAGACTTGGAGTAGTTTATGCCCCACAACGAACTTCACAACATCAATCACAACAGGACAGGGGGAGAGAAGAAATAAATATGACAAGTCATGAAGACTTGGAGTCAATAATTTTTTAATGCTATATGTCAATGATTCACATGAGGAAGCACCGCGAAGAGAAAAAGTCAGTAGAATGATCCAAAGCTTGCATAAATGGGAATCAACCCCAAGAATAGTGCAGAAAGGGGGAACATCCGAAAGAAGAATGCAGATAGGGGGAACATCCGAATGAAGAATGCATATAGGGGGAGAAACCCCAAGGTGATTTCAAATAGGGGGAGAAACCCCAAGTAAAGTTACCCCTTTCCATTGATGTCAAAGGGGGAGAGAATGCACAGATGCAGAGAAACATAGAGATATATCAGAGGTATAAAGACATAGGGAGCGATGGTCATAATGGGAGAATAAGCATGCACATGTGCTTCCATGCCATCAATGTTGAGGTGTTTCATCAGAGTGTTGCCATCAATTCCAAAGTGGGAAATTGTTGAAAGATTGGTTGTCATTGATGTCAACCCTAAAAGAAGTCAGGAAGCTCTGAAGGTATGGTTATGAAACTTGTATTTGATCGAAGAAAAATGACATGAAGGACAGTGTAAATACAAGTAACTCATTCATGGATGGACAACACATATTGTTCCATTTCCGATGATATGTGGTATGCCATGTGGCTCCCCACGGTTTACGAGTTATGGCCTTGTGAAGTTGGAGGACCCCAAGAATGATCTAGAAGCCCCTAGAAGGTCAACAAGAAGTTATAGGTCATTCATTAAGGGTAAGGTAGTTGAAAGAAGAATTTAATTAAGGGTAAAGTGGTTGCAACAAGAGAGTGTGGGTTAGCCCTAAAATAAGGAAAAGGGATGAAAAAATTATAAGCTAACCCTTAAAGGAAGTCACTTGTAAAGTATAAATAAGACTTCAAGAGACTCTTATTAACACCTATTGAGCACATTGAATATATATGTTGTAAAAATTTATGAGCAAGTACTATTGACAGATCTGAAGCAGTGAGTCTGAGGCAACAAAGTTCAATGAAGAGAGAAGTTGCAAGAGCCGAAGGGACGAAGTTGAGCTTAATGTTCTATGGTTTTCCTGAGGTTATCCGCGAGTTACAGTGAAGGAAGAGCGCATACATTCTCAAGTTATAGACTCAAAGAAGCATAGACATACATTGGGTTCAGTGAAGGAAAACACGAACACACAAAGAAGTAAATAAATCCACGAGTAGGAAGTAGGGCGCAAACATCCTCGAGAAACAATGGGACAAAGCACAGACATCCGCGAGTTCACAAAGCATAGGGCACATATATGTTGATAAAATTGAAGTTTGAGAGGTATGAATTAATGTGTATGTTAGGGTCTATATTATGAAATATTCCAACACATAAATGTCTCAGTAGTTCATGAGTATTTGATTTGGAATACATTCTTGTGGATCTTGGCATGAGATTTTGAGGCATAAGGGTTTGAGTGATAATAGTTGATGAAGTGTAGTAGCAATGATAGGTTTTGGTAGTGACAATGTTAGATCAATAACAATTTTTGGCAGTGACAGTGTCAGATCAATAACATGATTGATTGATTCAGTGGTAGTGACAATTTTTCTACATTTATATTTCTGGGTGGTTAGATGGGGAAAGGAAAGGGGGTTGTAGCATCCTTCCGGTTGGTGCCAGAGAATTGGGGAGTTGGAGATTCCTTCAGTTTGAAGCCTGAAAACTAGGAGTTTGGAGCCTCCTTCCAGTTGTAGCTAGAAAACAAATAAGTCAGTGCTTCCTATGAATGTATTTCTTCTGACATATAAGAGAAGCATTCCATGGTTTTCTCCTGCATTGGGTTTCCATGTAAAATTATAGTGTACTATGTATTTGTGGTTGCTTACTATTCATGGTTGATTTATACTACTGATGATACATTAAATTTTATTGTTAAACTATTGAAAACTACTCATAAAGTTAAAGAATACACATCATTGTTAAAAGTGGTAATAAAGTACTCATATTGATTCACCCCCTTCTCTCAGTATTCTAACAATTTTCTCGTTCTTTCGTGTCAACCTTTGTAACATAAAATCATATGTATCAACCTCTATGGAAACCCTCATTTCTTCAACCTTAGGTGTCAAACCCTTTGCTTCACTTGAAACAATTTGGGAAAAGGTGCAAATTGTTGGGGATGATATATTGATGATATATCTAAAGGTATTTTACTTGTCTTTTGACATCTACTTTTAGTTTAATTGTTAACAATTTTTTCTCAATTTTTTGGACAATTTTTTTGGGTACTTGCTTGTCTTTAGTTGGGATCATCTTTTGGCGTCGATGAAAATCATTATCATCTTCTTTTTTCCATTTTTTGTTCCAATCATCTTTGACATATGCAAACATATTAGTGTAGTGTGTTAGAAACATCATCAATGAAAAATCTTGCAATGCTCTTTCATTCAAGGTAAATAGATTGACCCTTATTAGGTATGCTTCTTGTTGATGTGAGATATAATAAAGACTTGTGCAAGAGACTACTATTTTTTGTTTGATGTTATATATGAGCTTAAACATGGCTATATTCCATGTCTTTCCACTTCAAAGGTCCTATTTTGTTTCAATTTTTTGGTTTATTTTTTATTTTTTGATACTAGCCTCTTTCTGTCTTGATATTCCCATTGTCAATTAGATCCCATTATTTCAATTCATTAATTACAAGTTGTTTCAATGTTTATGTTGTGAAAGATAAAATTATTTAGTTGCATTTAGATAATCAAAAGATGTTTGTTGACAAGTAAAAATTGATAACCCAAGTGCAAGTATTTAGACAAGATTTGGAAACAACACAAGATGATATGAAATATGTTGGTGCACCGAGGACAAGGATAGAAATCCAACATTAGGAGTTACAACGAGCAAGGTAGTTTTGTTGTTGTAGTGTATTTAATACTATGCATATGCTCATATGTAATATTATGCAATTGCACATATGCATCTTCTTACTTATTTTGGATTTCTTACATAGTAATTGCCATATTATTTTGGAATTTTTTTTTTTTTTCGTAATCCTAATTTGCAAAAAACTCCAAATATTATGAATTGTTTTGTGTATTTTTTACATTCTATTGTTTAATACATAACTACAAAACTTCCATTCAATATGAGAAGAAGGAACATGATGATTAGCTAGAGTAGAGTCAGTTTATGGAGAAATACTCAAATCTCAATGTCTCGTGTGTTGGAAATATTGTTTTCATTGATGTCAAAGACAGGGGAGACTACAAATGTTCAAGATAAATATTACAAGCCTATAGATGTACAAGACAAATATTGTAAGATGGATATTGTTGAAAGTATTACTTTTGTATTTTTGATGGTCAGTTTGGATACCCTATCTTTGAATTCATTTTTACCCTACATACCTAGATAAAATGACAGTACCAGTTATATGGTTAGAAATATTTTTCCAAGACCTTTCCAACGGTATATGGAATTCCCTCTAACTCCCTAGGAATGAGGAGATATGATTTTTTTCGTCCAACAACCCAACCAATCTTTACAGGTCGACCCTGAAAGTGGGGACACAATTACTATAAATACAGGATATATGTGCACATTTTTAGTGCAACCAAGTAAGAGATAAAGTCTGAGGTGCACATAAGTGATATGAGGTGAATAAAAGGAGCTGGGGTGTCTTTTTGGGATCTAAAGATGTGCAAGAGAAGTCTAAGGGATTTTCTTGGGGTATTTTTTGTTCGCAAGGTGCGCTATGAAGGACTGAAGGTATGTGATGATATCATGTGCACTATTATGAGGTTGTGATGTTTACATCAGGGATTATATTATGGGAATAATTCTATGAGGCTTGCTAGGGCATGAAGGCTGCATGTGACTTGGATTTGTGTCTACACATATCTTGTTGATTTGGTGCTTAGGTGAGGGGATTGGTGTCTCTAGCAAGTTGGTTCTTGCAAATATTGTAACATTAGGTTGGTGCCTACAGGTGTTGTTGAGTTGGTGCTCAGTTGATGAGATTGGTGTTTCCAATAGGTTGGTTCCTACATCTTGATGAGTTGGTGCTCAATTAAGGATATTGGTGTCTCTAATATGTTGGTGCATACAATATTTGTAACATTAGGTTGGTGCCTACAAACATTTAAAAATAAAAGTTTTATGGTTTTTTCCTGATTGGGTTTCCATGTTAAACTCTCTACATTGTGATTTGAGTTTATATGTGATTATTGTTTCTCAGTTAATGAATGATTGATGAATGGTTAAATAAAGTAAAAAGTATCTTATATCGATTCACCCCCCCTCTTAGTATAAGCATAAGTTCAACAATTGGCATCAAATCGGGTTCATTTAGAAACATTTTAACCACTGGAAATCAGATCTTGAACACATATGGATTGTAAGGAAGGTCTCCCTACAAACAAATATCCTTTGTTCGATGGAACAAACTATGCAAAAGGGAGTAGAATGAAGGTATATTTGCAGGTTCTTGGGTTTGGTATTTGGGAATCAATCACAACGAGTTATACAGATGAAGGTGGGAAGGAGTCAAGTGAAAACAATGAAAAAGAAATAGAGGTCATCTTGAGTTGCCTACTAGATTCTGAGATTGTCAAGGTAATGAAGTGCACAATAGCTAAACAGATTTGGAACAAGCTACAAAACATTTATGAAGAGAGATCTAGTGAAGAGAGATTCAATGATTGTTCCTGCTGCGAGTCAGAGACAAAAGAAGCACAAGTTGGGAGAAAGATAAAAGGAGGACCTGGAAAATTCAAAGAAAGGGAAGATAGTGATGATAATAAATAATATCTCTCCATAACCGTGGAAAAAAAACATGTCGATGAAGAAAATGAAGATATTCAAAAAGAAAAAGACAGATTAAGAAGAAGAAGACATTGATGGGGAAGTGAATCTTGAAGTAGAACTCATTAGTTCCTTAGAAGAAATAGACAGACTCGGGGAAGAGAATACAAAGCAAAAGGAGCAATTGCAGAAACATGAAAACAAGGATCACGATCTTGAAGAAATGGAGAAGACAATTATTATCCTTAATACTCAACAAGAAGAGGAAAAAGAGGATAAAAGAAGTGGTGAGAAGCTAACTAAAAGAAAAAGGAAGAAAATTGTGAGAAGCTAGACGCTGAAATAGTTTCCTTAAGAAAGGAACTAGAGAAAACAACTAATCAATTGAATAAAAGCTTGAAGTTTGGAATGAGTATTGAAATGTTAGAAATATTCTCAGTTTCCAAAGGTCACCATTCATCGAGACAGGTCTCGGCTAAGACGATAAATAAAAGACCACCAAGGGAGATGCAATTATTAAAGTCACAAATCCATCAGAAAAAGAAAATGAAGAAAATCCTAAAATCTATGCTAATAATATCAAAGACTCCACCAACAACGAAAGAAGCAACAAGAAAGGAAACAATGACCAACAAAAACCCTATTCTTCACACAAGAATAACAAGAATGAGTTTAGAAGAGTTGTTCCACCATAAATACCTTTCACAAACTGGTAACAAAATCTATTTCTTGGCTATTGTTTTTCTTGAAATAATTTTTGTCATAAAGCGATAGATTGTAGAGCTTATGCAATAAGTGATTAAGTGAGAGATAGAAATAGAGGTTCTTACAAAACGTCAAAGGATGATTATGTGAGCAAAAAAACCAGAAGTTCTTATGGGTTTGCTAATAGAAAATAAAATTCATTTGCTCCTCTACTTGATACTGAATGTTATAAGTTCCATAATTATGGGCGCATAGCACGTGACTATAGAAGAAACATGATAAAGTCTCATAAAATAAATGGGGAAGAAGATGTTCTTACCAAACATAGAGAAGAATACACCAGGGTATGGAAAATGAAGCAATAAGAATCAAAGAAGGAAGAATGTGTACTTTCACTTTATGCTCAAAATGAATTGAACCAATGGTACATTGGCAAAGGATTCTCAAAACACATGACAGGGGACCAGACCAAGTTTCTCACCTTGAAGGAAGAAAAAAGAGGTAGTGTTACTTTTGGAGATAATGCTTCTACAAGGATAGTTGGAAAATGTGATGTTAGTATTGATAATGGAAAGACTAAGACACATAATGTCTTGTATGTTGAAGGGTTAAAGCATAATCTTCTAAGTGTTAACCAAATGTGTGATCAAGGATGCAATCTCACATTTCATTCTAAAATATGTGAGATAAGAAAAACAACTTCAGAAATATTAGTGGAAAATGCAAATAGAACCTCAAGAGATGTATACATACTTGATAAAGTCAAATGAGAAAAATATTGTATGGGAGTGATATCTCTCTCATCTTGTAATTAAAGGTAAGCACAAGCTCAAGGGGGGTAGCCCTTTTTCCATTGATGTCAAAGGAGGAGAAGTTGCAGACACGAGGAGTATCATAATTGATTAAGGGTTGTTATTAATCAAAAAGGGGGAGATTGTTGGAAATATTGTTGTCATTGATGTCAAAGATAGGGGGAGACTATGAATGTACACTATATATATTACAAGCCTATAGATATCCAAGACAAATATTGCAAGATGCAGATTGTTGAAAGTATTACTTTTGGATTTTTGATGGTCAATTTGGATACCCTATGTTTGAGGGAATTTTTACCCTACATACCTAGCTCAAATAAGAGCACAAGTTATATGGTTGGAAATATTATTTTTATACCTATCCAACGGTATATGACATTCCCTCTAACTCCCTAGGAATGACAATTTATGAATTTTTCCATACAACAACCCAACCAAAAAATTGAGGTTGAATCGGCCAATATTTACATGTCGGCTCTAAAGTGGGGAAATAATTACTATAAATATAGGATAGATGTGTGCATTTGTAGTGAAACTAAGTAAGATATCAATTTTGAGGTGCGCATAAGTGATCTAAGGTGTGCTAAAGGAGTTGGGGTGTCATTTTTGGATCTAAAGGTGTGCAAGAGAAGTCTAAGGGATTTTCTTGGGGTCTTTCTTTTTCTCAAGGTGCACTATGAAGGAATGAAGGTCTGTGGTGCTTCTATGTGCACCATTATGAGGTTGTGATGTCATCATTAGATATTATATTATGGGAATAATTCTATGCGGATCGCTAGGGCATGAATGCTACATGTGACTAGGGTTTGAAGGATTGTTTGTTGAATGAAGCATACATGTGAAGTCACAAGTATTATGTGTATGTGGATCTTGGATTGGTGTGTACATATATCTTATTGAGTTGGTTCTCAAGTGAGGGGATTGGTGTCTCCAGTATGTTGTTGCTTGCAAATATATTAACAATAGGTTGGTACCTATAGGTGTTGTTGATTTGGTGCTTAGTTGAGGAGATTGGTGTCTCAAGTAGGTTGGTGCCTACATCTTGGTGAGTTGGTGCTTAGTTAAGGAGATTGGTGTCTCGAGTAGGTTTTTTCCTACAATATTGGTAATATTAGGTTGGTGCCTACAAACATTTATAAAGACAATTTTTATGGTTTTCTATCGATTGAGTTTCCATGTTAAACTCTGTGCATTGTGATTTGAGTTTATATGTGATTTTTGTTTTTCAGTTAATGAATGATTGATGAATGGTTAAATAAAGTAAAAAGTATCTTATATTGATTGACCCACCCTCTTAGTATAAGCATAAGTTCAACATCGTGAAGTTGAGAAACTTTATGCTGAGCTTACAAATACTGACAAGAGAGGGTGTGTTGCTAGAAACCTTGGTAAAGTAGCATTTTGATTCAAGTTATCTATTTAATATGTTTAAGTATTTTGCATGTATTGAAGTCCTTGATTTAATATCCTTCTCCTATTTTTTCCCTAAATATTTCTTGAATTTTAAGCCAATTGTAACGAAGTCAAGTCTACACATAGTTTAGAGTTATGCTAATTTGTGTCATTTCATCAAGTGGATCNTTTGAATTCATTTTTACCCTACATACCTAGATAAAATGACAGTACCAGTTATATGGTTGGAAATATTTTTCCAAGACCTTTCCAACGGTATATGGAATTCCCTCTAACTCCCTAGGAATGAGGAGATATGATTTTTTTCGTCCAACAACCCAACCAATCTTTACAGGTCGGCCCTGAAAGTGGGGACACAATTACTATAAATACAGGATATATGTGCACATTTTTAGTGCAACCAAGTAAGAGATAAAGTCTGAGGTGCACATAAGTGAACTGAGGTGAGCTAAAGGAGCTGGGGTGTCTTTTTGGGATCTAAAGATGTGCAAGAGAAGTCTAAGGGATTTTATTGGGGTATTTTTTGTTCGCAAGGTGTGCTATGAAGGACTGAAGGTATGTGATGATATCATGTGCACTATTATGAGGTTGTGATGTTTACATCAGGGATTATATTATGGGAATAATGCTACGAGGCTTGCTAGGGCATGAAGGCTGCATGTGACTTGGATTTGTGTCTACACATATCTTGTTGAGTTGGTGCTCAGGTGAGGGGATTGGTGTCTCTAGCAAGTTGGTTCTTGCAAATATTGTAACATTAGGTTGGTGCCTACAGGTGTTGTTGAGTTGGTGCTCAGTTGATGAGATTGGTGTTTCCAATAGGTTGGTTCCTACATCTTGATGAGTTGGTGCTCAATTAAGGATATTGGTGTCTCTAATATGTTGGTGCATACAATATTTGTAACATTAGGTTGGTGCCTACAAACATTTAAAAATAAAAGTTTTATGGTTTTTTCCTGATTGGGTTTCCATGTTAAACTCTCTACATTGTGATTTGAGTTTATATGTGATTATTGTTTCTCAGTTAATGAATGATTGATGAATGGTTAAATAAAGTAAAAAGTATCTTATATCGATTCACCCCCCCTCTTAGTATAAGCATAAGTTCAACAATTGGCATCAAATCGGGTTCATTTAGAAACATTTTAACCACTGGAAATCAGATCTTGAACACATATGGATTGTAAGGAAGGTCTCCCTACAAACAAATATCCTTTGTTCGATGGAACAAACTATGCAAAAGGGAGTAGAATGAAGGTATATTTGCAGGTTCTTGGGTTTGGTATTTGGGAATCAATCACAACGAGTTATACAGATGAAGGTGGGAAGGAGTCAAGTGAAAACAATGAAAAAGAAATAGAGGTCATCTTGAGTTGCCTACTAGATTCTGAGATTGTCAAGGTAATGAAGTGCACAATAGCTAAACAGATTTGGAACAAGCTACAAAACATTTATGAAGAGAGATCTAGTGAAGAGAGATTCAATGATTGTTCCTGCTGCGAGTCAGAGACAAAAGAAGCACAAGTTGGGAGAAAGATAAAAGGAGGACCTGGAAAATTCAAAGAAAGGGAAGATAGTGATGATAATAAATAATATCTCTCCATAACCGTGGAAAAAAAACATGTCGATGAAGAAAATGAAGATATTCAAAAAGAAAAAGACAGATTAAGAAGAAGAAGACATTGATGGGGAAGTGAATCTTGAAGTAGAACTCATTAGTTCCTTAGAAGAAATAGACAGACTCGGGGAAGAGAATACAAAGCAAAAGGAGCAATTGCAGAAACATGAAAACAAGGATCACGATCTTGAAGAAATGGAGAAGACAATTATTATCCTTAATACTCAACAAGAAGAGGAAAAAGAGGATAAAAGAAGTGGTGAGAAGCTAACTAAAAGAAAAAGGAAGAAAATTGTGAGAAGCTAGACGCTGAAATAGTTTCCTTAAGAAAGGAACTAGAGAAAACAACTAATCAATTGAATAAAAGCTTGAAGTTTGGAATGAGTATTGAAATGTTAGAAATATTCTCAGTTTCCAAAGGTCACCATTCATCGAGACAGGTCTCGGCTAAGACGATAAATAAAAGACCACCAAGGGAGATGCAATTATTAAAGTCACAAATCCATCAGAAAAAGAAAATGAAGAAAATCCTAAAATCTATGCTAATAATATCAAAGACTCCACCAACAACGAAAGAAGCAACAAGAAAGGAAACAATGACCAACAAAAACCCTATTCTTCACACAAGAATAACAAGAATGAGTTTAGAAGAGTTGTTCCACCATAAATACCTTTCACAAACTGGTAACAAAATCTATTTCTTGGCTATTGTTTTTCTTGAAATAATTTTTGTCATAAAGCGATAGATTGTAGAGCTTATGCAATAAGTGATTAAGTGAGAGATAGAAATAGAGGTTCTTACAAAACGTCAAAGGATGATTATGTGAGCAAAAAAACCAGAAGTTCTTATGGGTTTGCTAATAGAAAATAAAATTCATTTGCTCCTCTACTTGATACTGAATGTTATAAGTTCCATAATTATGGGCGCATAGCACGTGACTATAGAAGAAACATGATAAAGTCTCATAAAATAAATGGGGAAGAAGATGTTCTTACCAAACATAGAGAAGAATACACCAGGGTATGGAAAATGAAGCAATAAGAATCAAAGAAGGAAGAATGTGTACTTTCACTTTATGCTCAAAATGAATTGAACCAATGGTACATTGGCAAAGGATTCTCAAAACACATGACAGGGGACCAGACCAAGTTTCTCACCTTGAAGGAAGAAAAAAGAGGTAGTGTTACTTTTGGAGATAATGCTTCTACAAGGATAGTTGGAAAATGTGATGTTAGTATTGATAATGGAAAGACTAAGACACATAATGTCTTGTATGTTGAAGGGTTAAAGCATAATCTTCTAAGTGTTAACCAAATGTGTGATCAAGGATGCAATCTCACATTTCATTCTAAAATATGTGAGATAAGAAAAACAACTTCAGAAATATTAGTGGAAAATGCAAATAGAACCTCAAGAGATGTATACATACTTGATAAAGTCAAATGAGAAAAATATTGTATGGGAGTGATATCTCTCTCATCTTGTAATTAAAGGTAAGCACAAGCTCAAGGGGGGTAGCCCTTTTTCCATTGATGTCAAAGGAGGAGAAGTTGCAGACACGAGGAGTATCATAATTGATTAAGGGTTGTTATTAATCAAAAAGGGGGAGATTGTTGGAAATATTGTTGTCATTGATGTCAAAGATAGGGGGAGACTATGAATGTACACTATATATATTACAAGCCTATAGATATCCAAGACAAATATTGCAAGATGCAGATTGTTGAAAGTATTACTTTTGGATTTTTGATGGTCAATTTGGATACCCTATGTTTGAGGGAATTTTTACCCTACATACCTAGCTCAAATAAGAGCACAAGTTATATGGTTGGAAATATTATTTTTATACCTATCCAACGGTATATGACATTCCCTCTAACTCCCTAGGAATGACAATTTATGAATTTTTCCATACAACAACCCAACCAAAAAATTGAGGTTGAATCGGCCAATATTTACATGTCGGCTCTAAAGTGGGGAAATAATTACTATAAATATAGGATAGATGTGTGCATTTGTAGTGAAACTAAGTAAGATATCAATTTTGAGGTGCGCATAAGTGATCTAAGGTGTGCTAAAGGAGTTGGGGTGTCATTTTTGGATCTAAAGGTGTGCAAGAGAAGTCTAAGGGATTTTCTTGGGGTCTTTCTTTTTCTCAAGGTGCACTATGAAGGAATGAAGGTCTGTGGTGCTTCTATGTGCACCATTATGAGGTTGTGATGTCATCATTAGATATTATATTATGGGAATAATTCTATGCGGATCGCTAGGGCATGAATGCTACATGTGACTAGGGTTTGAAGGATTGTTTGTTGAATGAAGCATACATGTGAAGTCACAAGTATTATGTGTATGTGGATCTTGGATTGGTGTGTACATATATCTTATTGAGTTGGTTCTCAAGTGAGGGGATTGGTGTCTCCAGTATGTTGTTGCTTGCAAATATATTAACAATAGGTTGGTACCTATAGGTGTTGTTGATTTGGTGCTTAGTTGAGGAGATTGGTGTCTCAAGTAGGTTGGTGCCTACATCTTGGTGAGTTGGTGCTTAGTTAAGGAGATTGGTGTCTCGAGTAGGTTTTTTCCTACAATATTGGTAATATTAGGTTGGTGCCTACAAACATTTATAAAGACAATTTTTATGGTTTTCTATCGATTGAGTTTCCATGTTAAACTCTGTGCATTGTGATTTGAGTTTATATGTGATTTTTGTTTTTCAGTTAATGAATGATTGATGAATGGTTAAATAAAGTAAAAAGTATCTTATATTGATTGACCCACCCTCTTAGTATAAGCATAAGTTCAACATCGTGAAGTTGAGAAACTTTATGCTGAGCTTACAAATACTGACAAGAGAGGGTGTGTTGCTAGAAACCTTGGTAAAGTAGCATTTTGATTCAAGTTATCTATTTAATATGTTTAAGTATTTTGCATGTATTGAAGTCCTTGATTTAATATCCTTCTCCTATTTTTTCCCTAAATATTTCTTGAATTTTAAGCCAATTGTAACGAAGTCAAGTCTACACATAGTTTAGAGTTATGCTAATTTGTGTCATTTCATCAAGTGGATC
>JZKD02S2379376.1:0-29869 GCA_000966675.3 Picea glauca | reverse complement strand
TATTAGGTCTTCTTACATCTGCCTTATTCTATTTTATTGAAAGGTCTTATTAATATTGACCTTTATTACATCCAAATACATTGATCTATCTATGTGCGGGTTAGGACCTTAACAGTTTCAATGCCTCAATGATTGAAACACCCCTCCAAGCCTCCTTTATACTTGTAATAGAATCCAACTCTTTCCATAAATGCAAAGTAAAAGGGGATGACATAAATAAGTGAATTATCGTTTCATCACACTCCATGTACAATATGCACCAACCAGGTCAATATTTTCCTCTTTTTTGCAATTTATCCCATGTAATATCCTTGTTTTTAAGAGACAAAACCATGAATATTTGATACTTTTTGGGACATTTGAACTTCCATAGTGATTTCCACAACCAACAATATTCCATTCCCCTTCATTTACACTTAAAGTCTGATATCTAATTTTAGGAGTATATATCCCTCTGACAAGATTTTTTCCCATAGAACCTCATCATCATCCTCTCTATTTCTCACATGGATATATATGAGGATTGAAATATAATTCCCATATCCAATGGAATCATTACCATACAATCCTATCATACAAATAGATTTCCACTCTTGTCTCCAGATAGATGATAACTTAGGATATACCACTTGACTAATGAAAAAATGTGCCTTTTGATGAATATTCTCAATCAAGTTGTCATATAGCCTACACCCCTCACCACTACCAACAAAAGTATCCAAGAAAATTCATACTCTCAATCCATTTTGGATCCTCCAAACTAGCCAATTACAAATTAACAAAAATATTAAGACCATTACTTTCCAAATTATAGAGCCATTTTTCCAATTTTTTATTGGGTTCCTAATCCAAACTTCCACTAATTCCAAGGTAATATATTTATGAGTAACTTCCTTGAACCATATAAACTTAAATCCAATTAGCCTCTAGACACATTTGGTAGCCAAATATTTACCAAACAAATGAATATTTTTTAATCCCCAACCCCCTTGATATTTTGGTAGAGCTAAGTGTTTCCATTTTACCAAATGAGGGCCTCGATTTCTCTCTAGTACTTCCAAAACACATAAATATGTTACTCATTTTTTTGAGCTTATCCATAACACATTTATGGATAAAATTTAAGGACATCCTATATACATGAATTACGTCTAAAACAATTTTACTAGTACAAGCCCCCTTTCTTCAGTTAACCACTGATGGTACTAGATGTATAACCTATTTTACATCTTGTCTATTGAAGGGTGCCTAAATTGGCATGTTTTCAACACCCATTTAATACCCTTTTCCTTACCATTTTTCCACTTTTCATCCTCTATACCTTCATCATCTATTTTTTCTCACTTTTCACCAAGGTATGAATCTTCTCCCATATGCTACTTTTACGCAATTATTACATATTTCTTAAGGAAATAATTACCTTCTTGCACTAAAATTGATATACATGAGAAAATACAATGGTTGCAAATCCCTGTAGGAGATGCACTTCCTCTACAAGTATGCAATTCCAAGCATGATACAGTTGCTGCAATTCCAAAACATAGCCTTGTTGCTGTAAATCCGAGCATGAGACAATTTCTTCAATTCCAAACGTAGTCATGTTGTTGCAACTCTAGTACAAATTTTTCCAAAACATCATTCAATGCTATAGTCATCGGTCAGAGGTCACTCCTCACATGGAAAGGTGATGAAATAAAAATGGAAAACCAAAAGAAGAAACATTTCGCCTACCAACTGTAGCCCAAGTGATCCAAGTAAGCTTATGCCCGTTATTTTTTAAAAATTGATGATATCGATGTAAATGGATGAACAACCTGATTCTCATGGGTGTCCATCTGTCTCCTTGTTTTATTTATACATTGAATGTATTGTATAAAAACCCCAACTTTCCTTGAGCTTGAGGACTTATTTTGGCGATAATATTTGATTGTATTGTAAACTCATATTTCTGCAATATACTTTTATTTCTCCTCCTATTCCCGTGATGGTGTGTTGAGTGTTCATGCTATTTTGATTTCATAATCCAATTCCTTGTATAAGGGGGAAGGGCCCCCTCCTTAGTCAGGTACTGCCTATAAATTAGCTTAGGATTAGTGGTTCTTTGTTGTTTCTTTACTTTCATAGTTATTTCATTTTGGTGCAATTCTAGATTTCATAAACAGTTAGTCATGATTCAAGACCAATTAGTATTTAGTTTCTTTATGTTGTGAATTCTACTGCAAATTAGGTGTGATCATATTTCCACAGATTTCTAACTCTTTTTGGATCATGGAAATTGTTGCAAATCATGTTGTTGTAACTCTTGTTGTTGCAGCTCCCGTTGCTACAACTTTGCTTGCATCTTTTACTCTACTATGTTTCCTTTCAGATTTGTGACAGTTTTATCCTCTAACGGTTTGGGATTGACATCGATTTCATGAGTTGTCACTCTCTTATGCATCAGATGATAATGTGATTTTAATACATCTCGTTGTATGAAAAATTACATAAGTAGTACAACAAATCAAGGTTATCATCATACTTGAGAAAATCACCATTAGTATTTTCTCTCCACAAGTGTGATTTACCTTTCGCAAAGTGTGATTTACTTTCTACAAGTGTGATTTAAATTCTTCAGGTGTGATTTATTTTCCACAAGTGTGATTTAATTTCCACAAATGTAATTTACTTTCCTCACAAGTGTGACATATATTTTCCTGCAAAGTATAAATTCAAGAAGTAGTGTAAGTTGGTGACTTAATTAAGTGTCTTGAAATCTTGATCCGTGATGTTAAAAAGTACTACAACCCTTTGGAAAAGTACTTGCATATATGGTGAACGACACTTCGTAAGTAAGATACGATCTCAAATTGACAATTTAATGCAAAACTCTTTAGTTTCTTACTAAATTAATTAGGAAGTAATTTAAAAGTCCGTCATTTTTGGCATCGTTTCCAGGGAACTATCTAAAAGTGTAGTTGTTGTTTTGCTATTGTGTGGATTTTCATTTCAGTAGATTAAGTCATATGATTTCTTTTCAACAATTCATAGAATGTTTTTCTAATATTTTCTATGCATAGAGTTAGAGATCAACAAGGTAGATCTATTATTTCATCCAAAAACTCCTGAAAAACTAATAGTGCAGATCAATATCAAGAGGGAAAGGAGAATAGTCAACCAAATTATCTATCACCTACATGAACAAGTTCCATTTCCAGGAGGAGACTTGAGACCTACACTCAAGAATACGAGACCTTACAAGGATATATGCACACAGAGGTCCCACTTTCATAAGGTTTGATCGATTAACACTACCACTCCAAGGAATTCATCTTTCTTGAAGTACCCTTAGAGACGAAAGACAACCCGCTAAGAGAAATGGCACACAAAGTTGTCAAGGAATAAACCTATGATTTTTGATTCGTGATTAACAGGTCAAATGAAGAGACTAAAATGAAGAACATCCCTCATTCAACCTTTCTGAATTGTTTATCTAAGGAAGATCTCGACACCTTCCTATTCGAGTTCGATGTACTTTGCAGAAGCTACGATTATGTGTCGTATGCCTAGAAATTAAAGGTTTTCCCTAACACACTCAAGGATGTTGCACTACGCTATTTCATGGGCCTTGGTAGAGACAATATCCACACATGAGACTAGGTGACAAACAAATTTATAGAAAAATAACAAGACTACTGTAAATATAAGGACAGGAGGGAGGAAGCCTTCAGGATGATGCAACGTGAAGATGAGATCCTTCAGGATTACGTCGAAAGGTTCAATTATAATTTATAAAGGGAAAGGAAAGGAGAGTTGGGTTCCGATACACAACACTTCTTATTTATGAGAGGAGTCCAAGAATATTTCATTGAAATTCTCAACCTGATGGTTGGACGAGATGCCTTTCAGTTAGAATATGATACTATCTTGGAACTATGTCGCAAATGTTCCAGAGTCACTTCAAAAATAGGTAGAGAACAAAGAGATATACTAGAAAGAACTAGAAATACTATTGGAGGTGGAGTTACAAGAGTAGATATCGGGAAAATGTTGGAGGACTTGAAGACTGATATACTTAGTTCCTTGAGCTACTAGTTGGATACACTGCAAATGAAGAAGAAGAAACAAGAGACATAATGAGGTTTTTCCATATTTTTCCTGAAGTGAAGAACGAAGCACCCATGGAAATAATGTATGTTGGATCAAATCAAGGTTTTCAGAATATGCAGTGAGCACCATTCTACTTGAAACTGTCCATCCTTACCAGGACTAAAGGATATCTATCAGAAATATGAGAAACCAGAGAAATTATGCTTTGTCTCTCATAAGTGACCCTGGAAACCCAAACCTCAAGGTATGACTCAGAACCAATATCAGTATTTCAATTCATATTGGACTAACACTTCCATGCAATATGCTTCTCAACCATGGGGTATGCCAACACAACAATGGGTGGCTCCTTCTCTGATATGGATTTAGGAGTGGAACGAACTAATTAATAGGCTAAATATAATAAACACATAGATAGTAAGAATAACAAAAATATCGAGTGAACAATATATTCTATTAAAGAATGAAATAGGTTGAAACTGTAAAGATGGAGAACTGAAACTTGCTCAAATGGTGGTATCTATATCTGAGAAGAGATGTGGCTGCTACGCGCATCTGTATGAGAATAATTGATTGCAATGAGTCTCTAGAGGTCCTTTTCATATTACTCATGAATTCCAAAACCCTAAACATCCAAAAACCTAACCCTAGAAGATGAAACACCAAAAGTCATGTGGGTCCTATGGGTAAGTTGGTGTGATTTGGTACCTCAACTTTTGAGGGTCATAACTTTTTCATACGACCTCTATTTTAGGCGCGTGATAGCCCATTGGAAAGGTATTTTAGAGAAATACACATTCTGCTGTCAGACTCTAACTCCATCAACAATATGACTATGACGAGTAAAAAAAAAATGTTTAGGACCCCAAAACAACCATGGAAGTACAACAAGATGTGTTGACATGAAAACATACAAAATAAGCCAGTTGGATTAGGCGAAAGGCCACCTGTATCCACTTGGAGAATGTGCAGGGCTTCAGACAACCCCAGAAGTGTAGAAATAACAATTATAAAGCAATACATAAGGGTGTGCTGACAAAAAATGGACACGAGGAGCCAGTTGGAATAGGTGGGTGGCCACAATAACCACTAGGATCAATCCTCCCCTCTTAGGAAGAAATGATCTCCATTGCGTTGAGTTCCCCCATCAAGTGAGGAAAATTCTACTGGATTTGGTTCTGGGTGAGCCACTTGCCTTGGTGTAGGAGTTTCCTTGCCTTGAAAACCTGATAAAGCTGGATCCACTGCTGGTGAGTTCCCTTGGCCTGTGTGTCCACTATCTGATCAGCGGATGCTTGTTCCATGCAGCCAGAGTTGCGCTCTGTGGGTGTTGGTTGTTTGATGATCTCAAAGGTGTCCAATAATGGTGGAAAATATGGCCGAAGGAGCTCCACATTGAATACTAGATGCAGACCAAGGAAGGGTGGAGTGTTGAGCTCAAAAGAATTGCTACCCATAGCCTTGGTGAGGCCCATAACGAAGTGGGAGAAGCTTTCGATGGGGCCTGGTGAGATGCTCCTTCTGTAAATGTAACTAGACTTTGTTGCCAACCTAAAACTGGTGGGGCACCCTGTGTTGATCATGGCGTTGCTTGTACTTAGCATTGAATTTTTGCAAAATCTCCTAGACCTATTGGACGATGTGCAGAATCCGCTCAATGAATCTGGTGGCTTTGTTGATCAAAAACTGATCAGGGGAAGAGGTTGTATGTGCGGTGGAAAGAGGAAGTGAAACATCAATGGGTCCCAAGGGTTAGAATCCTAGACCCACCTGAAATGGGCTATGGCCAATGGAACTATGGAGAGCCCTGTTGTAACTGTGTTGGACATATGGGAGACTCTCGTCCCAAGTATGAGGATGCTTAGAATTGTACATGTGTAGGATGTGCACAATCATCTGATTGATGACCTTGATTTGGCCATTGGTTTGGGGGTGGAAAGCAGTGGATTTTGTGATCTTGGTGTCCAACAGAGACCAACAAATCCAACAAAAGGTGTTGAGGAACCTGCTGTCTCGGTCGGATATGATGGTCTGTGGTATCCCAAAGTGGACCCAAACTCGTTCGAAGAAGAGATTGGCATTAAATGCCGTTGTGAGATTCTTCTTACAGGCTGTGAGGATGGCCATCTTCGAAAAATGATCAACGAACACAAACACACAGTCATTTCCGTGCTTGGTGGACAAAAAACCAGACATCTAATTCATTGAGATGGATTCCCACGACTTCTCGGGAATAGGAAGAGGGGTGTATAATCCTTGCTTCTTGATGGCTGGCTTGGAAATGGTGCAGGGAGTGCAGGATATGATATAATTGATAACGTGATGCTCCTTAACCCACAAGAAATTGGCCCTACCATCACCCTTGGTAACCTAGTTGAGGGCCCATGCAATATGGGAGAATCCCAACATGAACCGTCGGTATAAATTGGCTAGTCCTAAGAATCTCCGAAGCTCGGTCAGTGAGGTCAGGGCTAGCTAATCACGAATGACTTGGATCTTAGCTGGATCAGCATGTACCCCATGCTCATCAACAATGTATCCCAGGTATTGGACCATGTTCATGCCAAAAGAGCATTTTTTTAAGTTAGCATAAAGCTTGTGTTGCCGCAGAGTGCTCAAAACCTGTTGAATATGTTGCATGTGCTCCTCCCACGTTCTACTGAAGATGAGGATTTCATCCAAATATAGTACCACAAAAGACAATACATCATCCATCAACCTCATGAATGTGTTTGGTGTATTTGTTAATCCAAAGGGCATGACTGGCCATTCGTAGAGACCTTCTTTAGACTTGAAGGTTGTCTTCTAGATATCATTTGGTTCGATGGGAACTTGGTGGTAGGTAGACTTTAGGTCGATATTGTTGAATAAAATTTTCCCCTTGAGTTGGTCAAGAAGGTCATCAATCCTGGGAATGGGGTAGTGGTTCCTGACTATGATTTTGTTTAAGGCTCTGTAATCAATGCAGAGTTTCCAAGTGTCATCCTGGTTCTGCACTGGTACAATTGGGCTTCTACAAGGGGAGGAGTTGGGTCATATGTGCCCTTTTTGAAGAAGCTCTTGATTTTGACGCCTGATTTTGTCATTCTCCATCAACAAACACTGATAGACTGGTCCATTAGGTAGAGGTGTGTTGGGGGTCAAATCAATTGGATGCTTGACTTGGCAGTGTGTTGGTACCCCTGTAGGTGAGGTGAAGATGTCTTTGTATTCTTACACAATCCCGTCCACTTTCTTATACTGCAAAGAGAGGTGTTGTGTATAGGCCACAGATGTGGCAACAACCTTTTGCTTATTGTGAGAACATATTGCAAAGAAGACAAACTTCCCGGTCTGAGAAATGACCTTACTGCATTGCTTAGCAGAGATTAAAGAAATACCAGTAGGTGGTGCCACCTTTGAGATCTTGCACAATTTTCTACCCAAAGTAATAATAACATTTTTGGGTCTAGACTCATACACAACGTGACGCTTCCACAAATATGGTTTTCCTAAAATAACATCACAAAATTCAAGGGGAGAAATATCACACAGTACCTCATCTTTGAAAGGATTGATGTCGTAGGGAAGACAATATTATTGGCTGACATAGAGATCTCTTCCTTGATGAAGCTAGAAAATGGTGTAGGGCTGCAGATGCAGTGTCATTGGAAGGTCCAACTGCTTAACAAACTTTGCTGAAATCAGGTTCTTCTGACTACCATTGTCGACAATGAAATGAATTGGAGCCCCCTTGACCCACATTTACAAGTGAAATAGGCGTTCCCCTTCCTCTGGTTCTTCTGGTTCTCTTGTCCAGAATTTGGTGGTAGCGACCACGACATTGGGTTCATCATTGATAATCCTCTTCCCTCTTTTAGTATTTGACTCGCAATCAGAATCAACCTCTGACTCGAAAGCCTTCATCTCGACCATGAGGGACTGCTTGGAGAAACATTCATCGGTGTTGTGCCAAAGACTTTTATGGTACTCACAACATTTTCCCATGTCCTTCTTCATCTTCTCATTTCCCTTCTTGTGTTATGGATTGGAAGGATTTTCCTGAGTGTGGCTATATCAACTTGGTCCCTTGCTGTATGAGTTGGGATTTCCTTTGCCCTGATTCAGTTGTGAGGGGTTTGCATATCCAAACTCTCGTTGTTTCTGCTTAAATTTTTTCTCGATCTTGACATTGTATCTGTAAGCTATGCCCAATGAGGCGATGTCCAAGAACTCCATTTCTGTGTAAATATATATATGCAAACAACCGTGGTATTTGAGCACCATATGACACTCAAAATATTTTATTCCCAAATTGGTGCATAGGGTATGGAAAATATTGCTGAAGTCTGGTATTTTCTGGTCCCTTTCTTGACGTAGGGTGGTCCATCTGGTGTACTGGTCCTCATAGCTTCCAATAGGGTAGTACTGTTCTTTAATGGCATCTTGGAAGGAATCCCATGTAGGGGCCACCACAAAAATTGTAGATTCCTCCATGACCCTTTTCTTAGAGTAAGTATCCCACCAGTCTTTAACATGGGGAATGACCTCGAGGAGTGAAAAAGTGATATTTTCCCTATCGAAAAAATTGTGGACTGAAAATATCCTTTGAGTAGATTCAACCATTTATCTACAACATCCACATCTATCAGTCCTTCAAATAATGGAATATCAAAATTTACCTATACCTTGAAGGGGGTTGCATGGCCACTTGATGAAGATGCTTCTACCATGGGCAACCGTTAAAGGATCTGCATGAAGTTGTCCATCATTTCATTCCTTTGTCATGTGAGGGCTTCCTCAAGCAACATTTTAATAGGATATACATTTCCATAATATTTATTTTTCATCTCCCATGTGTTTTTTTCAGGCTCGACGCGACTGATATGGTAATGGATCGATTGGTTTGAGTCCCAACTTCTTGTACCCAAACCTTGTCACAAACATGCACGAAGAAAAATAAATGAAGAGCAGACTACTCTGATACCACTGATCCAGATTTAGGAGCAGAACGAACTTATTAACAAAATGAATATAATAAACATATATATAGGAAGAATAACACAAATATTCAGTGAACAATATCTTCTATTAAATAATGAAATAGGCCGAAACTGTAAAGCTGCAGAACTAAAACTTGCTCGAATGGTGGTAGATGTCTCTGAGAAGAGATGTGACTACTACGCGCATCTGTATGAGAAGAATCAATTACAATGAGGCTCTGGAGGCCCTTTTCATATTACTCATGAATTCCAAAACCCTAGACATCCAAAAACCTAACCCTAGAAGGTGAAACGACAAAATTCATGTGGGACCTATGAGTAAGTTGGTGTAAATTGGTACCTCAACTTCCTAGGTTCATGAATTTTGCATACGACCTCCGTTTTAGGCATGTGATAACCCATTGGAAAGTTATTTCAGAGAACTACACATTCCACCATCAGAATCTGACTCTATCTATAGTCTAACTATTGCGAGTCAAGAAAACAATGTTTAGGGCCCCAAAACAACCCTAAAAGTACAACAAGATGTGCTGACATGAAAAAATACAAAATAATCCAGTTGGATTAGGAGAGAGGCCACCCATATCCACCTGGAGAATGTGTGGGGATTCAAACAACCCAAGAAGTGTATAAATCACAATTATAAATAAGTACAAAAGAACATGATGACCAAAAATGGACACGAGGAGCTAGTTGGAATAGGTGGGTGGCCACTAATATCCACCTGGATCACCCTCCTCCAAACTAGCTATGGAAACATGGGTGGCGAAATTCCTCTATAGGAGGTTTTCAATGACCCATGACACAACCACCCATGTAAATTATTCCCCCATGCCAGATGAAGGAATTCACATCATCCCCTCGACCAAAACTACCTGCAAAACCCATATTTAACCCTAATAATGGAAGTTTGGATCAACCAGCACAAGTTGTTGGAATTTCTACCTACCCTACCTATTCCATCTCTTCCCTTGACTGCAATGATATCCACCTTCGATCTGGGAAGACATTAACCAAGGACCAACCTCACATTCATATTTAATATCTAAATGAGGATGTCTGAAATGAATAATTGAAATCGAAACAATCTTAGGAACCTTTGAAAGCTGATAATACCCACCCTAAAATTCAAAACCCACCCTATCTAGAAATATTAAACCTAGAGAAACCTCTTACTCAGCCTGAGTTTGACTTCCTAGGGGAAATCAATAATGTGTGTGTCAACATATCGTGATTCCAAGACATCAAGGATGTGCCTATTTATTCAAAAGCAATACAAGAATTTTTCTTAAGGAAACTCAGTAGAAAATGAAAGGATCCTCAAAATTTCCATGTTATAGGTAAATTGTCATATTTAATGATGGGTTGAGTTCTCGCATCAAAATACTTAGACCTTGGTATTCCAATAGTTAATTTGAAAATTAATAATACACTCATTATAAACACATTAATATGCCTCAGTGATTCCATTAATGTCATGATACACAAGACCATGCAAGCCTTAGGACTTACAATCCTCAGGGAAACCCCCAACGTCCTCCGACTCATTGATAGATCAACCATCAAAGTAGAGAGAATCATAGAATATGTAGTGATATCCATAGATTCATAGGAATATCCCACCAAATTTATGGTCCTACAACCCAACACCTCTCTAGGAGGGTATCCTTTAATCCCAGGAAGGTCTTGGTTGGACATAGTTGATGCTTACATCAGTTGTAGGTCGAGAAACATGACCATATCCCACAAGACCTCGACAAAACAATTAACCCTATATCATCCTGCCAAACCCATCATATATCCTGAGATACCACTATGGGCTGATGAAGAAGATAGTGATGAATAAGGAGAAGCTCATCAAGTTCTCTATATCAATCAATACTTATCTATTAGTGAGAAAATAGAGAATGATGAAATCAGTGATTTCATAGCTTCTTCTTCCTCAGAAAACTCACACGTTCTTGAGCATGTTATGCAAACCAAAACACAATTTTCTCTATCCTCAACAAGCATCTCACCCATAGAACATGAATCCCCACTAGAAAAATACCAAGAGTCCTCTACATAAACCATATAAATCAGCCCTGGGAAAACCTTGAAAATCAACTAGGGACTGACTAAAAAACAAAAAGAGGGATTGGTTAATGTGATACAAAACCACAATGATGCCTTCACATGGGATTACTATGACATGAAGGAAATTCATCATGACTTATGCACACACCACATATACATTAAGAAAGGATCTTGACCCATATGCTAGCTCCAATTTTGGATGAATCCATCCCTAAAGAACATAGTTGAGGAGGAGCTATAGAAATTGCTATCAACCAACTTTATCTATCCAATTTCTAACATCCAATAGGTCTCTCGACCTCTTGCCATGGTACCAAAGAAAAATGGTAAATGGAGAATTTGTCAAGACTATAAAGAACTCAACAAAGAAACACACAAAGACCATTTCCCACTTCCATTCATTGACCAATTCCTGGATACGTTAGCATGGAATAAATACTTTTCTTTCCTTGATGGATTCAACGAGTACAAGCATATCCAAATCACACGTGAGGATCAAGACAAAACAACATTTACCTGTCCATGGGAGACATTTTCCTATCATTTTCTACTGTTCAGGCTATGTAACTCCCCTGCCACTTCTCAAAGAGTTGTAATTGGTATATTGTTTGATTTAATTCATGATTGTGTGGAGATATATATGGATGATTCACGACATATGGTAATGAATTGGATGCTGCATCACAAAATATAGGGAAAACATTGATAAGGTGTAAGGAATCCAAAGTTTCCCTCAACAATGAAAAATGTGCAATGGTGTTAATTGATGGCATTGTATTAGGATACCACATCTCAGCTAAAGGAATCCAAGTGGATCTGGTGAAAATCAAGGTAATATTGAATTTCCCGAATCCCTCTTTGCAAAAAAAGGTACAAAGATTCTTAGGATATGTTAAGTTACTATTGTCGCTTTATTGAAAATTTTTCATGAATCGCTCATCCATTATTTTCCTGTCTTATCAAAGATTCTAAGTTTTCATGGACAAAAACATGTCAGCATGCACTCAATGAACTGATAATGAAGGTGTCTGAGGCTCCCATCTTAACAGGTCTAGATTGGGCCTTCCCATTTCATCTTTCCACATATGCATTAGACACTGCCATTAGATTTTTTCTAGGGAAAATCAAAGGAAATGATCCATACATGATCTACTATTTCAACAAAAAACTCTCACCCATAGAATTAAATTATATGGTAAGAGAAAAAGGGTTTCTTGTGGTAATACATGAAATTAATAAATTTCGACATTACATTACAGGATATCCAATAATATTTCACATTGACCATGCTACCATAAAATATTTCATGAATAAACCTATCACCAATGGCAGGGTAACTAGGTGGTTATTTTTGTTATGGGAATATGATATAACCATCTTGAATAAACTAAGAAAAAACAATGTAGTGGCTGCTTTTTTTCAAGGTTCACATCTAACAAAAATAATCCACCCATAGAAGATTATTTTCCTGATGAGAACCTATTTTAGGTTTCTACTAACTCTCCTTGTTTCATAGATATCGCTAATTAATTTTCTACATGTAGACTTCCACATCATTTATCTCCAAAAGAGTGAGATAAGATTATCAAACAAAGTTGGATATTCTCATGGATTGACAGTTTCCTCTTCCACACATGATTGGATCTCATCATCAAAATATGTGTGTGAGAAGATGAGATCTAGGAGATCTTAAGATCCTGCCATGATAACCCATGTGGAGGCCACTTTGTAGAAAAAAGGATTGGGTACAAGGTACTTCACCAAGGGTACTATCGGCCCACTATCTTCAAATATTCCAAGGAATACATAAAAAGGTGTGATTGCTACCAACGCATGAGAACACCGGAGAAATCATATGATATGTCTTCATAGCTGCAGTTGGTATTGGAACCCTTTAATAAATGGGCCCTGGACTTTGTAGGGCCGATTAATCCTTCCTCCCATCATAATTCCTACATACTATTATGCATATATTATGTCACAAAATGGATGGAATCCAAAGCACTCACGACCACGACAAAATAAGAAATAGTGGTATTTTTTCATGAAGAAATCTTCACTAGATTTGGGATACCTTGGGAGATTGTTATTGATAGAGGAATGCAATTCACTTCAAGGCTCATTAGAGAATTGATGGAAAAATACAATATCAAACACATGGTTACCCACCATATCACCCGCATGGAAATGGAAAAGTAGAAGGGACAAATGAAATTATTGAGGCTATCATCACCAATACTATTAGTCTACACCTTAAGTATTGGGATGACAAACTACCCAAAGATCTATGGGCCTACCATATGACATGGATAAATACTATTGGCTACACCCCATATGAATTGGTGTATGGAAAGAGAGTACTATTGTTGATTGAAATAGAGATCCAAACACTTAAAACTACCATACAACTTGGAATGGATCTAACTAAAGCTTGAAAATAGAGACTCCTCCAGATCAACGAAATAGATGAAAATTTTCAAGCTTCCCTACACTACAAAACAATAATACAACATCAAATATCTCAATGGCATGACAAGTACATTAAGAAGAATAAATTAAAAGTTGGAGACTGGGCCTTATTATTTGACTTTAGATTCAAGAATTTCAAAGGGAAGTCCTGCACCCGATGACACTATCTTTATGAGACGATTGATACTATATATGATGATGGATCCATCAAAATTCACACCATTGAAAATGAGAGAACTCCTCTGATGGAAAATGGACACATGATTTAATTATATCATAAAACCCTATCCAAACAATCCTTTCTGAATAAGATCGCTAGTTGATGGACCAGAAACAAATTGGATATTGTAAACAAGGGGGGAACCCTTGCTAAGTGATTCTTCTCCTAAAAAAAAAAAATACAACCATGCGTGAAAACCATTAGGGGCATGCCTGGGGGCATGCTTTGCGAAATTCAACTTATGCTGGCATAAGGCATGTTAAAAAAAATGAAAGAAAGAAGGGAACTTCATGGTTTCATGATGGTTATGTCAGGATCCTTCCAATCAAGTTTGTAATAAAAAAAAATTGTGCTAATAATAAAAAAATTAGGATATGCATGGAAGAAGAATGTGTTGTTGCAACTCCTATTATTGCAAATCATGTTGCTACAACTCATGTTTCTACAACTCATGTTGCTGCAACTCTTGTTGCTGCAAATCCTGTTGCTGCAACTCTTATTGATACAACTCTTCTTGTTGTAACTCATGTTGATGCAACTCCTATTTTTGCAACTCATGTTATTGCAAATCTTATTGTTGTAAATATTTCTACTCTCGAAGCTGCCACTTCCACCATTGCATCCACCATTTCAACTCTTGTTGTTGCAACTCATTTTTCCACAACTCTGCATAATGACACCACAATGCCACTGCTAATACATCAACATGTGATCAGGACAAGGAAAACTACCGGTGTGATACATTGACAAGTTTCAGTTATGGCCTACACACTTCTACATATTTTTTGTCTATTGTAGAAACAAAAACCTTGAAAATTAACAAGGGATTAACTAAACAAAAAAAACAGGGACTCGTTAGAGTGATACAAAAGAAAAGTGATGCCTTCACCTAGGATTAACCTGACATGAATGGAATCCATCCCGACTTATGCAAACACCACATGTATGTTAAGGAAGGATCTTGAGCCATCTTCTATCCCCAACACTGAATGAATCTGGCCCTAAAGGACATAGTTATGGAGGCTATATAAATTTCTCACAACCAACTTTATCTATCCAATTTCTGACAATCAATGTGTCTCCCCTCTCGTCATGGTACCAAAGAAAAATGTTAAATGGGGAATTTGTGTCGACTATAAAGAAATAAAAAAAGAAACACACAAAGACCATTTTTCACTCTCATTCATTGACCAGGTCTTGGATACATTAGCAGGAAGGAAATACTTTTCTTTCCTGAACAATTTTAATGGGTACAACCATATCCAAATCACACTCGAGGATCAAGAAAAAACAACGTTTACCTATCCACGGGGGACATTTTCCTATCGTTTTCTACCGTTCAGGCTATGTAATGCCCCTGCCACTTTTCAAAGATTTGTAATTGGTATATTTTATGATCTAATTCATGATTTTGTGGAGATATATATGGATGATTTCATGACATACAATAATGAATTTGATGGGGCCTTAGAAAATCTAGAGAAAACATTGATAAGGTGTAAGAAATCGAACGTTTCCCTCAACAATAAAAAATGTCAATGATGTTAATTGATGGCATCATATTAGGACACTACATATCAGCTAAAGGAATCCAGGTGGATCTGGCAAAAATCAAGGTATTGTTGAATTTCCCAACTCCCTCTTTGAAAAATCAAGTACACAACTTATTAGTATATGCTATCTACTATTGTCTCTTTATTCAAAAATTTTCACAAATAGCTCGTCCATTTTTACCTCTCTTATCAAATATTCTAAGTTTTCATGGACAAAAACATGCCAACATGCACTCGACGAACTGAAAACTAAGGTGTCTAGGGCTCCCATCTTAAGAGGACTTAATTGGTCCCTCCCATTTCATCTTTCCACAAATGCATTAGACACTACTATTGGAGTTGTTATAGGTAAATGTGAAGGAAAGGATCCATATTTGATCTACTATGTCAAAAAAACCCTCTCACTATTGATTAAGGTTGGTTGTCATTAATGTCAACCCTTGAAGAAAGTCCGGTAGCGAATTCCGGTAGCACAAATATTTGGGTAAAGGAAGCAAGGATGTTTCATGTATAATGGTATGATTTTTAATATATTTGAAGGTAATAATATTCTATATGGATATTACATGCCATTATGTTTCTGGTGGTATGTGGAACATCACATAACTCCTCACGATTAGAGAGTTATGGCCATGAGAAGTTGGAGAACCCAGGTTTGGGTAATGGACCCAAGTTTGTTTGATGGATAATGGTATGNTTCAATTCATATTGGACTAACACTTCCATGCAATATGCTTCTCAACCATGGGGTATGCCAACACAACAATGGGTGGATCCTTCTCTGATATGGATTTAGGAGTGGAACGAACTAATTAATCGGCTAAATATAATAAACACATAGATAGTAAGAATAACAAAAATATCTAGTGAACAATATATTCTATTAAAGAATGAAATAGGTTGAAACTGTAAAGATGGAGAACTGAAACTTGCTCGAATGGTGGTAGCTATATCTGAGAAGAGATGTGGCTGCTACACGCATCTGTATGAGAATAATTGATTGCAATGGGGCTCTAGAGGCCCTTTTCATATTACTCATGAATTCCAAAACCCTAAACATCCAAAAACCTAACCCTAGAAGACGAAACACCAAAAGTCATGTGGGTCCTATGGGTAAGTTGGTGTGATTTGGTACCTCAACTTTTGAGGGTCGTAACTTTTTCATACGACCTCTATTTTAGGCGCGTGATAGCCCATTGGAAAGGTCTTTTAGAGAAATACACATTCTGTTGTCAGACTCTAACTCCATCAACAGTATGACTATGATGAGTAAAAAAAAAATGTTTAGGACCCCAAAACAACCATGGAAGTACAACAAGATGTGTTTACATGAAAGCATACAAAATAAGCCAGTTGGATTAGGCGAAAGGCCACCTGTATCCACTTGGAGAATGTGCAGGGCTTCAGACAGCCCCAGAAGTGTAGAAATAACAATTATAAAGAAGTACATAAGGGTGTGCTGACAAAAAATGGACACGAGGAGCCAATTGGAATAGGTGGGTGGCCACTAATATCCACTAGGATCAATCCTCCCCTCTTAGGAAGAAATGATCTCCATTACGTTGAGTTCCCCCATCAAGTGAGGAAACTTCTACTGTATTTGGTTCTGGGTGAGCCACTTGCCTTGGTGTAGGAGTTTCCTTGCCTTGAAAACTTGATAAAGCTGGATCCACTGCTGGTGAGTTCCCTTGGCCTGTGTGTCCACTATCTGATCAGCGGATGCTTGTTCCATGCAGCCAGAGTTGCGCTCTGTGGGTGTTGGTTGTTTGATGATCTCAAAGGTGTCCAATAATGGTGGAAAATATGGCCGAAGGAGCTCCACATTGAATACTAGATGCAGACCAAGGAAGGGTGGAGTGTTGAGCTCAAAATAATTGCTACCCATAGCCTTGGTGAGGCCCATAACGAAGTGGGAGAAGCTTTTGATGGGGCCTGGTGAGATGCTCCTTCTGTAAATGTAACTAGACTTTGTCGCCAACCTAAAACTGGTGGGGCACCCTGTGTTGATCATGGCGTTGCTTGTACTTAGCATTGAATTTTTGCAAAATCTCCTAGACCTATTGGCCGATGTGCAGAATCCGCTCAATGAATCTGGTGGCTTTGTTGATCACAAACTGATCAGGGGAAGAGGTTGTATGTGCGGTGGAAAGAGGAAGTGAAACATCAATGGGTCCCAAGGGTTAGAATCATAGACCCACCTGAAATGGGCTATGGCCAGTGGAACTATGGAGAGCCCTGTTGTAACTGTGTTGGACATATGGGAGACTCTCGTCCCATGTATGAGGATGCTTAGAATTGTACATGTGTAGGATGTGCACAATCATCTGATTGATGACCTTGATTTGGCCATTGGTTTGGGGGTGGAAAGCAGTGGATTTTGTGATCTTGGTGTCCAACAGAGACCAACAAATCCAACAAAAGGTGTTGAGGAACCTGCTGTCTCGGTCGGATATGATGGTCTGTGGTATCCCAAAGTGGACCCAAACTCGTTCGAAGAAGAGATTGGCATTAAATGCCGTTGTGAGATTCTTCTTACAGGCTGTGAGGATGGCCATCTTCGAAAAATGATCAACGAACACAAACACACAGTCATTTCCGTGCTTGGTGGACAAAAAACCAGACATCTAATTCATTGAGATGGATTCCCACGACTTCTCGGGAATAGGAAGAGGGGTGTATAATCCTTGCTTCTTGATGGCTGGCTTGGAAATGGTGCAGGGAGTGCAGGATATGATATAATTGATAACGTGATGCTCCTTAACCCACAAGAAATTGGCCCTACCATCACCCTTGGTAACCTAGTTGAGGGCCCATGCAATATGGGAGAATCCCAACATGAACCGTCGGTATAAATTGGCTAGTCCTAAGAATCTCCGAAGCTCGGTCAGTGAGGTCAGGGCTAGCTAATCACGAATGACTTGGATCTTAGCTGGATCAGCATGTACCCCATGCTCATCAACAATGTATCCCAGGTATTGGACCATGTTCATGCCAAAAGAGCATTTTTTTAAGTTAGCATAAAGCTTGTGTTGCCGCAGAGTGCTCAAAACCTGTTGAATATGTTGCATGTGCTCCTCCCACGTTCTACTGAAGATGAGGATTTCATCCAAATATAGTACCACAAAAGACAATACATCATCCATCAACCTCATGAATGTGTTTGGTGTATTTGTTAATCCAAAGGGCATGACTGGCCATTCGTAGAGACCTTCTTTAGACTTGAAGGTTGTCTTCTAGATATCATTTGGTTCGATGGGAACTTGGTGGTAGGTAGACTTTAGGTCGATATTGTTGAATAAAATTTTCCCCTTGAGTTGGTCAAGAAGGTCATCAATCCTGGGAATGGGGTAGTGGTTCCTGACTATGATTTTGTTTAAGGCTCTGTAATCAATGCAGAGTTTCCAAGTGTCATCCTGGTTCTGCACTGGTACAATTGGGCTTCTACAAGGGGAGGAGTTGGGTCATATGTGCCCTTTTTGAAGAAGCTCTTGATTTTGACGCCTGATTTTGTCATTCTCCATCAACAAACACTGATAGACTGGTCCATTAGGTAGAGGTGTGTTGGGGGTCAAATCAATTGGATGCTTGACTTGGCAGTGTGTTGGTACCCCTGTAGGTGAGGTGAAGATGTCTTTGTATTCTTACACAATCCCGTCCACTTTCTTATACTGCAAAGAGAGGTGTTGTGTATAGGCCACAGATGTGGCAACAACCTTTTGCTTATTGTGAGAACATATTGCAAAGAAGACAAACTTCCCGGTCTGAGAAATGACCTTACTGCATTGCTTAGCAGAGATTAAAGAAATACCAGTAGGTGGTGCCACCTTTGAGATCTTGCACAATTTTCTACCCAAAGTAATAATAACATTTTTGGGTCTAGACTCATACACAACGTGACGCTTCCACAAATATGGTTTTCCTAAAATAACATCACAAAATTCAAGGGGAGAAATATCACACAGTACCTCATCTTTGAAAGGATTGATGTCGTAGGGAAGACAATATTATTGGCTGACATAGAGATCTCTTCCTTGATGAAGCTAGAAAATGGTGTAGGGCTGCAGATGCAGTGTCATTGGAAGGTCCAACTGCTTAACAAACTTTGCTGAAATCAGGTTCTTCTGACTACCATTGTCGACAATGAAATGAATTGGAGCCCCCTTGACCCACATTTACAAGTGAAATAGGCGTTCCCCTTCCTCTGGTTCTTCTGGTTCTCTTGTCCAGAATTTGGTGGTAGCGACCACGACATTGGGTTCATCATTGATAATCCTCTTCCCTCTTTTAGTATTTGACTCGCAATCAGAATCAACCTCTGACTCGAAAGCCTTCATCTCGACCATGAGGGACTGCTTGGAGAAACATTCATCGGTGTTGTGCCAAAGACTTTTATGGTACTCACAACATTTTCCCATGTCCTTCTTCATCTTCTCATTTCCCTTCTTGTGTTATGGATTGGAAGGATTTTCCTGAGTGTGGCTATATCAACTTGGTCCCTTGCTGTATGAGTTGGGATTTCCTTTGCCCTGATTCAGTTGTGAGGGGTTTGCATATCCAAACTCTCGTTGTTTCTGCTTAAATTTTTTCTCGATCTTGACATTGTATCTGTAAGCTATGCCCAATGAGGCGATGTCCAAGAACTCCATTTCTGTGTAAATATATATATGCAAACAACCGTGGTATTTGAGCACCATATGACACTCAAAATATTTTATTCCCAAATTGGTGCATAGGGTATGGAAAATATTGCTGAAGTCTGGTATTTTCTGGTCCCTTTCTTGACGTAGGGTGGTCCATCTGGTGTACTGGTCCTCATAGCTTCCAATAGGGTAGTACTGTTCTTTAATGGCATCTTGGAAGGAATCCCATGTAGGGGCCACCACAAAAATTGTAGATTCCTCCATGACCCTTTTCTTAGAGTAAGTATCCCACCAGTCTTTAACATGGGGAATGACCTCGAGGAGTGAAAAAGTGATATTTTCCCTATCGAAAAAATTGTGGACTGAAAATATCCTTTGAGTAGATTCAACCATTTATCTACAACATCCACATCTATCAGTCCTTCAAATAATGGAATATCAAAATTTACCTATACCTTGAAGGGGGTTGCATGGCCACTTGATGAAGATGCTTCTACCATGGGCAACCGTTAAAGGATCTGCATGAAGTTGTCCATCATTTCATTCCTTTGTCATGTGAGGGCTTCCTCAAGCAACATTTTAATAGGATATACATTTCCATAATATTTATTTTTCATCTCCCATGTGTTTTTTTCAGGCTCGACGCGACTGATATGGTAATGGATCGATTGGTTTGAGTCCCAACTTCTTGTACCCAAACCTTGTCACAAACATGCACGAAGAAAAATAAATGAAGAGCAGACTACTCTGATACCACTGATCCAGATTTAGGAGCAGAACGAACTTATTAACAAAATGAATATAATAAACATATATATAGGAAGAATAACACAAATATTCAGTGAACAATATCTTCTATTAAATAATGAAATAGGCCGAAACTGTAAAGCTGCAGAACTAAAACTTGCTCGAATGGTGGTAGATGTCTCTGAGAAGAGATGTGACTACTACGCGCATCTGTATGAGAAGAATCAATTACAATGAGGCTCTGGAGGCCCTTTTCATATTACTCATGAATTCCAAAACCCTAGACATCCAAAAACCTAACCCTAGAAGGTGAAACGACAAAATTCATGTGGGACCTATGAGTAAGTTGGTGTAAATTGGTACCTCAACTTCCTAGGTTCATGAATTTTGCATACGACCTCCGTTTTAGGCATGTGATAACCCATTGGAAAGTTATTTCAGAGAACTACACATTCCACCATCAGAATCTGACTCTATCTATAGTCTAACTATTGCGAGTCAAGAAAACAATGTTTAGGGCCCCAAAACAACCCTAAAAGTACAACAAGATGTGCTGACATGAAAAAATACAAAATAATCCAGTTGGATTAGGAGAGAGGCCACCCATATCCACCTGGAGAATGTGTGGGGATTCAAACAACCCAAGAAGTGTATAAATCACAATTATAAATAAGTACAAAAGAACATGATGACCAAAAATGGACACGAGGAGCTAGTTGGAATAGGTGGGTGGCCACTAATATCCACCTGGATCACCCTCCTCCAAACTAGCTATGGAAACATGGGTGGCGAAATTCCTCTATAGGAGGTTTTCAATGACCCATGACACAACCACCCATGTAAATTATTCCCCCATGCCAGATGAAGGAATTCACATCATCCCCTCGACCAAAACTACCTGCAAAACCCATATTTAACCCTAATAATGGAAGTTTGGATCAACCAGCACAAGTTGTTGGAATTTCTACCTACCCTACCTATTCCATCTCTTCCCTTGACTGCAATGATATCCACCTTCGATCTGGGAAGACATTAACCAAGGACCAACCTCACATTCATATTTAATATCTAAATGAGGATGTCTGAAATGAATAATTGAAATCGAAACAATCTTAGGAACCTTTGAAAGCTGATAATACCCACCCTAAAATTCAAAACCCACCCTATCTAGAAATATTAAACCTAGAGAAACCTCTTACTCAGCCTGAGTTTGACTTCCTAGGGGAAATCAATAATGTGTGTGTCAACATATCGTGATTCCAAGACATCAAGGATGTGCCTATTTATTCAAAAGCAATACAAGAATTTTTCTTAAGGAAACTCAGTAGAAAATGAAAGGATCCTCAAAATTTCCATGTTATAGGTAAATTGTCATATTTAATGATGGGTTGAGTTCTCGCATCAAAATACTTAGACCTTGGTATTCCAATAGTTAATTTGAAAATTAATAATACACTCATTATAAACACATTAATATGCCTCAGTGATTCCATTAATGTCATGATACACAAGACCATGCAAGCCTTAGGACTTACAATCCTCAGGGAAACCCCCAACGTCCTCCGACTCATTGATAGATCAACCATCAAAGTAGAGAGAATCATAGAATATGTAGTGATATCCATAGATTCATAGGAATATCCCACCAAATTTATGGTCCTACAACCCAACACCTCTCTAGGAGGGTATCCTTTAATCCCAGGAAGGTCTTGGTTGGACATAGTTGATGCTTACATCAGTTGTAGGTCGAGAAACATGACCATATCCCACAAGACCTCGACAAAACAATTAACCCTATATCATCCTGCCAAACCCATCATATATCCTGAGATACCACTATGGGCTGATGAAGAAGATAGTGATGAATAAGGAGAAGCTCATCAAGTTCTCTATATCAATCAATACTTATCTATTAGTGAGAAAATAGAGAATGATGAAATCAGTGATTTCATAGCTTCTTCTTCCTCAGAAAACTCACACGTTCTTGAGCATGTTATGCAAACCAAAACACAATTTTCTCTATCCTCAACAAGCATCTCACCCATAGAACATGAATCCCCACTAGAAAAATACCAAGAGTCCTCTACATAAACCATATAAATCAGCCCTGGGAAAACCTTGAAAATCAACTAGGGACTGACTAAAAAACAAAAAGAGGGATTGGTTAATGTGATACAAAACCACAATGATGCCTTCACATGGGATTACTATGACATGAAGGAAATTCATCATGACTTATGCACACACCACATATACATTAAGAAAGGATCTTGACCCATATGCTAGCTCCAATTTTGGATGAATCCATCCCTAAAGAACATAGTTGAGGAGGAGCTATAGAAATTGCTATCAACCAACTTTATCTATCCAATTTCTAACATCCAATAGGTCTCTCGACCTCTTGCCATGGTACCAAAGAAAAATGGTAAATGGAGAATTTGTCAAGACTATAAAGAACTCAACAAAGAAACACACAAAGACCATTTCCCACTTCCATTCATTGACCAATTCCTGGATACGTTAGCATGGAATAAATACTTTTCTTTCCTTGATGGATTCAACGAGTACAAGCATATCCAAATCACACGTGAGGATCAAGACAAAACAACATTTACCTGTCCATGGGAGACATTTTCCTATCATTTTCTACTGTTCAGGCTATGTAACTCCCCTGCCACTTCTCAAAGAGTTGTAATTGGTATATTGTTTGATTTAATTCATGATTGTGTGGAGATATATATGGATGATTCACGACATATGGTAATGAATTGGATGCTGCATCACAAAATATAGGGAAAACATTGATAAGGTGTAAGGAATCCAAAGTTTCCCTCAACAATGAAAAATGTGCAATGGTGTTAATTGATGGCATTGTATTAGGATACCACATCTCAGCTAAAGGAATCCAAGTGGATCTGGTGAAAATCAAGGTAATATTGAATTTCCCGAATCCCTCTTTGCAAAAAAAGGTACAAAGATTCTTAGGATATGTTAAGTTACTATTGTCGCTTTATTGAAAATTTTTCATGAATCGCTCATCCATTATTTTCCTGTCTTATCAAAGATTCTAAGTTTTCATGGACAAAAACATGTCAGCATGCACTCAATGAACTGATAATGAAGGTGTCTGAGGCTCCCATCTTAACAGGTCTAGATTGGGCCTTCCCATTTCATCTTTCCACATATGCATTAGACACTGCCATTAGATTTTTTCTAGGGAAAATCAAAGGAAATGATCCATACATGATCTACTATTTCAACAAAAAACTCTCACCCATAGAATTAAATTATATGGTAAGAGAAAAAGGGTTTCTTGTGGTAATACATGAAATTAATAAATTTCGACATTACATTACAGGATATCCAATAATATTTCACATTGACCATGCTACCATAAAATATTTCATGAATAAACCTATCACCAATGGCAGGGTAACTAGGTGGTTATTTTTGTTATGGGAATATGATATAACCATCTTGAATAAACTAAGAAAAAACAATGTAGTGGCTGCTTTTTTTCAAGGTTCACATCTAACAAAAATAATCCACCCATAGAAGATTATTTTCCTGATGAGAACCTATTTTAGGTTTCTACTAACTCTCCTTGTTTCATAGATATCGCTAATTAATTTTCTACATGTAGACTTCCACATCATTTATCTCCAAAAGAGTGAGATAAGATTATCAAACAAAGTTGGATATTCTCATGGATTGACAGTTTCCTCTTCCACACATGATTGGATCTCATCATCAAAATATGTGTGTGAGAAGATGAGATCTAGGAGATCTTAAGATCCTGCCATGATAACCCATGTGGAGGCCACTTTGTAGAAAAAAGGATTGGGTACAAGGTACTTCACCAAGGGTACTATCGGCCCACTATCTTCAAATATTCCAAGGAATACATAAAAAGGTGTGATTGCTACCAACGCATGAGAACACCGGAGAAATCATATGATATGTCTTCATAGCTGCAGTTGGTATTGGAACCCTTTAATAAATGGGCCCTGGACTTTGTAGGGCCGATTAATCCTTCCTCCCATCATAATTCCTACATACTATTATGCATATATTATGTCACAAAATGGATGGAATCCAAAGCACTCACGACCACGACAAAATAAGAAATAGTGGTATTTTTTCATGAAGAAATCTTCACTAGATTTGGGATACCTTGGGAGATTGTTATTGATAGAGGAATGCAATTCACTTCAAGGCTCATTAGAGAATTGATGGAAAAATACAATATCAAACACATGGTTACCCACCATATCACCCGCATGGAAATGGAAAAGTAGAAGGGACAAATGAAATTATTGAGGCTATCATCACCAATACTATTAGTCTACACCTTAAGTATTGGGATGACAAACTACCCAAAGATCTATGGGCCTACCATATGACATGGATAAATACTATTGGCTACACCCCATATGAATTGGTGTATGGAAAGAGAGTACTATTGTTGATTGAAATAGAGATCCAAACACTTAAAACTACCATACAACTTGGAATGGATCTAACTAAAGCTTGAAAATAGAGACTCCTCCAGATCAACGAAATAGATGAAAATTTTCAAGCTTCCCTACACTACAAAACAATAATACAACATCAAATATCTCAATGGCATGACAAGTACATTAAGAAGAATAAATTAAAAGTTGGAGACTGGGCCTTATTATTTGACTTTAGATTCAAGAATTTCAAAGGGAAGTCCTGCACCCGATGACACTATCTTTATGAGACGATTGATACTATATATGATGATGGATCCATCAAAATTCACACCATTGAAAATGAGAGAACTCCTCTGATGGAAAATGGACACATGATTTAATTATATCATAAAACCCTATCCAAACAATCCTTTCTGAATAAGATCGCTAGTTGATGGACCAGAAACAAATTGGATATTGTAAACAAGGGGGGAACCCTTGCTAAGTGATTCTTCTCCTAAAAAAAAAAAATACAACCATGCGTGAAAACCATTAGGGGCATGCCTGGGGGCATGCTTTGCGAAATTCAACTTATGCTGGCATAAGGCATGTTAAAAAAAATGAAAGAAAGAAGGGAACTTCATGGTTTCATGATGGTTATGTCAGGATCCTTCCAATCAAGTTTGTAATAAAAAAAAATTGTGCTAATAATAAAAAAATTAGGATATGCATGGAAGAAGAATGTGTTGTTGCAACTCCTATTATTGCAAATCATGTTGCTACAACTCATGTTTCTACAACTCATGTTGCTGCAACTCTTGTTGCTGCAAATCCTGTTGCTGCAACTCTTATTGATACAACTCTTCTTGTTGTAACTCATGTTGATGCAACTCCTATTTTTGCAACTCATGTTATTGCAAATCTTATTGTTGTAAATATTTCTACTCTCGAAGCTGCCACTTCCACCATTGCATCCACCATTTCAACTCTTGTTGTTGCAACTCATTTTTCCACAACTCTGCATAATGACACCACAATGCCACTGCTAATACATCAACATGTGATCAGGACAAGGAAAACTACCGGTGTGATACATTGACAAGTTTCAGTTATGGCCTACACACTTCTACATATTTTTTGTCTATTGTAGAAACAAAAACCTTGAAAATTAACAAGGGATTAACTAAACAAAAAAAACAGGGACTCGTTAGAGTGATACAAAAGAAAAGTGATGCCTTCACCTAGGATTAACCTGACATGAATGGAATCCATCCCGACTTATGCAAACACCACATGTATGTTAAGGAAGGATCTTGAGCCATCTTCTATCCCCAACACTGAATGAATCTGGCCCTAAAGGACATAGTTATGGAGGCTATATAAATTTCTCACAACCAACTTTATCTATCCAATTTCTGACAATCAATGTGTCTCCCCTCTCGTCATGGTACCAAAGAAAAATGTTAAATGGGGAATTTGTGTCGACTATAAAGAAATAAAAAAAGAAACACACAAAGACCATTTTTCACTCTCATTCATTGACCAGGTCTTGGATACATTAGCAGGAAGGAAATACTTTTCTTTCCTGAACAATTTTAATGGGTACAACCATATCCAAATCACACTCGAGGATCAAGAAAAAACAACGTTTACCTATCCACGGGGGACATTTTCCTATCGTTTTCTACCGTTCAGGCTATGTAATGCCCCTGCCACTTTTCAAAGATTTGTAATTGGTATATTTTATGATCTAATTCATGATTTTGTGGAGATATATATGGATGATTTCATGACATACAATAATGAATTTGATGGGGCCTTAGAAAATCTAGAGAAAACATTGATAAGGTGTAAGAAATCGAACGTTTCCCTCAACAATAAAAAATGTCAATGATGTTAATTGATGGCATCATATTAGGACACTACATATCAGCTAAAGGAATCCAGGTGGATCTGGCAAAAATCAAGGTATTGTTGAATTTCCCAACTCCCTCTTTGAAAAATCAAGTACACAACTTATTAGTATATGCTATCTACTATTGTCTCTTTATTCAAAAATTTTCACAAATAGCTCGTCCATTTTTACCTCTCTTATCAAATATTCTAAGTTTTCATGGACAAAAACATGCCAACATGCACTCGACGAACTGAAAACTAAGGTGTCTAGGGCTCCCATCTTAAGAGGACTTAATTGGTCCCTCCCATTTCATCTTTCCACAAATGCATTAGACACTACTATTGGAGTTGTTATAGGTAAATGTGAAGGAAAGGATCCATATTTGATCTACTATGTCAAAAAAACCCTCTCACTATTGATTAAGGTTGGTTGTCATTAATGTCAACCCTTGAAGAAAGTCCGGTAGCGAATTCCGGTAGCACAAATATTTGGGTAAAGGAAGCAAGGATGTTTCATGTATAATGGTATGATTTTTAATATATTTGAAGGTAATAATATTCTATATGGATATTACATGCCATTATGTTTCTGGTGGTATGTGGAACATCACATAACTCCTCACGATTAGAGAGTTATGGCCATGAGAAGTTGGAGAACCCAGGTTTGGGTAATGGACCCAAGTTTGTTTGATGGATAATGGTATGNGAAAGTGGACAAAGTGACCTAGAAGATGTTTCTAAGGAAGTTACTTGTAGAGTATAAATAAGAGGCAAGGCTCTCTCATTTTACATCACACTTGAGAATATTGAATATATATTGGAGACTGAGGTAACCAAAGGATATCTAAGCTGAATTTCAGAGGGAAGGTGAAGAAAACAAGGCCGAAATTCAAGGGAGGATAAATTCTTTTGATGATTCTTTCTAAGGTATGTTATTTACAGGCCATCTCACCATTTTTCGCAATAACATTTTTTATAGAATGATTGAGATCATGAAATTGATATTCCATTGAGGAAACATATCCAAGTATCCGTGGTAAACATTTTAGCTTGTGGGTCATTGTATTTTTGGAGTTACACTATGTGAAAAATAGGACTTGTGGCTAGTCCTGAAACTAGTCTAAAATAGGTGTTTCAGGTAAAAATGTCATAAATTCTTCATAACAGATACAAATTTAGATCGATTCAACAAATATTCTATGTGGGGCAAGTTCTACAAGGTCGCTATCTAGAATAATCCAGGATTCAACAAGGTATGCCATTTTTTCTATAACTCCTTTTCTGAGAGGTTCCAAGTAGTGAAACCTGGAGGAATTGCATAAAAAAAACTGAAGAACATTGTGTACTATTTTTCATATATTCATTCATTACAGGTACATAGTTATGATTATTTCGAGTTAGGGTTGTTGACTAATCCCAAACTAGTCATGTGAGACTAAAGAAAAGTTTGATGAAAATGCTAGTCTCTTGTTATGAAAGTTAAGGAAGGTTTGAATGTATGTGATCATATACACCAGGTCTATTACAGAGTTACAAATCATATTTGGATGATTAAATTGATGGGGTCTTTTGTTTAAGGTACATGTTGGTTACATGGTTGAGACAAGTAGTTGAAGAGTTGACACATACATGATGTGTATAGTTGATGATGTTGGTACATATTGATGAGTAGTTGACACATGATTGGTACATGCTTGGTACATGGTTGGATGCACTTGTTTATGGTATAGGTTGATTACATGTTGTTTGGTACAGGTTGGTGCATGGTTGATGCACTTGTTTATGGTACAGGTTGATTACATGTTGAGGTACATGTTGATGTATGGTTGATGAATGCTTCAATTTTATTGGTATAGTTTTACAATGGTATATCTCATAGTGATAGTGTGACAGTGGTTCCATCATTCTACTTCCACTTCAGGGTGGTTGGATGGGGCAAGGATAGGTGGTTGTAGCCACCTTCCGGTTCTAGCCAAAGAACATAGGGGGTTGTAGCCTCCTTCTGGTTGTAGCCAGAGAATAGGGGAGTTGGAGCTTCCCTTAGGTTGTAGCGTGAGAAACAAGGGGGTTGGAGCCTCCTTCCAGTTGTAGCTAAAAAACAAAGGAAGTTGGTGCTTCCAATGAATGCAATTCTTCAAGACATATAAGAAAAAACATTCTGTGGTTTTCTCCCTCTTTGTGTTTCCACATAAAACACTGGTGTACTATGTATGAGTATGATTTTTCATTTGTTCATTGCTTATTTACTCTGCATTTATTGGATGATAATGCTACATTGATATAACACTTGTATTATATGGTTAAAAAATGATTAAATTTCTCTATTATTGATTCACCGCCCCTCTCAGTATTCCAACAATTGGTATCAGAGCAGGTTCCTTCAGAAATCAGTTTAACCACCAAAAGGTAGATCATGGAGATAAACAACTTGTATAAAAATGGAATATCACAGTTCAATGGACAAAAGTATGAATTTTGGAGCATAAGGATGAAAACATATATACAGGCACAGAGATTTGAAATTTGGAAATCAATTGTAGATGGATACACAACACTAGCAGTTCCGCCAACAAATGACAAAGAAGTGAAACTCGGTCAGAATAATTCCAAAGAAAAAAATGCACTTTTGAATGGTCTTGGTGAAATGGTATTCACCAAAGTTGCACATTGTAAATCTGCTAAAGAGATTTGGGACAAACTTCAAAATATTTATGAAGGAGATTCAAAAGTCAAAGCAGCAAAGCTTCAAACTTACAGAGGT
>JZKD02S2379353.1:388305-399730 GCA_000966675.3 Picea glauca | reverse complement strand
CTTTCCCTTATCCATCAAAAATAGCTATTGGATCTGACTTGATAATTCGACAAATGTCCATTCGAAGAGGTTTCAAACCATTCCAACTCAAAAAATCCCGATCTGGGCAAAAATTTGGTCATTCTGGCAATGACAGGATTTCGGTGGTTAACACTGGAAAAACTGGGTGCTTTAACTACTGAAATCTCTGCTTTCGGTGGTTAATGAAGGTGAAATTCAGGGCTAGTTAACCACTGAAAGTGCAAGTTTTCCAAAAATAAACTACCTTGGGAAAAATCAATTTTCCCAGCCGTGGAAAGGTCGTTTCACATGCTCAAATAGTCGATTGACAACTAGACATCCTAATATTTACAACGCTACTTTCAAATATGAATTTGGAGCTTGGGAAGGTAGTCAAAAGTTCCTTGCAAGATTAGGAATCATTCTGCAAAAAATTGCTAGTGCATTTGATCGCTAACATCTGGCTCCAACTAGGATGGAGACCTCCCTGTGAGGTCTTCAAGTACCTGGCAGACCTTGTGCATTTAGTATTGGGCATGGAGTCATTCAACTTAATGTATCATCTAGCTATTCTCCAAAGTTTGTTGTTATCTTTCACAATCTTCTTTATCTATAACATGTCTGCTTCAAACTCCCCTGGAAATGTTATTTGCACATCGACATAGCATTTGTTGTGACAATCTCTTTATTGAGAAGAGAGGTGTTGGAAATAGGTAGGATGGTTAGATCTGTAACCATGGTTTTGAAAATTTCAGAATAACTTCAACCTTGAAATGAGAGCATTGCAGGCATATTTAGGTCTTTGACTTTTCATTTTCTAGCAGCTTCAGATACAAAGCATTTGTCTTGAGATGCCCACACAAACTTAGAAGATACAGAATCCTTATTGTTGTTACTAGGCAGGTGCCAGACAACATGGTAAGGGCCCTCTGAAAGCTCCCGCTTGTGATATATTGCATATTTTTCATTTCCATCCCTCCACCACTTAGTGGAACATTGTTCAGTTACAACAAGCCTTTCATCGTTTGCCTCCACCCATATGGTTGAAGCACTAACCCCAGGTAACTCAATGGTAACCACATAATCAGAGCCAAATTCAACAACATCCATATGAGGTGACCATTCATTAAAATTATTCATATGTTCTCCAGTCAAATGCCCCGCTACTAGACTCACTGGAGTAGTATTGTTTCCTTTATTACTGCCATGAGTGGGTTTTTCAAACAAAGGTGATCGTGTTGTTGCGACTGCTGTGGGATCGCAAGAGACTTAGTTGAACCCTGCTGGAATTCAACTACCTTACTGAACATGGATTTTGTTGTGCCATTATGACTCATGGGCAGAGGACCTCTCCCTTCCTTGTGGTCCTCTATCATTAATATTACAGAAGTGCTATCTTAAATAGAAAAATGTCACCAACAAATTATCCCTATCTACTAGGAAATAAAAATTAAAAATAATGCAAAAAATATGAGACAGATAAAATATTTCGAGCCCTCTGTCTCCATCAAATCTTTCATTTACAACTAACTTCATTTCCTCCTGAAATTTTCCGAGTCTTCTACTTGAAAATCTAGAATATCTCATGATATCTCCAATCTGATAGCAGGTGTCTTTGAAGGCTGGAAATTGATTGTTTCTATTGATGCTTTGCCACCTGTCTTCTTATCTTCGATTATCTTCAATCATTTTAATTGCTACTGATTATGTGCCTAAAAATTTGGGATATATACTCGATTGTTCCTAGATCTTATTCCTTCAAGTCTAGAAGAGATTGAATTGAATTTCCCAAGCTGCTAAGTGACCTGCTACAACACTATGATTCGACTAATGATGATTTATCATCATAACCAGCAACCAAAAGTGAAATTTCAAAAGGTCTTACTCCACCGGATTGGGTAAATTCATGCATCATATTTGCTATCTCCCCTATGATTTGTGTAATGAGAATTGGTTCTTTACGTAACATACAGTATTTTTGTGCTTGCTTTGTTTCCAAGGGATATTTGACCAGATTCGACCACCACTCGAGCATAATCAATCTAAAATGCTTCACATTGAAACCTTTTTTCAAGTTTCAGATAGATTTTTCCTCCTGCGTTCTGCCCACTGGTTTTAACTCTCTACCCCTATCATCCAATGTTTAGTTTTTGTGTTTTACCACAACATTGGAGTTCATCTAGCTTCAATATTATCCAAACAATCTCAGGAAATCACAAGATGATATCTAACAGAATGACCTTCTACTGTGATGTGATTCCATGTCTAATTTTTGTCGATGGCTTATACACTACCCTACGTGAATGAGTCTTGGATCTCGAGCTGTGTGGACGTTACCTCAACACCTGCCATTTCACTATGAGGGTCTAAACTTTAATATTAACCTTTACTTAACATTGTAACCCTTCTGTAACAATAGGCGTTGGAGATTTTTTAATAATCTGCTAATGCCTTCTCTATATGCTACAGTCCTTCTCATATAGATGCACTAAATAGGAGTGCTCTCTCATGATCTCCTTGGGACACCTCAACATTTGGAAGCATTCAATACATAACCCTGGCACCTCAAAAAACCTTCATTTGTTTGATACTCAGCCTTTTATTCCTTTGACAGCTTGTAGGCTCATTCCTCCATATGACTCGATGCCTAGCTGTGATACATTTGTATTATTGACATATAAAACATAAGGATACCTTACTCCCCGTAGCTTGATCTTATGCTTCTATGCTCTCCACATTACAAAACATATTCAACACCTGTGCACCGATATTATGTCTCTCAATCTATGTTTGACAACAATCTATCTTCAGACGTGCCTGCATATTAGTGAAATGATGTTGACAACTACCATATATACAACTTTACACTCACATGAAACTCAGACTCGTTTATGGAAGCTTGGTGAGATCTATTAGTCATTGAATTTGATTAGCTTTGGACTCATGCATTTCTTCTTGATCAGCACATGAATTACATCCCTCATGCAATGAATGATCATTCCATAAACATTCATATGTGCCAACATTTTGATAATTAAATCGATATGTTGTGGCAACTGTATCTTCGTGAGCTTTGATACTTTACACTAAACTTTGATTTGATTATATGACTAACCTATGTATTTTTTGTAACTGTGCAGGTCATATGAAACTGGAGCAATGTGGAGCTCGAGCTTAGCCTTAAAGCTCAAATTCTAAAGCACATAGAAAACCATTTACCTTGCTAACATTTTTGACCTCATAAATGCAGTTCTGCATTAATAGGCCTCTAAAATCAGTGCCTTTTAGAAAAAAAATTTAATAATCACATCTATGTGCCAACATAGGCTCCTTCTGGGAATGGCACGCTCCCTGTGAGTTTCCAAGAACAAGAACATAGGTGTCTTAACCTGAAAACCCCTGCAACCTGCTCAACAATCATCCACAATTTTTTTGTGTCTAGTCCATTGGGTTATGGAGTCTCAAATACTTCACTGGATCTCTGCAATCTGTCCACAAATTTTCAACTGTAAACCTGCTAGTAATTCCTTGCATTCATTGGGTTATGATGTCTGAAAATCTGATTTCAAAACTTGATTCAAATCCTGCAACTTTGCTCTTCATTTGCAGCCAAACCACCCCTGCCAATAATTCTTTATATCTATTGGGCATGAAGTCTTTATTTCAACACTGAAACCAAATACCAAATGCAAACCTCACACATACAAACTTGAAATGCTCAACCATGAGCTTATTCATCTAGGCTACCCTACTCTAACTGCTGCAAATAATAGTTTCAAGTATATACAAATTTCCAAAAATATATTTCAAGCAGTAAATTGCTTGACCTGTCTACATGTATGCAAAAAACAATATAAAAGGAGATCAAAATGTACCATAAGAGAACCGTAACTGGCTCATGTTCACTACTGCAAACCATGATGACAAACTTTGTAAAATATGGCATGATTGAGAACAATGAATCCATCCATATAGAAATTGGATCATAAAATTCATGTATGACCGTACCTTGTTGTTTAAATTCAAAGGACTACTTTTCCTCATCGCTGATATTATGAAATGGCTGATCATGAATGTCATTTCCAAATGTTGTAAACTCATGTATTGACTGCTCAATAGCTAATTCCAAATAATTAGCAACAAAGTCATAAAGGTCATAAATAAAAACCTCTTTGAATTTTCGATCTATCTTACTGTGTTGCAATTGTTGATTGCTTTCACTGATCTCAATGCTGAATGTAAATTGTTCTTCTTCTGTCGAAAGAGAATGCAAACTCAATTGCTGATCTGAACTTTTTCGCTCTTCACCTTCCTCCTCATAACAGCTGAAATCTGCCTGGGTCTGCAAATCAACAAACTGAGGGCTGCTTTTAGAATTTATTATAGATCTGAAACCTTCATCTGCTGGTCTATCAATCTGCTCATTATTATCTAAGATCTAAAACAAAATGACCTAGTCTTTATGAAAAATAGGTACATCTGATATGATGTCAAAAGTATCTACAAATTTGATATCAAAATGGAGGACATCTAGAGTCTTTGGATCTTTATGAAAAGTATCTTCTTCATCATCAAGAACCTTCACATCAAAAACTAAAACAGAGGGTGTAGAAGAAGAAAAATAATCTTCTTGTTGTTCCTTATGACTGGTGTTATTTTCCTCCATCTACAAAACTGAAAATTGAGGATTGCCTACACCGATTTGAAGTTCTATTTGAGTAATAGACATTTGATTCATATGATTTGTACTTGAAATAATTAGATCTTCAGATGTACAATAATCATATGAAGATGAAGCAGGAGAACTCTCAACCTCATCGTACAATATATATTCTTCACAACAATGTTCAAGAAGAAATTCCTGAGAGAAATATCTTTCACATCGATGATGAAAAGCTGTATGAAATTCATTTAAAGAAGATATACTAGAAGAATGCAAGGATTTATACCATTCGTGAGCATCACCTTCCAACGAATACATAAACATCTTCATGAGCACATCTTCATCATGAATATTTAACTAAACCATGCATTGATGAAATCTGATGAGATGATTTGAAGGATTGTCTTCCTTCTTTTCTGCAAATCTTGGAAGGTGATCTCCCCAAATATCTATAGAAGGAACTGGATGTGGGAAACCAGGAACTGTTGAGAAGTTAAGAGGTGCAAACCTCCGAGCCAAAAGAGCTGTAAACACCTTTGACATTTGATTATTGTGGAGTCGCCACTGAATCCGTCCTTCATGGAGTCGCCAGATGAGTAATTACAACCTTATGATGTCCAAGCTTTGTCCATCATCAAAATTGGATCTTGTCGTCTCCCAAGGAAGATGAGCTTCGTTCTCCTCTCCCCGGCAACGACGCCAATTTGTTATCACTCCAGGAAACTCTCCTAGGCTGTAAGTCAGAGATGCATGGTAACTCAATCTTTTTGGAAACTATTTTCTCAATAATAGGTGGGGGTTTTGGATCAAGATGAATATCTTAAACTATGGGTTGTATTCTCAAGATAGTCTTAACTATAATCATGCAACACAAGGCCTTCAAGAGCTATTGTCAGATATGTTTGTATATCAAATGGATAAGAAAACTAATCAATTAACCAAAACATACATAAAACCATATATATGATGGGTCAACAAACTAGCCAAGGATGCTTGTGATTCTTGCTTAACGATCAAAAGTAATATGACAGTTACCATAGGATCATTAAACAAAGACAAAAGAATTAATTCCACTCATAAGCATAGACAGAGATGAAAGAAGGTCTGATAGTAACAAATGAAAGAAGCGTGTTGGCTGATATATTAAAGAAAGTGTCTTTCATACAAAACAATAGCATGTAGATCTCAAAATTGAACCATTAGTTCATCTTCTATCTTTAGCTTTATAGCTTTACAATGCAGTTTTGAGATCCTAAAAGCATGGATCAGACATGCTAAAGATAGAAAGTCAAAATTCAGTTTGCAAAAGATAAGGGACGGTCCTAAAAATGAGGTCAAATCCACATTCCATGGTCTTCAAATCTTGTAGAGTCCCTGTGCAGTGCAGAATAGCCTTCCAAGGCTGATTGATGACTCTTCCAAGAGATAAAATTCGAATTTGTTGAGGTGTGCAAAAAACCCTGATTTTCTGCCTTTGAAAAAGGTACCAAAAATGATTGAAACAGCTCTTCTTTCCCTTATCCATCAAAAATAGCTATTGGATCTGACTTGATAATTCGACAAATGTCCATTCGAAGAGGTTTCAAACCATTCCAACTCAAAAAATCCCAATCTGGGCAAAAATTCAGTCATTTTGGCAGTGACAGGCTTTCGGTGGTTAACACTAGAAAAACTGGGTTCTTTAACTACCGAAAGCTCTGGTTTCGGTGGTTAATGAAGGCGAAATTCAAGGTTAGTTAACCACCGAAAGTGCAGGTTTTCTAGAAATAAATTGCCTTGGGAAAAATCAATTTTCCCAGCCGTGGAAAGGTCGTTTCACACACTCAAATAGTCGATTGACAACTAGACATCCTAAGATTTCCAACGGTACTTTCAGATATGAATTTGGAGCTTGGGAAGGTAGTCAAAAGTTCCCTGCAATATTAGGCATCATTCTTCAAAAAATTGCTAGTACGTTTGGTCACTAACAAAAAGTATATTGTAATTTCATTGTAAATCTGGACCGTTCATTATAAGGTCATAGATCTAATGGTAGAAATTATGTTCGGGTTTTTTTCCTTAGAAGGCAACCCTCTCTTATGAGGGAAATGTATTTCGGCTGTGTATTATGGCGAATATTGTATTCTGAGATAGGAGACTGTGAGAGAAAGAAGAGGAATTTACAGTGGGTTTGTTGTAGGTTGTATCCCTTCATTTGTTGGATAATAATAAAGGAAGGACCTGGCAATTTCTCTAGTGGACGTAACCCGCACTGGGTGAACCATGTATATCTATGTGTTTATTGTATTTTATATCTTCTGTGTTTTATTTTCGCATTTGTTTTATTTTATTGCTCCACGATCCTTTTTTTCTAACAGGAACCACCCCTATATGTCACGATTAAAGGGTCTTGAGGCTTGATAGAGGATGAATATCGATCAAGGAAAAGGATGCCGATTGATAGTACCTGGAAAACAAATGTTAGACAACCCAAACCAATACAATATATGATGAAATAAACCCCGAGACAAGAGGGAAATCAACAAGGAACCTTGTTGTCCCAAACTTGCAGCATATAACAATGATATATCAACAACAATAGGATTATAACAACTGCAAATTAGACCATCAAAATCAACATATGATATTGGATAACAATGCTTATGATTAGTAGATAATGTTCCAATGCTTAAACCAAGCTTTTGATGTCAAAAGAGGGTTGTAAAAGAGTGTTATCAACAAATAATAATGACAACCCTATGGTTGTAGAATTTTTTTTCTATAGTAGCAAGTTCTAACCACTGAAGTCAACAAGTAAAATGTCCAAACAATATCCTTTTAGTAGTAGGTTAATTATCACAGCTTACAAGCAATTTTTAGCGGTAGAAAAGTAGAGAAATTGTGTGAAAAAGAGAGTTTGTTATAGCCCTAATGGTTGTAGATTAATGTTTATTACATCATACTAATCTCTTGATCAATCACGATGTCATTTAAGCATAAGAGAGTCTAAAGAATGTAGAATTCAAATCCAATTTGATCAATTTCAATCCCTTAATTTTCACGTTTATCAATGCAACAATTTACAGTCTCCAATGAAAATATTGGTGCCTTGTTATTGGGTAAATGGAGTCTCCTCCTTGGAAAGTAAAGTAATAAAAGAGGAAGAAGAATTTTATTGAGAGTTAAATCCTTATAAAACCCAAGAAAACAATAATTCTTCCAACTCATCTAGCTTAAAATCCAAGATGAACTAGGGTTTAAAAATCTTCTAGGGGTGTAAACCCTATTACTTCCTAGAGAAATAAACTCCATCTAAGCCTTGAAACAAGGGTTTAAACCCTCTTACTCCATGTGGAAAGCCTTGTTTTCCTTCAATATCAAAGAGGAATAAACTTCGGTGGAGGGTGTAGGCCCTTTTACTCCTAGGGTTTTAGATATATTTCTTGAATTTAAACGCGCAAGATGACAATAAATTGCAGAAATTACTCACCAAATCCAAGAGATAGCATGTAACAAAACCCTTTCTACCAAGAATCATCCAACGATTTACCAAAGAAAGCCATCCAAGAAAATCCACTAACATTTAATGCTCCAATAGACAATAATTGCATCCATTATGATGAGAAAGAGATAGATAATGAATTGTCCAAAAGGGTCGAAATTTTAGTCCAAGATTAATATTATCAAGTAATGAGTTATGTCCAAGTGATAAAGACGTCATCTAAGGTGCAACATTCATCATCCTAGGCCTCCAATGTGTGAGGAGCATCATCTATTCAATGGGATTTCAAGCCCCTGTGAAGGTCCAAGTGGCGCAGTCCCTCCATGAATAGCTTTCACCAGGAAAGGTCCTGCAAAGACAAGAAAATACGCCCTCCAAGGGTCCACAAGTCACACGAATCATGCCATGTAAGCCACATTTAATAAAATAACCACCCAAACAAGTACATTCAATCCCCCTTTTTCAAATTAAAAAAATGCTCAAAGACCTTATAAAGTTTGTCAAATTTAGGTATGGGAGGGGTGTCATGGTGCCCTATTGGGTAGGCCAATTCCCAAGTCAAGGAATGTTTCCCAAGAAGACCCTCTCTAGACCATGTAGTGAGTATGAAGTGGATTAGCGGAAGTACTCTTGGTCATGGGGTTCTTGAAATATCAAGGGCTCATATTGTATCATTTATGGGTGCCTTTGTGGAGGGTGGACTGCATCCCTTCATTTGCAATGCAACAAATTTCCAAGCCCTTTATTTTCCTTTCTTTTTTATGGTTCGAACATTGAGTGCTATGTGCAATGGAAATTAAAAAAGCACCACAATGTCACTTGAAGTTAGAACACATTGAGTGACATATGCACTGGAAATTAAAGGACATTGCAATGCATTCCCTCATCAAGCGGGACATTTTTTTTTATTTTCTTTTTAAAGGTCCTTCATTTTTATGGAGAAGTGTTTCATGGCTCTTAGGACGTTAGGATGAGCATATAGAAGGATAAATTATGGATTTTGACTTTTACAGTGCTACCTACAACACTTCTAGGCCTTCAACCCCTTCTTCCCATGAAATGAGGTACAAGCCCTTCTTGGGGTCAAAGACCCAACATATGGGTAAACAAAGGGGAAGAAGTGTGGAAAGTGGTAAGTATGAGTGGGAATGGTACAATGACCCTTCAAGGAGATCCCCCAATAGAAACCCTTTTCTCGAGGGTGACCAATTTACTAAGATACCATGTCAACCACCAAGGTGAAATAAGGGAAAAGGTATAATTTCCAAGAAAACGTTCCATAATCAAAAGAGTTCCCTTTGAAACATGCTCAAATTCTTCCAATATTAAAGTGACACTGACCATGACTGATCCAGGGGATCAAATTTTGCTCAAAAATTCAAAGTGTTCGAAATCACTTCAAATCGAACAAGAGCATAGGCCTCGTCGTTATGAACCCAACACAACTCATTTGGGTTCAAATGGATGTCAGGAGTGAGAGATATCACGTTCTGTTCAAAATGACAAACAAGAAAAAAAAGGGATGTTGACTATACAGTCCATACGGACGCTGACGTGGCAGGCCATACGACACGTGGCAGGAAGATATTGAGACAGTTGGCATGTGACATGGTTTGTTGGCAGCGAATGGGATGGTGACACGTGGCCTAATCAATGGCCACCACGTGTCACCTGTTTATTGGATTAAAATCTTTTCACTTGGCAGGAGTCGACCCCGTGAGCTCCGGGCAGGGTAAATCCTAGGGAAAGGCCACCCAACCGGTGCACCTACACATGATACTTAACATATATATGCATTGTAATGTATTTGAATTTGTAAAAATGAGTATTGGAGCGTGAACCGTGCCGGGGCTAAGCCCCGACCCATGGTTATATATATATATGTGTGTATTGCATACGACCGGTGCTACGGGTGGTTAAACCCACTGTAATATATGTTGTAACTGTTTGAAATGCACACGGTTTGATATAGCATGTGACCAACGTGTATGCGTGCGGGTTTAACCCTACGGTTTTGTAAATGGTTTGAACTTTAGCCCTGTTGTGTATTGTGCGCGGTCATGTGGTGACCATGTGCCCACAGGCCTTGGTAGTTAAAGGTCGACGTGTAACCATTCGACAGTTTGTACTGGTTGTGCGGTTGCACCCAGTGCCAAGTTTTTACACTTAAAAATGCGTGTGGTCTAGGTTGAGCCAATAAGGGGTGTGTTTTGTAGATGCAGAGACAACAAGCTTGAAGGGGGGACTTCCAGGAAGCCTATCTTCTTCAATTTTTGGCCAAACGAGGTGCCAAAAAAGCCCAGCTAGGGGTTTTTGGACGTTCTAAATCCATTGGAGTAGTCTATTTGGCATTTTGAGCATTGTAAAGAACATTTTTTATCACTTTGATAAAATAATACAAATGATCCATTGGAAGCTAGACCAAGAGATGTAGCCCAAGAGAGGGGTGAACTCCTTTATCATTTGTTGTGTTATGTGTTTTCTATTCTCTGATTTTTGCTGCTGTGTATATGCATCTTGAATGAGTAAATCCTATTAAAATTGTGTTGCAAAGTTGATCCATTTGCATTTTAACACATAAAATTAACTTGCAAATATTTTTAAGAATACAAATCTTCTTCACTTTTAGATCAAGTTGGTATCAGAGCATAGGTTTTTGAAGACTTGATTATTTGCAAGTGTTTTGTTTTCTGATGATCACAAGGTTGAAACTCACAAGAGGAGAAGGTCAACTTGTGGAGCCAAGTTCTCATCCTTCAAGGAGGAAGCATATATCATCACCGCAAGTTTCAAGGAGGCATTCACCAAGTATGGCTCATGAAGAGAGTCATGAACATGTTCCTGCAGAAGATGAATATCTCAGAAAGGTTTTCATGGAAATGGGAGAGATACTGAAGATCTTGATGGAAAGGAATACAAGGTTGCAAGGTGAAGGCTCCAACCCTTCAAAGCTTAATGGAGACAGTGGTGATAAAACTCCAAATGGAAATGGAGGGAATGGTGCTTCTCCACCACCCTCTCCTCCATATTCTTCTTCTTCTTCTTCTACCAATTCAATACCTCTTCCGAACTCTCCAAAGGGACATGGTAAAACTCCTTCACAAATTCCTTCGTTAAAGCTTGATATTAAATTTGAATTGCCAATATACAATGTTGAAGTTAATGATGAGAAATTAGATAATTGGATTCGTCAGATTGAGGTGTATTGTAGGATACAAAAAATTCAAGATGATGAAACTAAGATTCAACTTGCTTCTTTAATATTGGATAGTGCAACACTC
>JZKD02S2379353.1:357054-387163 GCA_000966675.3 Picea glauca | reverse complement strand
CAAAGTTGTTGATATGATTTCAAGGCCTATTATTAGTGCTTCAGTTATTCTTAAGCATAGTCCTATCATGCATGAAAGTTATGTTGAGCAATATGCTTTGGATATTGATTTTAAACAAGTATATGAAACTTTATGTCATTCTAACCATGTTGAGGAATTGGATTACCATGTGCATGATAATCTGTTGTATCATCTTGGCAAGCTATGTATTCCACAGGGGGAAAGAATCATCATTATAAGAGAATCCCATCCTTCTCTTATTGCTGGTCATTTTGGTGTAGGCAACACAATGGCTAATTTGCAAAGATACTGCTACTGGCCTAAAATGAATGAAAGTGTTTCAAGATATGTTCAAGGATGTTCGTTATGTGCCACAAGTAAACCTAGAAATCAAAAGTTGGGTTTGTATACTCCACTTCCGGTTCCTTCTCGTCCTTGGGAAAGTATTTCCATGGATTTTGTAGGAGGTCTACCTATGTCTAGACGAAAACATGATTATCTTTATGTTGTGGTTGATCGACTTAGAAAAATGTGTATTTTGATGCCTTGTACGAAGCAGGTTACAGCTAAACAAATGGCACAAATGTTCTTTCAAAATGTTTGGATGCATTTTGGATTGCCTAAATCCATTATTTCTGATCGGGATTCTCGATTTGTTGGAAGTTTTTGGTCGAGTTTATGTGCAGTCATGGACACCAAACTGAAAAAGAGCATAGCTTTTCATCCGCAAACAGATGGTCAGACAAAAGTGGTAAATCGAACAGTGGTGCATCTTCTTCGTTCTTATTGCAGCAAGCATCCTAAACTTTGGGATGAGCATTTACACTACATCAGCATGCTTACAATCGAGGTAAGCACTCTTCAACTCAAACGTTGCCATTTGAAGAATGTTTTGGCTATTTTCCTAAATCTCCTTTAGATTTTATCTTTGGCAAAGATATTGCTATTGATGGTCAATATGACATTGATAGGGTAGAAAATTTCATTGAACAAATTCAGTCGATACATCAAATGGTGTAAGAGCAGTTGGAAAAGAGTCAAGCCAAGTACAAAACGAGACATGAAAAGCATCGTGTTGATCACAGTTTCCAAGTTGGAGATGAAGTTTGGCTTTACATCAGTAAGGAGAGGCTTAAAGGAGAAGGTAAAAAACTCAAACCAATTCGATATGGTCCTTTCAAGATTATCAACAAGATTAGTAACAATGCCTTCCGTTTAGATTTGCCTCCTTATATGCAAATGTATGCAGTTGTTAATGTTGAGAATTTGAAATTGTATGAGCCTCCTTTGATTGATGATCAAGGAGAGCATGTTCAGATTCCTTCTATAGATGATTTTTCCCCAGAATATGTTACATAATTGGATGAGGACACCATCCTTGACAGGAGAATGCGAACTTCAAAACGAGGAAATGTGGAGTATCTTCGAGTTGGCCTTAAAGGTACAAATCCAAGAAAATCCAAGTGGTTTGAGGTTGGAAGAGTGAGGGAACTATACCCTCATCTTCAAATAGACTAAAAATAGTCTTTTGAAGGTCCAAAATCTTTCCAATGGGGAGGTGTGATCCAGGGGATCAAATTTTGCTCAAAAATTCAAAGTGTTCAAAATCACTTCAAATCAAACAAGAGCGTAGACCTCGTCGTTACGAACCCAACGCAACTCGGTTGGGTTCAAATGGACGTCAAGAGCGAGATATATCGTGTTCTGTTCAAAATGACAAACATGCAAAAAAAGGGATGTTGATTGTACAGTCCACACAGACGCTGATGTGGCAGGCCATACGACACATGGCAGGCAGCTATTGAGACAGTTGACATGTGACATGGTTTGTTGGCAGTGAATGGGATGGCAACACATGGCCCAATCAATGGCCGCCACGTGTCACCTGTTGATTGGATTAAAATATTTTCACTTGGCAGGAGTCGACCCTGTGACCTTCGGGCAGGGTAAAGCCTTGGGAAAGGCCACCCAAATGAGATGCCCGCACATGACACTTAACATATATATGAATTGTAATGTATTTGAATTTGTAAAAATGTGTATTGGGGCGTGAACCGGGCTGGGGCTAAGCCCCGACCATTGGTTATATATATATGTGTATTGCATACGACCGGTGCTATGGGCGGTTAAACCCACCGTAATATATGTTGTAACCATTTGAAATGTGCATGGTTTGATATAACATGTGACCAACATGTATGTGTGCGGGTTTAACCTTATGGTTTTGTAAACGGTTTGAACTTTAGCCCTGTTGTGTATTGCGCGCAGTCATGTGGTGACCATGTGCCCACAGGCCTTGGTAGTTAAAGGTCGGCGCGTAACCGTTCGACAGTTTGTATCGGTTGTGCAGTTGGGCCTGGTGCCAAGTTTTTACGCTTTAAATGTGTGTGGGCTAGGTTGAGCCAATAAGGGGTGCGTTTTGTAGATGTAGAGACAACAAACTTGAAGGGGGGACTTCTAGGAAGCCTATCTTCTTCAATTTTTGGCCAAACGAGGTGCCGAAAAATCCAAGCTAGGGGTTTTTGGACGTTCTGAAGCCATTGGATGAGTCTATTTTCCATTTTGAGCATTGTAAAGTACATTTTTGAGAACTTTGAGAAAATAATACAAATGATCCATTGGAAGATGGACCAGGAGATGTAGCCCAAGAGAGGGGTGAACTCCTTTATCATTTGTTGTGTTATGTGTTTTATGTTCTCTGATTTTTGTTGTTGTTTATATGCATCTTGAATGAGTAAATCCTATTAAAATTGTGTTACAAAGTTGATTGATTTGCACTTTAACACATAAAATTAACTTGCAAATATTTTCAAGAATACAAGTCTTCTTCACTTTTAGATCAATGAGACAGGACTTGTTACCTCATGAAGCAATACCAGTTGTGTTCTATGGACTAGGCTAGTGTGGTGGACACTGCTATGTAGTTGAAAATGAATGGTGATGTGTGGTGGAGCAGAGGGGCTATGTCTTCTCAATGTGGGCTCAACTGGTCATATCGCTCTCGACACTCCATGTTTTCTACCTATGGGCCTCAAGACATCACCTCCTTATTTACCCCTAGGTTGGGGGGTTAACATCTAGCTCCTACATGGGGACATGTGCTCGTCGTAGAATGCATGATAAACTCAAAATATCTTGGTTTCTCCTTTCTCTTGTCCCACATCAGGCAAACTCGCCTTCATGAAAATCCCTTTGCCTTGCTTTACGATCAAATTTTCCTTTAAATTTGTCTTGATTTCTTTCCATTTGATCGAAAGCCATTCTTCTAGAATCATCCAGTTCCATGAGTTGATCAATACTTCCTTGTAACACTTATTTATCAATAGTGAAATGTTGAGCTATCTACATAATTGAAATATGGAGCTTTATAGGTAACCTTGCTTCCATCCCATAAACTAATTCAAACGGGGTTTTCCCAAAGGAGGTCTTGGTTGTTGTGCGATCTGCCCAAAGAGTATGTTTGATTTTGCTATCCCAACTCTTCTTATTATCTCCAACGATATTTTTTACATTGTTCATGATGTTCTTATTACTAGATTCGGAAAGCCCATTTCCGTGAGGGTAATAATTCAAGGAATGTGATAGAATGATCCTATACTTGAAAAAAAATTCATTCATTGCCACTGAACTGAAAGCCTTGGCATTGTCAGTATTAATCTTGGTGGGAACATTGAACCTAGTAATTCTTATTTCTTCAAGGAAGTTCATTACCACTTATTTTTCTAGCCTCTTTGTTGGGATGGCTTCTACCCATCGATTGAAATAATCTATAGTAATCAAAACCCATCGATAACCATTACTATATTTGTCCTTAAATTTACCAATAAAATCCAATCTCCAATGTTGAAAACGTGCTTCAATCACTATCGTCTTCAAAGGAAGACCAGGTAGTTGTTGTTTTATTGAAAATAATTGACATGGTTGACAAGATCTGACATATCGATGTGTATCGGAAAATCTAGTAGTCTAATAGTAACCTACTCTCAAGATTTTATGAGTTGTGGTATGGGTAGAAAAATGACCCCCACAGTATCCTGAATGAATCTATGAAATCAAATTATCTTCTTCCTCCTTATTTACACATATAAGAATTACTCCATTAGTTTTTCTCCACCCAATACCATATTGCATTAGGCAATACTTCATGGTTTTGAGCCTCGAGGCCTTCTTTTATGATAAGCTAAGTGACAGGGCACGTAATATTATTTAAATAATAAATGATGTCAGAATACCATTCCTCTTCCTCAAGTTCACTTAGGACAAAGTTAACCTACTCTTTTTATCCCATATCAGTAGCCTCTTCATTACCTTCATCCAACATCTTAGCCAATCATTGGCACTTGATTATATTTCTTGGCTTTATTTGAAGATCATATTCTTGTATCTGTTACACCCATTTTACTCTCAACCCAATACGATCTTGTTGTGATAATACATCCTTGGTTGTTGGAAAAGGAATGAAATATTTAATCTTGTTATACCCCACATATGTCCTAAAGTGTTTTACGAACTATTACCTACCATTCCTAGGGATAAATAAGGAGATGTTGTCTCGAGGCACTCGGGTTGAATACATGGAATATCGAGAGGTAGATGAGCAGTCCGACATCCATATCTTACCACATGTCACCATTTGATCGATGGAAACATTGTCCACCACACCATCTTGGCTCACATAGGAAAACAGGTCTTGCTCCATGAGGTAACAAGTTCGATGTTGTGGTAAGTGCCATTATAATAAATGAATCATTTGAACATGTTTCAAAGGGTTCTTTCTTGATTTTGAAATTTTTTTCCTAGAAATTATGCCCTTTGCCTCATTTCACCTTGGTGGTTGACATGTTTTCCTAGTAACTGATCACCCTCAGGAAAATGGTTACTACTAGGTGGTCTCCTTGGAGGGTTATCATACCGCTCTTATACATACTTATCAATTTTCATACTTCTTTCCTTTTCATCTCCTCATCTTTTGGGTTTCCAGGCATATTAACCCAGGAAGGGATTGTACCTCATTTTATGGGAAGAAGGGGCTAAAGGCTCAGAGATAGATTGCAGTTACTATAAAAGAATAATAAACTAATGCTAAAAATAAAGTGAACACAACAAATGAGGACCATCAAAATCCGATCCAACTTGAGCTCTACCTACTCAGTGCTCGTCCAGTCCCAAATTGTAAATGTTAAAGCTTGAAACCTTGTGAAGGGAACTAGAAAACTACAAATCATATGAAAGAATGGATTGGAAAGATGGATAAAAATGGGTCTGGGAAAATAAGCACATAAATAGTTGGTAACTCAAGAGAAAGCACACCCTCTACAAAGGCACCCATAAATGAGACAATATGATCCCTTGTATGTCAAGAAATCCCATGCACAAAAGTCATACCCATATCCATCTCATACTCTTTACATGACTTAGAAATGGTACTCTTGGGAAACACCCCTTAACTTGGGGAATGATATACCCAATAGGTCACCATGACAACCCTCACATACTTAAATTTGGCAAGTTGTATAAGGTCTTTGGACATTTATTTATTTTGAAAAGGAGGGATTCAATGCACATGTTTGGGTGGTTCTCTTATTAGATATAGCTTACTTGGCATGATACTTGTGACTTGTGGACCCTTGGATGACGAACTTGATTGTCTCTGCAGGGCATTGCTAGGTGAAAGTCTTTTTGTGGAGGCACAAGGTTACTTGGACCTTCATAGGGGCATGAATCCCACAGGTTGGATGATGCGTCGCCTCTCATTGGACACATGGGAAGATGAACATTTCCTTTGGAGGAACTTGGAGACCATGAGATGATCATATTCCATCCCCTTGCACCCCAAAGTTGGAATTTGGAGGCCTAGGGTGTCATATTCTAGGCCCTAAATGTCACATGGGCTTAGGGTTTTTTATGGGGGTTTCATGGTTTGATGGTGATGTGGCTTGGTTTTATGGAGAGAGATGGATTTCTTGTCACTTTAGCACATGGTGAGGTGACACATGGCCTTTGGAGGCCCAACCATATTCACCAAATATCTTAACGTCTCTCTAAGAGGCCTAACATCATCCTTTAGGGTATGATGTCACCCCTAAAAGGGGAAATTAATGTATGTATTTGTAATTGTAATTTGTGAAGGAAAAATAGGGAGGGTCAACCTCTCTAATTTGATGTTGACTTTTGGAAAAGTGGACAAATCAGTTTTTAGTGATCTTGTATAAATGAAGGTCACTTTTATTTCATTTGAATATAACTCTCACTTGAGAATTACATAACACTGGCTGAAATTTTCACCCTATTTGGGCATTTTGTTCTATCTCTCTATTGGTGCATTGTGGATGATCTTTCTTGTCTTTTGGTGAAGAAAATATAGCCACTATCTCTTGTATGTTTTATTCTTGGTATGTTGGTGGAGTATTCTTGATAAGGAAGGGTTTCTTCATGTTTTTCTTGGAATTAGTAAGGAATTTTTGCATTTATTGTGTCTCGTTTCAAGCTAAAATTGTCTATACCCTTGGAGGAGTATAAGGGAATACACCCTCCATAAAGATCTACTTTTATATCATTGAATAAACTACTTTTCAAATGTTGTTACAAGGAGTAAAAGGGCTTACACCCTTGTAGATTTACCTTGCTAGGTTTTGTTTTCTCTAGGGAGTAAAAGGTCTTACACCCCTAGAGAAGTAACAAACCCTAGATCTTACATAAGAGACTCCATTAACCCAATTGATAAGGCACTAATCTACTTGCATTGGAGATATAATGGTATATGTGAAATATTAATATATTGCAAATGTCTAAGTTGGATTTGATTCTACATGCTATAAGCCTTCTTGTTCCTTAGGGGTGTCTTAATTGGCCTAGTAATTCTATTTGTTGTTACAAATTATTTCTACAATCATTAGGGATGCTGCAAAATCTTATTTTCTTCATATATTCCTCACTATTCTACCACTAGAATTCACTTGCAAACTTCCATCATTAAACTACTTGTTATTGGCTATATTTTGGGTGGATTGTTTGTTGATTTTGGTGGCTAGAATTTATTATTGTAGAAATTGTTTTCTACAACCATTAGGTTGTTATAAAAACTTATTGATAACTTCACATAACAACTGCCTAATCCCCACCAAAGTCTTGTTGTAATGTTCCCATTTTTTGGATTCCCTACCTTGCAGTCAGTGGCGACCTTATGAGTTTATGTCAGCCTGGCCAAAGAAGTAAAATAAGGGTAACAACGAGATCATTTATATGGGGCCCAGGTTATCCCATTCGCCATATTTAAACATTGGTATCATTTTCGCATAGTTCGCTCTTGGTTCAGTGGCATTCCGACGATTTCCATAATCTTGGATTATTGTTGAGCATATTTTAATTAATTACACTTAAGGTACTATTTGGAGCTTGTTTCTTGGAGAAATACCTTAGTGTATATAGCTCATTAGAATTGGGGAAAAAATCTCTACAAGATAGGATGATGAAAAGTGACTTTCAATGGTTGGAGAAGTCATAAAGGTGGATTAATCACTTTTTGGAGTAAAAAGGTTGATTAAATTAATAAAGTGATTTTATGAGAAAATATTAAAGATGAATTAAAAGTCACTTGAGGGGAAAGGGGTGAAAAGGGGTATAAAAGAGAGATAGGGGCTCATATTCTCTCATTATTTTGATCATCATTTCATTTGTATCTCGAGCTTTGGCAACTTTAGTGTTTTGAGGGTTTTGAGTGAAGAAACATTAGAAATCAACAAGGAGGTGAAAGATTCCTTTGTTCATGATCCAAGTTTTGTCAAGGTGGTGAAATATTCCACCCTCACCATTCTATTCTGGTTCAGATCCATTTCTTACATCATTTGTGAAGAGGGGCGCAATTATTGGAGGATTTTTGCAGAGAGGGGCGCACTGTCCAACTAAGGAGGGTTCGATTTGGATTTTGGGAAGGATTTATTCAAGATATATGAGTGGGCTTGTATTTATCTCACTTAGGGTGACTTTTCTTGGCACTTTGGGGGGTTTCTAGCACCCATATCTATTTATTATCAAATTTGGGTGAAATTCATGAAGGAGGGCGCACTAGGGGTTTGAGATCTAGTGATTGGGAGTCAGTTTTTTCATCTACAACGAGGATATCTTATCATATGAGTTAGCCATGATCATATCTACCAATTTACAGCCATTTCTTGGAGTTTGGAGGCCAAATATAGAGAGGTCGAATTTCTGAAGGAGTTTCTAGCTAGAGAGGGGCGCAACTCAACCATAAAGTCCATGCAATGAACAGAGGGGAAAGAGGTTGATCTTTATATCCTTCCATGCAGCTACTAGAGGTTCAAGGGAGTTCATATATCTCTCTTTATTGTATCTTGGAGGCACCTACAACCACATCTCCTATTTTCTTATGTATTTCCAAATATGCTCTTCTATTGTATTGAGGTCAGTTATTTAATAAATAAATTTAGATCTGAACTTTGCAGCTATTCTATTGTTGTTTCTATGTGTTCTATTGTAAGTTTAGATATATCATTGCAAACCAATTGTGCAATCACCCTTAACAATAAACCCAAAAGACAATCTCTGCAAACTACAGGTGCAAATTGTTTGACAAAAGCTCTCAACTAGAAACATTGAAACTGAAAAATTCTGCATAGATCCATTTGGGGATCTTACAGTGGTATCAGAGAGAATATTCCTCCCATCCGGAGGGGTCTTCAATAAGGAGAAAAATTTCATATTGCATTAGATAAGTGACCATCACTTATCTGCTTCACTTTTAGTCATGGTACTTAGTGAAAAGACAATTCAAATGGAAAATTAGTTGGAGCAACAAGTAATTGTAGCAATGAAGAGGCTACAACCACTTTCTCAATCCAAATATTCTCTTCATGAAATTCTTGAGAAAGTGGCAAGAAATTTTTCTAAGGTGTGTCATGAACCTTCAGAGGATATGTGGGAAACAACATGACCATCAAGGATTCCATTAGTCACATCTGAATTGTTGACGCACAAGGATGGAGATGTGTCACTTATGGTGGCCACATGCATTAGTGAGATCACCAGGATATCAACACCAGATGCTCCTTATAAGGATGATGTGATGAGGGACTCCTTTCAACTTATTATTTCCGTTTTCTGAGGTTTGGGTGATATACATAGTACCTTGTTTGGAAGGAGGTCAACCCTTTTGGAGACAATGGAAAATATTAAGTCATGTGTGGTGATGTGGGATATTGGATGTCATGATTTGATCCTTGATATGTTTCACAATTTATTCTCTGTTGTCAGTGAAGATTATCCAAGAAATGTGATAATATAAATGAAATAAATTTTGAATCTAATGTTGGACGAGAGTGATGATATTCCAAAGAAGTTGGTTCTAGTTGTACGAGCTTCCTTGGGAGGAGGCATGAAGGGTGTTTCTTCAGTTGGTCGTAGAATTTATATGTATTTGATGGAGCATTTGGGTGTATATAAACCTAAGTGGGATGGAGAATTGGTACAAGACGAATCACTTGTAGAGCATAGTCTCACATCACAGGATATGCCTATAAGTGATGATCAGAGTAGCGTAGCGGATGTTGAGCAAAGTAGCATGATAGGTCTTGGGGAGTGTGTTGATGAGGATTCCATAGTTGACCTTATCAACAGGAGTTATGAGGTAGCACTTCAACATGATAGAGGTGTTGATTCACATGAGTCACAATACTTGGCAGGGAAGTTGAATGTCAGAGAGGATATGATCATGGCGGCCATGAGGCACCTTGATGATACACATGCATTGGTGACAGGATATTGTTGGAGAGCCACGGTGACACATGATAGTTTAGGTAGAGATTTTTCCATTGAGGAATTTTAGACACTTAGAGAGAGAGCGACAGTGATGAAGACCAACTACCAGCATCTCCTTATGGATAGAGATTACCATCTAGAGATTGGTGAGATGTACCATGGAGCATTGGAGGAGAAGGAGAATGAGGTGGATCAACTCACTCATGAGTTGGTGAGTGTACAATAATTCTTGAAGAGCACACATATAGCCTTTTGAGAATCATAGTCTAAAGTAGATCAACTCCTTGAGGAGTCTAGTCAGTTATCCACTACATCTATCTCAGCAGAGTGCCAATCATATTCTTCAACGATGTCACTAAAGGATGTTGGTGACATGGAGGGCTTGCAAGCATTTGCAAAGAGATATGACCCAGAGGATTTTGATTATGCACATGTTTTGTAGTATGGGGATAGGAGCCGCTTATTTTGGAGAGCCCATTGAATTCTCAATTCATGATCAATGTTGAGACAATTGAGCAGATACCTTGTGGATCAGCCAACAGGGAAGTATATGCGTCCATGGTTTGTGGGGACATGTATATTACAGATGAGGACACATCCATTTGAGACCCAGGTTCAGTTGACACTAGTGTAGTGATTGATACAGTGGAACATACATAATACATAATGATATGTAGTGGTATACAACAATATGCAGTGGTGTGCAGTGGTGTGCAATGGTATACAATGTTATGCAAAGGGGTACAATGGTACACAATGGGAGACAATGGATTTCAGGGGAGAGTCATACTCTCACTTGATGGAGCAGATATGGCCCAAAGGAAGACAATCCACTTTTTTGTGGCACTATATGGACTCTAGAGGTTGTACTATCAGCATTAGCAGTGTCTGTGGTTATGGAGGGAGTATGGTTGACCATCCATGTGAGGAGATTCCTTTTGAGGCATGCGATGGTATGGGAGTAGTGTGGAGGTCGGGTTCCTATTCGGATAGTCCATTAGTGCATAGGGATGAGTTCCATGGAGAGGTACAGTCCTCAAAGATTGATCTTCGATTGTAATATCACCAAGGTCGGGTTAGTGAGAAGGATATTCAAGCGACAATTATTAGGTATCCTTATGAGTTTTTGGTCATGCCCTTGGGATTGACCAACGCACCTACCACTTACTAGATTTTCCTACAACTGTTGAGGTTTATGTTTCTACTCTTTGATGCTCTCAGTATATACAACATAACATGGGAGGATCCTGTGAGACAATTGGATGAGACATGGGGCATTATAGAAAGGACAAGGGGTTCTTATTTAGGGAATTTGGTCAGAGCACAAGATGATAGGGATATATTGAGGGAGGAAATGATCTACTATAGAGGTGGCACGTATTTACTATTTAGTCTTTGAGGCCACACTTGAGGAGATGATGATGAGAGCGATGCATGATACACATTCAGTAGGATTTTCCGGGGACATGTATGAGCATGATGTACCACATATGGCAAAGCTACTTTACATGAAGGTGTCTAAACTCCAAGTGTTGTTAGAGTACATTATCAAGAGTAAGGATAATAGATTTCTCTGTGTGGTTTGGAAGGAGTATGACAGGTTTACATCCATGGAGTTGATCCCTAGTATCTGGTTTCCATCAGTTGAGCATACAAGGATTAGAGATGAGTCTCGGTTGGATTCCAATAGTTATCAGTGTAGCAAAACAACAGTCAGGGAGCCTTGGGAGTGGTGGAATTTCAATTTGGTTGTCAGATCTGGGCATTCATTTAAGTGATAAATTGCTTCAAATGATGATGATGATCGACAGAATACTAATAGTGATTGGTCTACTTGATTTTTGGATGTCAATGGAGGGGGATTTGAGACTTCCTCTATATGACAAGATAGACTTTATTTTTCGATACTTAGGATCAAGGCTGGAAGTGGATTTGCAAACATAGACTTCACTGAGGCATCTTTGCAAGGAATGATTCAAGATAGAGGTTTCAGTGCCTTCAGGGATGTCATCTTGGGGTTCCAAGAGAGGAGGATGCAGACTGGGTGGAATATTCCAGATATAAAAAGTATTCAGAACGGAAATAAATAACTAGAAATGGTAGATGAACAACAATATAACCAGAAAAACACAACAAAAATACCAAAATGATACCAGAATAATACCAGAAAGAGCACTTTGATTACTGAGAGAAATGTTCACTTGCCTCTTAGAGGGGGAAACCTCCAGCAGAGCAGAGCTCTTTTACAATAATATCCAAGACAAAATTTATCATACCCTCGACTCTTATTTATACCAAATATGTCTATTAAAAGAACCATCTACAGGAACATCCTTCTAGAAGCGGAAGCTTCTATTAGGTCTTCTTACATTGGAATTATTCTTCCTTGTTGCTAGGCCTTATTAATATTGACCTTTATTACATGGAAATATATTATTCTACCTACGTGAGGGGTTAGGTCCCTAACATGCCCTCCCCCTTAAAAACATCCTTGTCCTCAAGGCTTGATATGGGGAAATTGTTGTAGAATGGTAGTTGGTTCCCAAGTGGCATATGTTGGAGGTGTATCTTTACACTGGACTAACACTTCCTTGATGGTTCATTGATGCAGACGACACTCACGCTGGTCCAAAACTGCTTATGGTTGTATCCAAATGGAACCTTCTTCGTCCAACTCGGGAAGGGTTTTTTGGGTTTGGCACTTAGTTCCAATCACCTTCTTTAAGCAGGAAACATGAAAAACAGGATGGATCTTAGAATAACTGGGCAAAGATAACTAATAGGCCACTTATCCCACATGCTTGAGAACCGTATAAGGACCATAAACTTTGGGTGCCAGTTTCTGACACTGGTCATCCTTGAGGGAATTTTTCTAGTAAGATTGCATACGAAGATCACTTGATCCCCTTATGCAAATTTTCGTTCAGAGCGGCCTTGCTCTTCTTGTTTCTTCATGCAATTCTGGGCCATGACAAAACTATCTTTGAGGGTACAGAGAATAGCCTCTCAGATTGTAAATGTTTTTTCAATCGCCTAGACCTTCGAGATACCTAGAAAATATGAGAGAACTAAAGGTTGGTTTTGTCCATATACTACTTCAAACAGAGTCATGCGGGTAGCTATATGGTATGAATTGTTGTACCGCCATTCAGCTAGTGGTACCCATTGAGCCCACTAATGTTTCCTTTCTGATGCAAAACACCTCAAATATGTTTCCAAACATTTGTTGACAACTTCAGTTTGGCCATCAGTCTGGGGATGATAACTTGTGTTGAGATGCAATTAGGTGCCTTGTAGCTTGAACATTTCTCGCCAAAAATTGTTGGTGAAAGTTGGGTCGTGATCAGAAACGATAGAATGCAGAATGCCATGAATCTTGAATACCCAATCCATGAAAAGTTGAGCCACATTCCATGTTGTAAATTGGTTTTGAAGAGAACATTTTCACAGCGCCCTCCACATTTCATCAACCCACTATTGATAATGATTATTTGGAAATTATTTACTGCAAGGAGATAGAAATTAGTTTCTTGGGCAATGCGGTGATGAATAAAATTGTGGGTGATTCCACTATCAACAAGAATGATGACACTCCTATGCTTGATGTAACCAATTAGCTTGAGGGTTTGGGGAGCAGAGAATTCAGTGAGAGCATTTAGGGAAATGACCAGTTCTACTTCGAGAGGGGTTATGTCAATGGGTTCAAGTGACACAGACACAAGGGGAGCCTCAACATCCTCTTCCGAAACATCCTCCGAGATGGCCATAAAAATCTTTCGTTCCTTACACTTGTGTCCCAAAAAATATTTGTCATCACAATTATAAAAATGGCCTTTGAGTTGACATTCAGCCATTTCAACCCTTGTCAATTTATGGATCTTTAGTGGAGTAGAAGGAGGAGTGGGAGTGATTCGTTTATTGTGAGGAATAAAGGAGGGTCTGCGGTTTTGAGAAGAGACAACCTGGTGTGCTTCCTTATCTCTTTTAGTAGCATCCACCCAAATCTGAGGATGAGCCATGAGGACATGAGAACGAATCTCATCCTTGAGGCCACTAATAAAAAATTCTCAGAAAAAAGCATCAAACATGCCCTCTGTCCAAAAATCGAGTCGCTCAAAAGAAGATATAATGTCTTCCACTGTGCCATATCATTTCAAAATTTTCAAACGGCCTAAATGGTTGGTGTTAGTGTCAAAGCGTTCATAAAGATCTGCCACAAAGTGTGTCCAAGACACATACCCTTGGCAGGATTTTTTTCTCCATTTCCACCATTGCCAACGTTCTTGATCTAGATGGAGAACACCATATAGGAGTTTGGCCAACTCATCCATAATGCCATACAAAGAGAAATAATGTTCCATTTGAAATGCCGAGCCAGTCAAATATGATCCATCAAATTTGGTCACATCCACACGCGAAAGGCATAGGTCACGCTGAAAGTGAGGGGGATGAAAATTCTTGGAATGAGAGGAAGTTTCACCTTCAATATGCATAGGTGGGTCAAATAAGGGAAGATCTGCAGGGATATACAGCTTGGCGCAGATCATCATAGCGAAAGATTCAAGTTGGGTAGTAATGTCTTGTTTGAGCTCTTGTTTGAGTTTCTCAATTGAGATGGTGATGGAGGAATGCATATTTTGATTGACGGTGGCAATATTGGCACTGTGTTGTCGCACTTCTTGTTAGGTTTCTGTGAAGTTAGAGTGCAAGGTAGTGAAGCAAGCTTCCAAGTCTTGGCTATGGGTATGGGCCATGATGATGAGGGAACATGAAAAGGGGCAGGTGGGACCACACAGAAAATGGGTTATGGGTGAAGTGTATCACAATGATCAGGGTGAAGAGTTGAATCCAATGGGGTAAAGCCCAAATAAGGGTGTTGGAAGGGGTTCGGGTCCACAAAAAACAATTTGCTTAAAAATGATAGGTATGACTGCAATAAGGGAGAAGAGAGAAATCCAATGGAATAGGTCTCAAATAATGGTACCAATAGGATCTAAAGAATACTGCATTGACGAAATTCCCAAATGCTTAAGAGCAAGAAATGTGTAGTAATTTTGCAACTCGAATGTAGGAGACACAGTTTCACTGCAATAGATCTTATCTATTCTGTTTTTGTTTCTGGCCCAAGGGTTTGGTAGTTAAGGGTTCTACAGAAAAGGGTTTTCCCTGTGCTATAGCTCTCTGATATACGTGCAAGGTCCAACAGTAGTAGTCAACCCAATATCTCAAAGCACCAACTAAGGAGGCTAGATTGTTCCCTTAGTCGTACTACATGAATACCCAAGTACTAGAGAGTATATTCCCAAGTGTTGTTCTCGATGGCACTATAGCAGTCAGGCGGTCGATCAATTTATCTATGGAGGGCTTCAAGAGATCTAAGTCGATCCTTATACAGGTGTTGTTTGATGTGCTACCACTCGAAGGGGTTACAAGGGTGGCTAATAGATGTGCACTTAAGTACCACTTGTATTTCCTACATGTATGAATCCCCGACTATAGGTTTATGCCCGTAACGACAGATCTATGTAGCTTAAAGCTGTCGGAAGACATCTCTACCCTGGAAAAAAAAAATTAACCCACAATTTTCTACCGAGGGAGGTGCTCTGATACCACTTGTAATATTCCATATATAAAAAGTATGTAGAACATAAATGGCATATGAACAACAATATAACCAAAATAACACCACAAAAATACCAAAATGAAACCAGAATAACACCAGAAAGAGAAATTTGATTAATGAGAGCAATTTTCACTTGCCTCTTCGAGGGGGAAACCTGCAGCAGAGTAGAGCTCTTTTACAATAATATCCAAGACAAAATTTCTCATACCCTTGACTCATATATATACTAAATATGTCTATCAAAAGAACCATCTAGAGGAATATCCTTCTAGAAGTGAAAGCTTCTATTAAGTCTTCTTGCATTGGACTTATTCTTCCTTATTGCTAGGCCTTATTAATATTTACCTTTATTACATGGAAATATATTATTCTACCTACGTGAGGGGTTAGGTCCCTAACATTGGGCACGTTGGTTCGATAGTGATGATCAAAGTGGCGCAGTGGTAGCATGGTGTTTCCTTCCTAGGATTAGTTTGGGACCCTGGAACTACATTGCTTGATAGTTTATCTATTGCTAGAAATGAGAGATTCAGTTCTTATTTCCAAGAGTTTACTCCTGGGATTTCATGATTTGACACTTGGGAAATTGGCATATGGGAGAATCAGCCATTAGTTTTAGGAGCTTATAAATATGGAGCATTGGATTGGTATCTTAGGTGGGGTACTCTATGAGGGGTGGATCGAGTATTTACAATATCAATTTGATCTATTGATCGGTGGTCTTCGTGAGGCCTCTTGTGTGAGTACATTGTAGGACAATATTGTGGGCATTAGGTGCTCCATGTCTTTCAGATTGGTTTGGGACGAGGGGATCACTCTCAGTTTCAGTTTGGTTCAACTTATTGATCATAGGGTTTTGATGGAATTGCTTGAGGACACACAAACTTTGGGAATGGAGGACTGTAATGTTCCCATTTTTGGATTCCCTTGCCTTGCAATTAGTGGTGACCTTATGAGTTTATTTCAGCCTGACCGGAGGAGTAAAATAAGGATAACAGTGAGCTCGTGCAATTTGGAGGAGTTATATGGGACACAAGCTATCCCATTCACCATCGTTCATAATCAGGATCATTTTTGCATAGTTCTCTCTTGGTTTCGTAGCATTTCAATGATTTCCATAATTTTGGGTTATTATTGAGAATATTTTAATTAATTACACTTAAGGTACTATTTGGACCTTGTTTCTTGGAGAAAATACCTTAGTGTAATAGCTCCTTGGAACCAGGGTGAAAATATCTACATGATAAGATGATGAAAATTGACTTTCAGTGGTCAAAGAAGTCATAAAAGTGGATTAATCACTTTTTGGAGTAAAAGGGTTCATTAAATTAATAAAGCGATTTTATGAGAAAATATTAATGATGAATTAAAAGTCACTTAAGGGGAAAAAGGTGAAAAGGGATATAAGAGAGAGATAAGGGCTCATATTCTCTCATTATGTTGATCATCATTTCACTTGTATCTTGAACTCTGGAAACTTGAGCATTTTGATGGTTTTGAGTGAAGAAACCCTAGAGATTAGAAAGGAGGTGAAAGATTCCTCTGTTTCTGATCCAAGCTTGGTCACGGTGGTAAAATATTCTATTTTCACCATTCTATTCCGGTTCATATCCATTTCTTACATCATTTTTTAAGAGGGGCACAACTGTTGGAGGATTTCTGCAGAGAAGGGTGCAATGTCCAATCAAGGAAGGTTCTATTTGGCTTCTAGAAAGGAGATATTAAGGAGATATTGGTGGCACTTTGGGAAGTTTCTAACACCCATATCTATTTATTATCAGATCTTGATGAAATTCCTGAAGGAGGGTGCAGTGTGGGTTTTAAATCTAGTGATTGGGAGTCATTTTTTTCATCTATAGCCAGGGGATATTATCATATGAGTTAACCATCATCAAATATACCAGTTTACAACCATTTCTTAGAGTTTGGAGGCCGAATCTAGAGAGGCTAAATTTCTAAAGGAGTTTCCAACCATAGGGGTGCAACTCAACCATAAATTCCATGCAGTGAGCAGAGGGGAAAGAGGTTGATCTTCATATCCTTGCATGCAACTACTAGACATTCAAGGGATTTCATAGCTCTATCTTTATCGTATCTTGGAGGCACCTACAACCACATATCCTATTTTCTTATGTATTTCCAGATATGCTCTTGTATTGTACCAAGGTCAGCTATTTAATAAGCTCAGCTCTTTTGCAGGGTTGGATCCTAACTGGGACTCCAAAATAGATTGAATATGGACATGGATTCAAATAGAAATTGATCTTTGTGGTAGGCTAGTGGGGGAACTGAACTTAGTATTCGGTGATTTCATCTGAAAGCATAAGGTGGACTATTGGCACCTTCCTTTTCAATTCTTCAATTTTCATGATCTCAGTCATCTCTAAGCTTAATGTAGTCATCTTAATCCCCTCCGCTCCTTAAAGAAGAAAGTGTGGAAAAAGAAGGAATACATCAGGTCTTCCATTGCAAGTTTTGTGGATGTAATGGGTATTAGTGCACCTCAAGCTCAAGAGCATCATGGAAAGGAATTCATCTCACAGGTTGATCTCACTTCACCACGTGGACATTCTAGCAAGTCCCTTTTGTTTCTCCTCTTTCTAATTTTGTTGAGGTTGTCCCTTCTTTGGTCCCTAATTCTTCCCTCCATGTGACCTTCACCCCGAGCTCCCCTCTCGATCCCCCTATCCCTTATCCTTTGGTGGTCCCATCTCTCACCTCTCTTGATCCCCCTATTCCCCCTTCCCTAGACCCTGGTGGATGTCCTGGTCCCTGTCCTACCGTTAATGGTCTCTCTCCATAAGTCAGGCCATATTTCATGAGGATTCTCTCTCTCCTAAAAAAGCTTATTCTATGAGATCGTGAGTCAAACAAAATAATTATGAAACCTCCTTTGAGGGTCTCATAATGGACCCTATTCATTCCAACCCATTGGGGAGGAAATCGCTTCTCCGAAAAGCACAACAAAAAGTGGTTTTGGATATCCAAAAAGGTAATCAAACTACCGTTTACGGGGCCCTTAGAGCAGGGAAATCCCCCAAATTCTCCCCATCACGATTATCCTTTCCTTAAATGTTAGAGGGTTATGGGTGCTCGTAAAAAGATAGCCCTTAAATGGCTCATTAAGAGCCACAATCTAGATGTAAATCTTCTTCAAGAAACTATGTGTGAAGGGGCCAAAGTTATTGCCTCGTTGGAAAAATGACTTCCTAGGTGGTATTTCAGTGCGGTGGACGCAATTGGTATGTTGGGAGGCCTCATCATAGGGTGGAGCCAGTAATGAAGATTTGTTTACTCCTCTTCCTATCAATGAACCATTGTGATGAATATCGATTTCAAAAAAAAAAATGGTTCCTATAAGCATTGTCAATGTACATGGTCCCTATTCATAAGGGATTCCCTTCTGGGAAAAGTTGATTGATTCTGGCATCTTGGCTAACCTCCTTCTCCCTCTGGGGAGGATCTCAACTTTACTTTTTCTTCTCATGATATTTGGGAAGCTAATCCTCATCAATATCACCAATGGGGATTATTTTCTTCCTTCCTAAAAAAACAACAATTCATTGCTCTAAAACCAGTGAAGTTGGAACTCACTTGGAGAAACTTTGGAGTCAAGATTGAAGTCATCTCTAAGATATTAGATAGATTATTTGTCTCGAAGAAACTAATGAACAATGTTTTTTTGATTAAATTATGTCTCCTTAAGTGGTCTCTCTAATTCCTTTCAAGATTTAGGCATGAGGAGAGTCAGCTTCGGTTCCCCTCAAGTTCAATCTCATTTGGCTTGGGGAGGAAGATTATCAGACTCTCATAAAGGATTCGTGGAAGCCTCTCTCCTCTTTTGATCCCTCTCCCTTCATGCACCAATTCACTGAGAATATTCTCTATGTCAAATCGATCTCCAATAGATGGGCAAGTTCTTATGAAAAATTATCAAAAGATCAGTTGCTAGAATTGGAGGAAACAATTTCCCACTTGTATAAATTCATGGCTATAAATCCATTGACAAATTCTCAAATCATTCAGCCTCGTTCCCTCTAATATCTCTTCCACTCTTTGATAGAAAAAATTGAGCAAACTTCGAGGTTGCGTAGTAGAGCTTTGTGGATCGAGGAGGGTGACAACAATTCTAATTTTTTCCATCATTTCGCAAATTACCGCAAGAACTTAAATGTTATTTGGGAAATAGAAACACAAGAAGGGACTTTGGCTCACTCCTTTAAAGACAAGACAGAAGAGGGAGCCTGCCACTTCTTCGGTCTCTTCCAAGAGCCTCATGGGTGTTGGATCCAAGAAATTTTGAAGGTTATTTCTAATTTGGGTCTGGTAATTTTATAAGAGATGAATCGATCCCTAAAAGAAGAAGTCTTGGAGGAGGAAGTTCACGATGTGCTACTCTCCGTGTAGAGAGGGAAGAGCCTAGGACCAAATGGTCTAACCATTCATTTTTACATTGGATTTTGTGTTATAATAAAGGATGACCTTCCAAAAGTTTTGCATGAGTCTCAACATAATGGGAAAGTGATCGGGTATTTCAATGCCACTTTCATAGCTTTGATTCCGAAAAAACAAGATGGGAAATATTTTGATGATTATCAAACTATCTCTTGTTGCAATGCAATCTACAATATTGTTTGAAATTCCTTGCTCGTAGACTCAAACCCATCCTCAACGAGGTTATTTCTAATTTTCTTTATACACAACAGACAATTCCATGATGCATTCTCAGTGGAATAGGAGGATCTTTACTCAATTTAAAACTCAAACAATGGGGTAAAAATCTTAAAACTTGATCTTTCTAAGGCCTATGATCAAGTCAATTGGACCTTCCTCCATTCGGTTTTGCTTCAAATGGGCATGGACCTCATTGTAGTGAATTGGATCATGGGGTGCATCCAACCGATATCATTTGCAGTACTAATAAACGAGGCTCCTTTTAGGTTTTTTTGAGCCTCTCGTGGCCTCAAGAAGGGCTACCCACTGTCTAATGTTTTGTTCTTAATTGTGGAAAATGTCCTGAGAAAACTAATGTCAACTTCTAGGAGGGCTCGGGCTATCTCAGGAGTTAAGGTTTCTGATAGTGAGTCCCTAACACACTTAATTTTTGTGGATGATGTGTTATGCTTTGTTCAAGGCTCTGTATGGGATCTCTCTGCATTGAAAGGAATCTCGGATTTGTATTACTCAGTGACCAACATGCAAATCAACATAGAAAACTATTGCTTGATCGCACATAATTTGTCTCCTCAAGTATCTCAAGCACTGGGGAATATTATTCCCTTCGCTTTCCAAGACTTCAAGGGTAGTCTAAAATATTTAGGCTTCCACCTCAAGCAAGATAAATATCATTTTGGATATTGGGCTAGGATGGTCAAAAAGGTCAAGGCACGGGTGTCCATCTGAGTGAATATGTTGCTTTCTAGGAAAGGCAGACTTGTATTGTTGGAATTTGTTCTAGATATAATTCCATTATACTAGACTTCCTTAGTCGTCATTCCAAAAGGAATCCTCACTAAAATTCACAATATTATCTTTTAGATTATTTAGTCTAGACCTCGGGTTTCAAGGGGCACCTTGCTGGTTAAATAGAGTTGTGTGTCCCTCCTTGAGGATATCGAGGGGTGGGGACTGAAGAATATATACACTTTTTCTTAGGCACTGGTACACAAATCCATGTGGAGATTTATTGAGAGTGATTCCCTATGGGGTAGAGTTTTAAAGTTTAAATGTATCCCAGGGCAGTTCACCGTCGAGTGGATCAGGTAACCTCGAATGTCTTCCAATGGGTCAATTATATGGAGGGATGTTATCTCAACCTTTCCCTTGGTAGGTTTGTGGGTGGATTGGTGAGTAGGAAATGGTAAGGAGATAACATAGGGAGAAGATCCCTGGCTGGGCTCTGAAGAAAAAAAATATCTCTTCTCTGAATCGCTCCTCCGGGCTTCTCATTCGACTGGTATTTTTTCTCTAAATGAGGTTAAGTATATCTATCCTTAGCCTTTATGGAGACAAGGTGATCTTGATTTTATGAGAAGAATGAAATAAATACATATTATTAGCAAAATATACTTAACACAAAATAACAGATATATAGTAAAATCGGTTTCTATTCAATAAGGAAATAAGTTGAAACTATAAAATGTAGTGGAAAACAAGCTTGCTAGAATGGTGGCGGCTTATCTCTGAGAAGATATGTGATTGTTGCACTCATTCGCAAGAAGATGATTGCAATGAGGTTCTCAAGGCCTTTTTACAATAAACAGGAATGTCAAAAACCCTATACATCCAAAAACCTAACCCTAGGAGATGAAGCACCAAAAGTCATGTGGGCCCTGTTCGGGTAAGTTAGTACATCAACTTCCCAGGGTCGTAACTTTTGCATACGATCTTCGTTTTAGACACACGACAGCCTGTTGGAAATTTCTATCCAAGGACTAAACATATTGCATGTGGCGAGCCCTATAGATTTTGATTGTGATGAGCCCTAAAAACGTTTTTTAGGGCCTCAAAACAACCCTAGAAGTTAGGGACCCAAAAACTAGGGAAAAAATGTTGAACTCGAAAACTGCAAAAATGATCCAGTTGGAATAGGTGTGAGTGTCCACCAACATCCATTTGGATCATTCCTCCCCCATTAGGAAGCAATGGTCTCCATTGTGTTGAGTGCCCCCATTAGATGAGGAAATTTCTGCTAAATTTGGCCCCGGGTAAGCCACTTGCCTTGGTGCAGGAGTTGCCCTGCTTTGAAAACTCGATAAAGTTGGATCCTTTGCTGGCAAGTGACCTTGACCTGTTTGTCCACGGTCTGATCACTGGATGCATGTTGTACGTAGTAGGGATTGAGATTTGTTGGTGTCATCTATTATGCTATTTCTGAGGTGTCCAATAATGGTGGGAAATAAGGTCGAAGGAGATCCACGTTGAACATTGGGTGCATGACAAGAAAAGGAGGAATGTTGAGATCAAAAGAATTATCACCCACAACCTTGGTGATGGTGTATGACCCATAATGGAGTGGGCAAAGCTTCTGATGGGGTTCGGTAAGGCATTCTTTCCACAAATGCAATCAAACTTTGTCGCCCACCTGAAACTTATGTGACACCTGGTGTTGTTCATGGCACTGCTTGTACTTGTCATTGAAATTTTGTAGGATATCCTGAACCTATTGATAAATGTGATGGATCTTCTCAATGAACCAGGTGGATTTTTCAGCTTCAGTTAGAGAAAGATATGAGTCGGTCGAGGTGACCGCAAGGGCAGTGCAACATCTATAGGACCCAATGGTTGGAATCCCAACCCCACCTGAAAGGGTTTGTGGCCAGTTGAGCTATGCAAGGCTCAGTTGTAGCTATGATGGACATAGGGAGGAATCTCATCCCATGTGAAAGGGTGCTTGGAATTATACATGAACAAGATATGCATGATCATTTGATTTACGACCTTATTTTGGCCATCTGTCTGGGGGTGGAAGGTCATGGATTTGTTGATCTTGGTGTCCATCAATGACCAGAGGCTCAACCAAAATGTGTTGAGAAATAAAATGTCTCGATTTCATAAAATGGTTTGTGGGATTCCAAAATGTACCCAAACTCGTTCAAATAAGAGTTTGGCAGTGGCCTTTGTTGTGATGATCTTCTTGTAGGCAGCCAGAATCACCATATTAGAAAAGTGATCAACAACCACAAAAGCACAGGCATTTCCCCGCTTGGTGGATGGGAGGACCAACATGTAGTCCATGGAAATGGATTCCCATGGCCTATCAGGAGTAGGCAAAGGGGTGTACATGCCCTATTTCTTAGTGGTCGGTTTGGAAATAGTCCAGGCAGAGCAAGGCATGATATACTTGTTGACCTCTTGTCGAATTTTTGGCCAATAGAAATGTTTATGTAGCATTGCCATAGTATTTTTGACACCGAAGTGTCCTACAACCCGACTATAGTGGGCTTCCCAGATCATCTTCACTCGCTCGCTTGATGGAACGCAGATATGGCCCAGACAACACAACAACCCTTCTTGAATATGGAAATTAGTGACAACTGCATTTGCGCCCAACATTTGGTAGGTGGTGGAGAAGTCTGGGTCTATCTCATAGAGTTGGTTCCATCAAGAGGTCTCATGGACATAAGATTTTATCACCGTGGTGAATATCGCGATTGGAAGTCTACTGAGGAAATCAATGACGAGGTTGGTGCTTCCTGTTTTATACTTGATGTTGAGGTGGAATTGTTGCAAGTATGTGGAACCCTTCTGATGACAGTCATTCTGCAATTTTCCTTGTGTCTGCATGAACTGAAATGGCTTATGATCAGTGTGGATGACTGTCTCCTTCCCAAGAATGTAATTTTTCCATTAGTGAGAGGCTTTCATAATGGAGTACATTTATTTTTCGTAAGTAGGGTACTTATGGACAACATACGATAATGTCTCACTATGATAGGCCACGGGGTGGCCATGCTGAGTGAGAATGATGCCCACCGCATAGTCTAAAGCATCTGTCTCAATCTCAAAGGGTTGTTCCAGGTCCAGTAGTTAAAGTACTGGGGTTGAGCACAAGCGTTGCTTCAAATCATCAAACACTTGTTTTTGGCACTATTTCCACACAAATTTCGTCTTACCACCACCCCTGGTTACTTGGTTGAGGGCCCATGCTATATGGGAGATTCCCAAAATGAACCTGCAGTAGAAATTGGTAAGGCCTGAGAAGCTCTAAAGCTCAGTGAGTGTGGTTGGTGTTGGCCAGTCACAAATGACTTGGATCTTGGCTAGATCCACATGTACACCCTGTTCATCAATGATGTAGCCCAGGTAATGGACCTTGTCCATGTCGAAGGAGCATTTTTCCAAGTTGGTGTACAACTTGTGTTGTCGTAGGGTGTACAGAACCTACTGAATAGGCTGCAAGTGTTCTTCCCAAGTCTTGTTGTAAATGAGAATGTCATCCAGATAAACTACTACAAAAGTATTGGTGAATGGTTGCAGGATATCATTCATCATCCTCATGAAAGTGGTTGGAGAATTTGTCAAGCCAAAGGGTATGACCAACCATTTGAAAAGACCTTCCTTTGACTTGAAAGCAGTCTTCCATACATCTGTTTGTTATATCAGGACCTCGTAGTAACCAGACTTCATATCAATCTTACTGAAGTATTTTCCCCCCATGAGATGATCAAGGAGGTCATTGATTCAGGGAATTTGGTACCGGTTTCTGACTGTGATTTTATTCAGGGCCTGGTAATCAATGCAGAGTTGCCAGGTTCCATCTTTCTTCTGCACCAACATGATTAGGCTCCCGCGAGGTGATTATTTGGGATGGATGTGCCTCTTGTGGAGTAGTTCTTGGTTCTACTGCTTGCTCTCCTCATTCTCTAACAGAGAGATATAGTAGACTGGCCCATTGGGAAACGGTGCGTCGGGGCTCAGATTGATGGGGTACTTTACCTGACAGTTCAAAGGTACCCCGGTAAGTGAGGAGAAGATATCTAAGTATGCTTCCACGACCTTATATACTTGCTTCTGTTGTATGGAGAGGTCATCCGCAAAGACCCTGGATGTGGCTGTGATATTTCTCTCATTATGAGAGTGAACCACAAAGAAGAAAAACTTCCCCATCTGAGAGATGACCTTCCTACATTGCTTGGCAGAGATCAAAGAAATAACACTAGGTGGGACTGCCTCCGGTATCCTGTACAATTTCTTGTTTAGAGTAATAATAACACTGCAAGGCCTCAACTCATATAAATCATGCCATTTCCATAAATATGGTTGGACCAAAAGAACATTACAAACTTCGATAGGGGAAACATCACACATTACTTTGTCTTTCAATGATCTAGATGGATATCGGTGGCCACCCACCTTTTCCAACTGGCTCAAAACAGTTTTCTTGAATTTTGGTAATTTACTATTTTTAGAAGTTTTGGTAATATCCTCAATGATACCTTTCCAACGAGCTATCATACACTTAAAAATGAGATCGTATGCAAATGTTACAACCCCGAGAAGTTGATGTAATAACTTACCCAAACGGGGCCCACTTGACTTTTGGCGCTTCATCTCCTAGGGTTAGGTTTTTGGATGTCTAGGGTTTTGGTCATTCCTGCTTATTGTAAAAAGGCCTTCAGAGCCTCATTGTAATCATTTTCTTGCGAATGAGCATAGTCATCACATCTCTTCTAAGAGATAATCCACCACCATTCCAACAAGCTTGTTTCCGCTGCATTTTACAGTTTCAACTTATTTCGTTATTGAATAGAAAACTAGTTTTACTGTATCTCTATTATTTTGTGTTAAGAACCTATTAATAATATGTAGTCATTTTTCTCTTCTCATAAAATCCAGATCAGTGGTATCAGAGGGGTCTTCTCCTTTTCTTCTTAATGCATGTCTCCAACAAGGTCAGAGTACAAAGAATTGGGTCTCGAGCTTGTTTCTCTTGAGGAAAAAAGCTCTCGCATGCCCAAGTGACCTCTCATGGAAGGAGAAAAGAAAGATGACAGGACAAGAGATCCTTTCAAACTATTGATTGAATAAGCCCTCACGCAACATAGGAATGAGATGATGGATAGTTTCACGCAAATCCTTCAGTGGCTACCAACAGGCAACACATCTTCTTAGAACGGAGGTGTCACCCCCTTCAAGGTACAAAAAAACTTAGATATTCCTATATTTGAAGGTCAGATAGATGCAGATGTTGTAGAAAATTAGTTGAGTCTACTAGAAGAGTATTTTTTTGTCCATAAATTTTCGAATAAAGAAAATATTACTTTTGCGCTCCTTAAAGTCGTTCCCCATGTCAAAGATTGGTGGGAAACTTTTTGTGAGAAAAAGGAAACAGAGGAACCCTCATTATTTACAGTCATGGCCACCTGGGAATCCTTTAGGGATGCTATTAAGTAAAAATACTACCCTTTCATAAGTTATGACGACTTGTATACCAAATGGACCACACTGTGGCAAGAAAGAGACCAAGTAGTGCTAGATTTCACAAATATCTTGCATACCTTGTGCACCAAGTTGGGTATGAAATATTAGGAGCGACATCTAGTGATCAAGTATCACAATGCTTGGTATAGATACATCCAGACCGAAATGGAATTTCTATACATCTCATCCTTCGGCGCAGCCTACCGATATGCCGTCAAAATCGAGCAGAAGCTCAAACAAAAGACGTGGCAATTTGGTCCTGGGAACCACACACAACAAAATCTAGGAAAGGGTAGAACCAACCCATAGAACAAAGGACAGAAAAAATATGGACAGTATCAAGACAACCAGTCCAAGCCACAAGAAAATAAGGACACCAGAAAGACAAAGAAAGATACCGGGAAGTGGTGCGACTTCCATAAGAGCCCTTGGCATAACACTGCTAACTATCGGTCAAAGAAGTCGTTGGTGGTCGAAGTGAAAGACTTTGAATCAGATGCAGATTCTGACTCTGAGCCAAAATCAGAAAGGGGAAGATGGATCATTAATGTGGAACCCAGTGCCACCGTTTCTACCACTAAGCTCCAGCTTGTTGAACCAAACGAGCCAAAAGAAGGAGAATGTCTCTTCCATCCACAGATGTGGGTAAAATGCACCCCAATGCACTTCATCATTGATAGCAGTAGCTAGAAGAACCTCATCTCAGTAAAGGTCATCAAACGGTTGATCCTACCAACAACGTCACACCCACAACCCTACACCATTAGATGGCTCCACCAAGGAAGTGATCTCCACGTCAGCCAACAGTGTCGACTGTCATATGACATCAAGCCCTTCAAAGACAAGGTAATGTGTGATGTTGCTACTCTCAAATTTTGTGATGTTCCTTTGGGCCAACCTTATTTATGGAAACGTCATGTTGTATATGAGTCTATGCCTCATAGTGTTATTATTACTTTGAACAAGAAATTGTACAGGATACCCGAGGCAGTCCCACCTAGTGCTATTTCCTTGATCTCTGCTAGGAAATGCAGAAAGGTCATCTCTCATACAGGGAAGTTTGTCTTCTTCGTGATTCGCTCTCAAAATAAGCAACAGATAAAAACCACATCTAGGGTCTCTGCGACAGACCTCTCCAAACAACAGAAGCAAGTAGATAAGGTTGTGCAAGAATACTCAAATATATTCTCCTCACCTACAGGGGTACCTCTGCACTATCAGGTAAAGCACCCCATTGATATGACCCCCGGCGCACCGCTACCCAATGGGCCAGTCTATCGTCGCTCTCTATTATAGAATGAAGGGATCAAATGACAGATCCAAGAACTGCTCCACAAGGGGCACATCTGTCCCAGCTCATCACCTTGCAGGAGCCCAATCATGTTGATACAGAAGAAAGATGGAACTTGACGACTCTTCATTGATTAACGGGCTCTGAATAAAATCACAGTCAGAAAACGGTACCCAATTCCTCAAATCGATGACCTCCTTGATCAACTCACGGGGGCCAAATACTTCAGTAAGATTGATCTAAAGTCTGGCTACCACCAGGTCCTGATAGAACAAACAGATGTATGGAATACTGCCTTCAAGTCAAAGGAAGACCTTTTTGAATGGTTGGTCATGCCCTTTGGTTTGAAAAATGCTCCAACCACTTTCATGAGGATGATGGATGATATCCTGCAACCATTCACCAATACTTTTGTAGTGGTGTATCTGGATGACATTCAAATTTACAACAAGACTTTGGCTGAACACTTGCAGCATATTCAATAGGTTTTGCACACCCTGCGGCAGCACAAGCTATATGCCAACTTGGAAAAATGATCCTTCAGCATGGACAGGATCCATTACCTAGGCTACATCATTGATCAGCATGGTGTACATGTGGATCCAGCCAAGATCCAAGTCATCCGTGACTGGCCAACCCCAACCACACTCACTGAGCTTCAGAGCTTCTTGGGCCTTGCCAATTTCTACCGCAGGTTCGTGTTGGGATTCTCCCATATTGCATGGGCCCTCAGCCAAATAAACAAGGGTGGTGGTAAGGTGAAATTTGTGTGGGTTCGGTCCCAACAACAAGTGTTCGATGATTTGAAGAAGCGCTTGTGCTCAACCCAAGTACTTTCACAACCAGACCTGCAACAACCCTTTGAGATCGAGACAGATGATTCATACTATGTTGTGGATGCTATTCTCACTCAGCATGACCACCCTGTGGCTTATCATAGTGAGACACTATTAGATGTTGTCTGTAAGTACCTTACTTACGAAAAAAAAATGTAATCCATTGTGAAATCCTTCCACCAGTGAAGACATTACATTCTTGGGAAGGAGATGCTCATCCACACTGATCATAAGCCACTGTAGTTCATGTAGACATGGGGAAAATTGCAGAATGACCACCATCAAAAGTGGTCCACATACTTGCAGCAATTCCACCTCAACATCAAGTATAAAACAGGAAGCACCAATCGCATCGTTGATTGCCTCAGCAGACCACCAGTCGTGACACTCACCACTGTGCTAGACTCATGCGGCCATGAGACCTCTGGATGGTCCCAACTCTATCAGACAGACTCGGACTTCGGCACCACCTACCAAATGTTGGGTGCAAACATAGTGATCGATAATTTCCATATTTAGGATGGGTTGTTGTGTTGTCTGAGCCATATCTATGTTCCATCAAGTGAGCAAGTGAAGATGATCTGGGAAGCCCACTACAGTCAGGTGGCAGGACACTTCTGCATCGAAAAGACAGTGGCGATGCTACAGAAACATTTCTATTGGTCGAAACTTTGAGAGGAGGTCAGCAAGTATATCAGGTCATGCACTACCTACGTTATTTCTAAACCGACCACTAAGAAACAGGGTCTGTACACCCCTCTTCCTACTCCTGACAGGCCATGGGAACCCATCTCAATGGACTACATGTCGGGCCTCCCACCCACCAAGCGGGGAAATGACTATGTTTTTGTGGTTGTTGATCATTTTTCTAAGATGGCGATTATGGTTGCCTACAAGAAGAACATCACAGCAAAGGCCACTACCAATATCTTCTTTGAATGAGTCTGGGTACATTTTTGAATCCCACAAACCATTGTCTCAGATCGAGACAATCAATTTCTCAACACATTCTGGTCGATCCTTTGGTCACTGCTGGACACCAAGCTCACCAAATCCACAACCTTCCACCCCCAGACAGATGGCCAAACCAAGGTCATAAATCAAATGATTGTGCATATCCTTCTCATGTATAATTCAAAGCACCCTCACACATGGGATGAGATCCTTCCCTATGTCTAACATAGCTACAACTGAGCCATGCATAGCTCAACAGGCCACAACCACTTTCAGGTGGGGTTGGGATTCAAACCATTAGGTCCCATAGATGTTGCACTTCCCCCTGCAGTCACCTCAACTGACTCATCTCCTGCTCCAACTGAAGCTGCCAAAGCCACCTGGTTCATTGAGTGGATCAAGCACATCCGCCAACAGGTTATGGATATCCTACAGAAGTTCAATGACAAGTACAAATAGTGTCATGATGAACATCGGGTGCCACATAAGTTTTAGGTGGGAGAAAATTTTTGGTTGCACTTGCAGAAAGAACACCTTACAAGACCCCATCGGAAGCTTCGACCACTCCGTTATAGGATGTACACTATCACCAAGTGTTAGAAAAATAGGACCGCGGAGCAATAAAATAAAACAAATGCAAAAACAAAACATAGAAGACACACAATACAAGAGAGACACAGATTTACGTGGTTCACCCAGTGTGGGCTA
>JZKD02S2379353.1:329859-343951 GCA_000966675.3 Picea glauca | reverse complement strand
CCCCAACTCACACTTGTCGCCCCTATTGAAAAACATATTAAGGTATGACCAAATACCATGCAATTTCATTTATACAATAATTATAATCCATTATGATTACAAACAGTGAGCCAACAATAACCTTTCAATCCCACAAAGAGGATAAGATCAATTCAAGTCAATCTTGTCTTGATGGAACTATACAAGGATGAGGAAAGAATAGAAAAGAAAGAGAAAGAAAATAAACAAAACCTAATTCCAAGATGGGTGACCACAAGATGTCATCCATCATTAAAAATTTGTAATTATTAACTTATTAGTAATAGGCATAACTAGTCAAAATAACAACCAAGAAGAAACAATAATTCTTTATACCTCAATTCACAAGATTGACTAGTTTCACCCAAACTTCATTTGAAACCTTGACATGTATTACTACCATTATTAATATAATTAGATCTTACATTTTTCCAAGGAAACCCTTCTGGAAAACCCTTTGTGTACTTCCCCATGATCCATCGGTCTTGATTATTGAGCCTAACCTGGTAGAGACATCAAGTGAGACCCAATAATCTATAAAATATATCTGGACATGAGCTTGACATTGAGACCTCTTCCTTTATAACCATAACACTCATACTTGTAATGCATATGCAATTTTAAATTCAAAACAACATATAATTGAGATAAAACTTTGGTATACATGTACTCTCATACCTCATCTCTCAATATCATCAATTTTTATGGGTCTTGGAGGATAGTTAGTAGTTACAAATTTATTTTAAATAATAAATATAATATAATATAAGGACCTTTTGATCTTACTTGCCACTAAACATTGTTTGATTTAAATCAACATATAATTTGTCTTCAAAGTCAAATAACATTTAAATCAACATAAGGGATTTCCATGCTAGATCAGTTATGTACATGCAACTTCCACGCTAACATTAATCACCATGCACTGAGCTAATCATTGGCTCATTACCTGGTTCATCTTGTTTGTTAGATACACACTAGGTAGTAAGTCAATGATTAGCTCACTGCATGGTGCTTAATGTTAGCCTAGCTTTCATAGGTCATGACTTCTTGGAATGTTGCGTCATCATATAATACTAATTACATTGTAAGGCATTTCCTGATTTGACATGTGCATTGATCTTGGCCATTCAAATCTCTTAGATGACCATCGATACACCCATCAATTTCTGTCAATTTATGGTGGTTAACCTCTTATAGAAGCATATGTAGTGATGTGATGGTTAAATCATTTACAACCTTTGATATGTGTTAAACTATCATTGGAGGCATCTCCACCATTGCTCAATTTGTGTCAAGGCATGGAATCTCACCTCTTCACTATACGTGTCGGGGACTCCCTTGTAAGCCACACAAAACAACCCTTTGTGACTATTCCCTTGCCACTAAGTTTATTTTATTTCTTTTAGCTCTTTCTCCAGAGTTGAGAGGCCATCATTCTGGAAGGGGTCTCGGAGGCTATTAAACATGAATTTGGTGTTGATAGAGTACTTGTTTCCATTTTTGCTACAGGACATGAAAACCGAGTCTACAAGAGAGGCCTTCTAATTTACACGGAAGAGAAAGTGAGGCCGAGTCTCCCTATGTTGCCTTGTTTTTAATTTCCCTCGCGGATAAATAGAGAAACGATGTAATTGTTGGTCGATCTTGTGGTGTGTATTCCAGTGAGCACCATGCCAACACATCTTGATGTAAACTAAGCTTTTCAACTTCATATTTATTGTGTAAACCATACTTTCTTATGAATTTGAATACTGGGAATGGATAAGCATTGATTAGGCATAACAATGAGATAAAATTTTGGGTTGCATGTGTCCATGTGTCCATGTCAACGTGTTAAATGACTTGAAATGTAAATAGCAATGGATTGTTATGTCCCCACTATTCATTCTTTGTAAGTAGGCATCCCAAGAAAACCTCTAAAACAAATACAAGATGGAGCTATAATGACTTTGGATGAATAACGTGTCAAATAGTAAAGACATATTACTTATTTTTTTGGGAACTGTAGTATCCTTTTCGCCACTTGAATGAGCAAAAGAGGGACACTTGCAAGTCTAGTTAGGTCAGCTGAACAGGACAAAAGTTAGTGTATGAATCAAATGACTCAATCACATGAAATAAACAAACAACTAAGCTAACAACAACTAAAGAAATGAAACTAAAATGCATAAGGAAATTAGAACCAAAATCAATCAAACAATTGACCAATATTCATGCCACCAATGGAGAGATTGTATTAGTGGGAAAACACCAAAGAAAAAGGGGGACTTATGGATCCCCTCTTCCTCCAAGGGAAGGATCTTGAGTCCCCTATGTGAGAGCTCTTCTTACAAATGGAAAACTAGAAAGGAAATGGTGAAGAAATCCAAACTTATTCCCTTAAGAGGTGAGGTGAATATCTTAATGAGATGGTGCTAGTATGCTCCAAAAAGGAAAGAGGTTGCTTGTAAGAGAATAGAGGAAGCATAACAATACAATGAGATTCTTGAATTCGTAGTGCACCCATGGCCTCCTTTTATAGAAAATCTTTGAGGCATTATCCAACCGGTCTTTAGTGTGAACAAGGGGCCCTTTAGGGCACCCTTAGTTCTTTGACCAACCCACCACTCGGATTCAGCTCGGATTTGAGGGTCAAATCAGCTTGGGAGATGAACCAGAAGTGGGTGAGGGTTCGACAAGAACCATAAATGTGTTGTTCACAGGAGTGCATGGATTTTATAGTACACATTCGTGCATCGGGTGCATGTGCGCTCTTTTGGTTTTTTGGTCTGCGCACGTGCGCGTGCTTCCTGTAGTATTTATGCACATGTCAATTTTACAACCAGTTGTATAGTTTCTACCTTTTGGAAATGATTTATTGGGGCTGCAGGTGAACTAATAGGTGTTTGGAGATGTTGGATTCCTGTAACCATTTGTGGATGAAATTTCAGTGATAACAGATGCCCCCTGATGCATGAGGTTAGGAGCATACATATAGCCGAAATACATCAATGTTTCTTCTACTGAGAGTACCATTGTAATAAAGAGTGTTGAGAGGAACTGTAAGAGCGATCCATTGGAAGGAGAGGGGAAATTGTGGAACCCAAACCTTTCTCTCAGTGTGGTAAAATAAAATTTGTATACAAACGAGGCGGGCATGCCCCATGCTCATGTCAGGTAACTCAAAAAATGTAAGACGGTAACTGACATTGTATGCTGATGAAGATAACTGCAGCGCCCTCCGGGGCGGTTTGATATTGGCAGATGACAATTCAGATGGTAAACATACTCTAAAAATAGGCGATGACACCTGTAATAAGTGTCGATGACTCGTAGGCATTGATGGCCCAACAAATTCAGAGGTCTTCGGCTAGTATAAAACAACTGCAATAGTCGCAAAGTAAGACCCATTGTAACATGATATTGTGTTGGCCTCGAATGGTGTGGTGGTCAACGATAGCAGAGAGAAATGATGGTTCTCTCTGTGTCGTCCGAGACTCCTCATTGTAAAGGTAATGAGAGTCAAGATATTGTCTCCCTTCTGGAAACTGTGTTGATGTCGATAGAAAAGGAGACGTGACTCCAAGAAGCAAAGGGCTTCATGAAATCACCTAGATGGGATCAGGAACTGATAAAGTACATGGATGAATTCAAGATTGCGGTGAGACTCAAGACTGCCCTTGGTTGGGGATATATGTAAAGTATGAGTGGAAACAACCGTGAAATTGGATCTAGTGTCAGGGGGACTACTAGATGTGGGTTAAATTGTGCCAGAGGCGTGACAAAGTGGAAAAACTCAGAGATCAAAGGTACATGGACTATGGGATACTTGGGGTTTATGGATGATGTCAACAAGAGTAGAAATGAATTCCCCAACCAAGGGAGACATGGTTTTCTTTGCCGGAAAAGAAGGTCGCTAAACAAAGGCTTTGTACAATTACTAAATGAATAAAGAATAATTTGGGATAACTGTGCAGATACAGAAATAGGTTCCCTAGTGTAAGATGTCTTGGCCTGTGAGGGAGAAAGTTGCGTGGAGAAATGGTGGAGGGCGGGGGGCCCATAGGTGGGATTTTTTATGAGGTAAATGAATGGAGGGAAATTTGCAGATGGGAAAATTTACTGTGGATGAAATGGAGGGTTAATGATACTGTGGAGGCGTAGTCAAATGAGAACCGTAAGGAGATATCCTATGAGTCCATTGGGAAAGCTAGCAAAATGAGGAGAGGAAGTATGTGGTTGATTCTCGAACATGGATAAGATTATCAGGACTCCCATCCCTAGGGGGTGAAAGAAACATGAGTGTCAAAGTGACAAAGGGGACTATGAATGGGAGAAATTCAACTCATATAGGGGAGAGTGTTATCGGGTGACTGTACTGGAAATGGAGTGGAGGTGATAGTACTGTAGAGCCGGATGTGAGGATCCTACAGGAAAATGTCGGAGGGTGTGACTGGGAGATTAAATTGATATTTAGAGGGAATGATTACATGCCAGTGTCGATCATATACCTAAAGGGGCCAAGTTGTTTTGTGATGACCAAGTAGTTGCACACATGAAAACCAAATACCTGACGTGAACAATATCTGAAGATGAAGAACATATAACAGTTATTTGATAATTTTGAACATGAGTATGCGTACCTAGGTGTCATGTGAGAAAAATTCACCCCCAAGACCGAGGATGGATGGTGACCCGAGAAATTTGGTTGTGTAGGTAGTGGGATCCTGATCCCATGGTTGAAGTCAAATCGGAAAATGGATGCTCAGAGCTCCTGTAATTGAGCATGGAAATTTGGCAAAAGGGACTATATGTAGTTATGGGGCCCACAATGCCACCTCATTTGTACCTGCTTCCATAATGAGTTGACGATAGGTTTTGAGAGGAGATTTGGAGATTCTGGGAGTTTGATCCAGTCGATCCAGGATTTGCCAGAACTAGCTTAGTGGTCTCATCCTTCTGCATAGTAGTTAGGGTTTCTTTTCTGGGAAGGGTCATACGGATGGTCATACTGTGGGATTTTATGAGGGTGGGCCCCCAAGTGCGCAGGCGATCGAAGGATCCCCGCACTTAGGTGCGTGGTTGTAATGAGCACATCTGTGCACGAGGGTGTGTGTATGAGGAAAATAGGTGCACATTGGATGCACACCTATTCGAAGTATAGTTGTGCACTAGTGCGCAGCTGTGTAGAGAACAAGTGCACATGAATGCATGTCTACAGGTGTGACAGATGTGCATCTATTTCTTCGACAGATGCGCATTATGCACAACTATGCGAAGAACAGATGTGCATATGTGTGCGCCAGTGAGGGTGATAGCCATGCACATGAGGCAAAGATGGGGGGTTTTGAAAAAACTTATATTTTTGGAATTTTTTGGTTCATGAATATATGTGGCTGATCAAATTTTGTTTGTGTGAATGCAAGTGATCATATCAGGATGTCAGTCCATTGGAGGGAGAGGGACTGGGCACGCCTCAGGGAGGCGGTGAGATATGAGTCGGGTGTTTGGAGATCTTTGGCAGCCTACGGGCTACTAAATTTCTTCGACTGCCCATTTCTACAGGCACAGGAGTACCTGCTGCAATTTCTGATTTCTATGTGGAGCAGTGAGCTACAATGCTTCATTGTGCAGGGGGGACAACTGAAATTCACTGCAATGGAGGATGTCTATTTCTTGACCGAGATCCCTTTTCGGAGGAGGGCCCTACCTGTTGATCGCCATTTTCCAGGGGATGCCCACTTGTAAGACTTAGCGCGGAGATACTGTTCGGGACCAGACTTTATGTCAGGTTCGGTCGTTCAGATTGAGGTGATGGATGCCCTCATGCATCTTTGCATCGCAGCAATGATCATGAGGATCTATGGATCCTTAGATACTCAATGGATCAGTGTTGGTTAGTTGAGGGTTATGCAGAGAGAATTGAGTGGAGAGAATTTTTCCTGGGGCTTGATGTTGCACACCAAGATGATGGGGTAGCTCAACCGATGTCGGGCTGCCAACTCAGGTGAGTTTTGTTTTGGGTCGATCTTGGTGGCATGGTTCTTTGAGAGGGTGCCCATGTTGTTCGCTAGAATATTGTTGGAGGCGGTTGATGCATGGGAGCCGCAACTGATGCAGTGGGCATCAATTTTGGTATGACATGGAGGTGGGGAGGGTGGCCATTATTTTACGACCGATATGGCACGTGTTTGGCTCCAGATGCCACAAATCATACTATAGTTCCCATATGGTGGGATGGACTTCCGAAAAGACCCGGATATGGTTTTACCTCCTCGAGAAGATTGGGACCATATAGATATGTTAGTGTACTTTATGTTTTCTGATTTTGAAAGTATAGAATATGTTTTATGTATGGATGGATGATGATGTTATCGTTTGTTTGTTGTGTGTGCAGATGTGGGGCTGCGAGGCCGAGAGGTGGAGCTGGTTAGAGGGTTGGCTCGTCAGGGACCAAAGATACCAGCGCGGGGAGAGCTACGAGCGGGAGAGAGACATCAGAGGGACGAGGCTAGTGCAAGGCCAGTCGATGATGTGAGATTTGATGACCCTAGTGCAGGGCCATCACACGCTCCTCCGATAGAGGCCGACAAGGTGTTAGAGGACTTTTGTCACCAGTTAGAGGTGGTGCTACATGGAGTGCCTGAGGTCATGTGGACTCATATCTAGGAAGAGGGAGTCTTGGAGAAATGCGTGGGCCTTTCGGGAGAGTTGTGGACCCCGATCTGCAGAGCAGCTGTAGCGGGGGTAGTTATGACTAGGCGATTGCCCCCCAGACCTGAAGGACCCCCAACTGGTGGGGCACCTCCTCCAGATAGAGGACCTGGTGGTGGTGCTCTAGAGTCACGAGAGTGCTTGGTGTATATATTTTTTGTATTTATATAGGCCTGCGAGCCTATTTTGTATAGGGTAGTTTGACACCTATTTTGTACCTATAGGGATGAGGGGGTTCACCCGCCTACGGGCGATGTGAATTTTATCCATTTTTGTAACATTTATGATATATTGATCGTTATATATATGTGTGTGTGTGTGTGTGTGTGTGGATATATATGTTTTGTGATCGTCGTAGTGTTCACATGTGATGGTATTTTGTGATGATTTTTATGATGTCTAATCTATATGTTGTAACAGACTCTTGATGATTTATTCATGTGTGTTGATGTATTGATGTGATATATGCCAATCTAACACTAGGTTAGCCATGTTATCTACTATTTGATAAAATTGTCTAGGAATATGTGTAAATGTAATTGAATCAAAATGTCAAGATAAGAGTCTAACTTGTAGGTATTTGTGGAAGACGCATGGATCGTGGACACGGTACACATTGTTGAGCTGCAGGACGTCAAGATGGGAATTTAATAAGAATCTAAGGTGACGAATGTGACGGTGACTGGCCTCGGTGAGGAGGCCAATGACAACTGCATATTCTGATTAGTTGTTGGTTGTTGAACCCAAACATATGCCATTGGAGTGGAGCAGTTCATGTGAGGGGGTATAGAGGGCCCAACTGGCCGAAGAGAGATTATGTGTCCAACAGATAGCTCCGTCAGTGTAACCGATGTGGTAGGCCAATGGAGGAGACATATGTCAATAAAAAAAATGGTAGATCAGACTTAAGGCATGGAGGGAAAAAAGAAGATTAAAAACTCTACAAATGTGTACAAAAAAGAAAAATCCTAGTGTAGAATGACTACACTTAGACGTAAAATTTCTTTAAGTACAACCTATTGACAGGTTCTTTGAGAGGGTATCCTTCTGGAGAGGCCATAATATATGTGCCTTTAGTGAGGTAGTGTTGGACGATGTAGGTTTCATGCCGTAATGAATTGAATTTGCGATGACCGAGGGTATCGTGAGAGATATCATAGGCTAGGACAAGGTCTCGTTCATTAAATGAGAGAAGGTTGACATGGCGATGAAAGGTGGCCTTCGATCATTTTTTAGATGCCTCATTGCTCTATACTGAAGACTGACGGTCTTCATCCAGCGACTCTAAGTTCAGCAAGTGCTGCTCCATTGGAGCAGTGTCAGGTAGTAGCTCAATGGCGGTGTGTAAGGTGGGAATTTCGCACTCAATGGGGAGAGTGGTTTTGACCCCATGGATGAGATGAAATGGTGTAAAACCAGTGGCAGTTTTAATTGTCGTGCGATAAGCCCATAATGTTGAAAACAACATATGATGCCAGTTGGTCTTATGTTTGTTAACAATGTGTTGTAGCATGGTTTTGAGAACCTTATTGACAACCTCTATCTGTTCATTGGACCGGGGGTAGTATGGGAGGCGAACTTGTGGGAGATGCGTAATCTTGAGGAGAGTTCAATGAATATCTCATTCTCGAAGTGTTTCCCATGATCGGAGACTAACTGTAGTGGGACTCCAAAGCGAGAGATGACGTGATTAAAGAAAAAATGCATTGCAGTGTCAGCGGTGTTGTTGAAGGTAGGCATGGCTTCGGCCCATTTGGTAAAGTAATTGACTGCCACAATAATGTAACTGTGCCCATTTATAGATGGAATATTGCAAGTCATGAAGTCGATGCCCCATTTGCAGAAGGGATCGATAGTGATGATTGGATGTAGAAGAGCAAGTGGCACTCGTGCTTTGTTTGCATAAAGCTGGCATTTGTCACATCATTTCACAGTGTGGATGCAGTCATGAAACAAGGTGGGCTAGAAGTATCTTGATCGAATGATTTTTTGGGTGGTGGAAATACTTGAGAGGTGGACACCACAAGCGTCGTTACTACAGTCATTTAATACTCTCTCGGCTTTGTCAATGGTCAAACATCGACGGAGTATGTTGTTGACCCCTCGTCGATATAAAATGTCACCTATAAGGAAATATAGAGGGGTCTGATGACGAATTCGCTAACGATCATCTTGGGAGAGGTGGGACCCAAACTTTTCTTTTTGAAGGTAGACCAGAAGGCTGCCATACTAGGGGTCATCTGAGGGGATGTAGAAGAGGTGTTCTTCAGGAAATTCTGTATTGACGGGTGAACTAGTAGTGTCTGAGGGAAACGTCGTGATGAGATCAGCGAGGACGAGTGATTTCTTGATTTTGGGAGTTGAAAACTCTAGGTCATATTTTTGAAGGATGATGATCCATCGGGAAAATTTGGCTTTAATTTTCCATCGACTTAGAAAGTACTACACGGGGTTGGAATCTGGCACGACTTTGGTAGTGCGAAGCAAGATATAATGACGTAGTTTTTGGACTATGAGGACAACTATGAGGGTGATTTTTTCTTCATGGTTGTAATTCAGGGGTGGTCCTGAAAGGTTTTTACCAATGTAGTAAATAATGTGCTCAAAAACATTATCCCCTAATTGGACAAGAACTCCTGCTACTGAGACGATTGTGGCCAATAAGTAGAGGATGTAGTCGTGATCATAGTCGTGTGGACTAATCAAAGGGGCGTTGGAGAGAACTTCTTTTAAATCATGAAAAATGGTTTGGGAATGTTCATCCCATCGAAATGGGATATCATGACGCAATAAATGAAGGAAACCATGCGTGTGAGTGGCGTAATCTGGGACAAAGCGTCGCAAAAAGTTATTTTTTCCTTGTAGGCTCTGCAGTTAGTGCAAATTCTAAGGTGGTGGAATTTATGTGATGGCTTGGACCTTGAGGGGGTCCACTGTGATTTCATGTTGGGAAACAATGAACCCAAGGAGGCATTTGACAGTGACACAAAAGACACACTTGAGGGGATTCAAGTAGATATTGTATTGATGACACCGTTGAAAGACAACTTGTAAGTCATCTAGATGTTGAGTTCATTTCTTGGATCAAGCAGTGAGGTCGTCCAAGTAAGTGAGGATGATGCAAGCGAGATCATGGAAAATGTAATTCATGGCCCATTGGAATGTCACACCTGTGTTCTTGAGTCCAAAAGGCATAACACGATATGCAAAAGTACCCCATGGGGTGGTAAATGCGGTTTTATACTGATCCACTGGATGGATTTGGATTTGGTTGTAGCTAGAGAAACCATCCATGAAGGATAGATCCTCATGGCCTACAAAATCATCGCTAATTTGGTCAATGAAAGGGGTAGGGAAGTTGTCTTTGGGACAATCATGGTTGAGATCACGAAAGTCAGTGCAGACGTGAATAGTGCCCATTTTTTTGTTAACGGGGATAGGGTTGGAAACCCATGGCGTGTATACGATGGGGTATACGAACCCTGCTACGCATAGTTTGTCAATTTCGGCTTTGATAGCCATTTATTTTTATGGATGCAGTGGGCATTTATTTTGAAGGATAAGTGTGATATTTGTCCATGTGTCGATGCGATGCTTGACTATAGAAGGATCGAGGTCGGGCATCTCTGTGTATGACCAGCCAAAAATATCTCGGTATTCCTAAAAGAGAGCTTTGTAATTTGTGAGTTCTTCAGGGGAGAATGCGGCGCCAATGGTGATTTCCTCTATGATTCTTGGTTTGATGGAAATGTCAATTTTGACAGTGGGGGGAATGTTGGCCATGTTTCCTTCTTGAAAAGCATCGGGGGAAGGGATAGGGTTGTTGAACCAGTCTATATTCCCTGACAGGACGAAATCCTTTGCTTCGATTGCACATATGGAGCCTTAGCTAAGAGGATTGAAGGCTTCCTGTGAGAGAAAAAGTGCTATGTGGTGGAGCGCATTCCATGGGAAATCGGGGGTAGTGAGTTCCCTGAGGATATCTTCATCGTAGGGGAAAATGCAAGAATATAGGTGATCCAGGGAAGGAACATTGGTGACTGTCACCATTTGATTATCTTCAGGTGGTGAAGATGTATATGAGGTATCACAGCTATGGTGCGATGGCATGTTAGACATAAACCAAATGTCTAGATACTGTGGGTTGTAAATTTTGGTTGGGGGTAAAATTTCCTGAGGGAAATAAACCGAAGAATTGGGGGGATTTGGGGTCAAATCCTCCGACATTCTATCCATGAACCATGGAGGGGTGGGAAGTGACTCAGGTTTAGGGGATGTGATGTGGACAGTATCAAGAGATGGAATAGGGGGAATCACTTGCGTCATGGGGAGTGAGGTGGTTGGAGGATTTCGAATAAGGGTCATTTGATGATGCATGTATTCAAAGATTGTAGGACACTGATATGTGAAATGATCAAGTGATTCACAAAGAGATCAGGGGCACCTCATCCATTTTTTGACTGATGTTGTGACATAATGGATTTTAGTGACATGGGTACTCGATGACGTGGGTGGACAGGGATCTTGCTGAAAGATCTAGCATACTATCGTTAGTGTCTATTGAAACTGAGGTAATGCAGGGCAATGATGAGTGTAGTGGCCATACTCTGAACAGATGGCACATGAGAATTTGGTTCGCAACCCTTTGCTTCCTGTAGTAGGGGATGCGGTGGTAGTACTAGGTGTGCTTGGTGAAGCGATGATCAAGGTGGTTGTTTGATGGAGTTGGATCAAATTGTGTAACTTGGCGAGAGAGGGACATCTATTTGTAGGGTGTCCTTCTCTCTCGCATAGTGCGCAAGGAGGTTGAACTCGGGGAGGAAGTGGAGCGGTGGGATCTTTCTTCTTCCTTCTTCCCCTAGCTATGGTGGGAGTGTTGGCAAGTGGGGGTGAAAGTGGTGCAGTTGCAGTTAGTACTGGAATCTACATCGAGATTCCCTCTATTTGGGGAGGGAGGGATGGTTAAGGGACCATCGTGGGTGGGTGTAGATACCATACCAGAATGGAAAGCACCATGTTGGGAAGGGTAAGCATTGCGTCTACCTGAAAAGCTTGTACACCCAGTGGGGTTAGAAGAAGGGGATTTGAGTGATGGCTTGGGGGATTGTCTCCCAAACCGGGATTTTCCCTTGGGTAAGGGTGAAATCGGGTGTAAGTGGTGTCTTAGGATTCTCAGGTAACTCCTGAGGTAGGATTTCTTCCACTAGTGGGAAATGGGGGAGTGGAGTAGTCTTTGTGGGAGGAACGGTGTCTCCAGTTTCAGTTCCATTGGAAGATACGGCACACACTTGTGTTGAGGGATATATGAGTGGTGGTGCTCCATGGTATTTCCCCAGCAAGCATAGGTCTTTGAAAATTATGGGGCCCATCTCTATGAGTGGGTAGGCGTCGAAATTAGTGTGGACAAGAGGTAGGATGTTATCAATGTTGGAGGAGTGGTTAGGCTCGTAATGTGAAACTTGGTCGATAGTGATGATCTTCCCATTGTGGGGGAACATCATCGTTCGAAACACAAAAGAGGCCAAAACCTTCATAGTGTACATGTAGCTACGCACAAACAAGATGTTGTAATCAAGCGGGGCATCTATAACTTCAATATCAATGAGGATAGTTTTTCCCCCAAGTTCAACGGGAACATTTTGAAAGAGCCCTTCGGGAGAGGATGGTCATCCATCATAATACCTCAAAGTGATGGCGGACGGTATTATATCAAGGGAGCCAAGTTTCTTCCATACCATTTTGGACATGATGCATGTGGATGCACCTTCATCGAAGATACATCAATGAATTATGATGTTCTGAATCTTGACTGGTATTTGGAAAGCTACCAAAGCGGGTCGACAGGGTTCCGCACAATATATATAAAATGTGATGAGTCTAGTATCAACAGGGTCGACTGCCCCCAAGGAAGAAAGCAATGATTTTCATTGAGTGGGAAAGGTTTGGAGGACCACCAAGGCTGACATGGCTGCAAGAGATTGTGCCAATTCATCAACCAGAATGTAATTGTCTGTCGCCCTAGACTGAGGGTTGTTAATATTGTGTTGTAATGGGATGCGAGGAATACAAATAGGTGGTTCATTTTTAGGGCATGGAATCATCAAAGGTTATCCGACTGTAACTGGAGTTGCTTCCAAAGTGGTGGGATTAGATTCAGAGGGTGTGATGTATTGACGACTGCGCATTTGTAGAATAATTTCTTCTTCGCTAGTGAGGAGGATAGTACGATCTGTCGAATTCCCAGGCTTTTGATATTGTCCCATCTGTGGTGGGGCAGGATGCATCTTCTATTGGGTATTCATCACACCTTGGTGTGGAATAGGGTTTTGCGACACAACCATGCATGGTTGTTGTAAATATTGTTGTGGGGCCTGTTGAGGGGCAGGTGGCACTGGAGGACGTGGCACATTCATGGAATCTTTCATCCGTTTGAAGTTGGGGATTTGGGGGAAATGGTGAGTATAATGACCATGCTCACCATAAAGGGCACAAGGGAAGTTCGTCCAGATGTTGTTTTTGTTGTTCCTCCCTTGGCGTTTGTTGTTATTTCCCCCTTGGGGATTATGATTCCCCTGATTCTGGTTGCCCCCAGTAGGTTGGTTTTGTTGGGGGTTATTTCCTCCTAGTCCTGGGTTATTATTGTTTCGGTTTTTTCCTTTCTTTTTGGCATTATTCAGCTGATGGGATGGATTTTCCATATTTGGTTGTTCAAAATTTTGAAATTGTTGAATGGGGGAGGGTTGAACAAAGTTAACCCCGACGTGTGGTTGTCCTTGTGGAGGAGCAATGGGTTGTGGAGGACCAAGAAATGGAAAGTACGGATTGTTTTGTGGTAATGACCCATAGGGTGAATAGGAAGGCGTAGCGCTTTCACTAGTGCTCATGGTGTAAGTTGAGGTAGAGGGGGTACCAGAAGTTGGTTGAAGAATCGGGTGCATCATGGGTGTCAGCGAGGGTCCACTCATGGGTGGAGGGAGGACAACAGGTATGGTTGTTGATGGGATGGAGGGTAATAAGGGGTTCCTACATACATCATGTTGGTTGTGGAGCCTGATTATCTTTCTAATTCGGAGGTCTTTGCTTTCAGCTGTGTTTATACCCCATAAGTATGTACACTCTTCCACGCGGGGGAGTGCAGAGGGGGGGTACCCCCTTTGCGGGGTCCAGGGGGGCTATCCCCCTGGCTGGGGGAAAGCGGGCCCCCAAAGCAAAAATTGCCTTGTAAACGTATATTGTAATTTCATTGTAAATATGGACCATTTGTTATAAGGTCACAGATCTAACGGTAGAGATTATGTTAGGGTTTTTTTCCCTAGAAGGCAACCCTCTTTTATGAGGGAAATGTATCGCGGCTATGATTGATGGTGAATATTGTATT
>JZKD02S2379353.1:220112-269142 GCA_000966675.3 Picea glauca | reverse complement strand
CAACTTCATACCTTGAGACAAGTGAATTAGGGCATACAATCATATATTTTTTCAATGAAATATATGAATAACCAACACCTTAAATGTGCAAAAACATAAGTAAAACACATGAGCAAATAATACTATGTAGGTGCCTGAATAAAAAAAAATGTATTGTAAAAGCAACACCACTTGCTAGAACAAAAAACAAGAAAATAAAAAAAGGTGAATGGAGAGATACATTGAAATTGTTATTTGCTTTATTGCCAGTTGCTAATCCTAAGCCATTGAGGCCTCGATTCACTGGTGAGGTGGAAACTTGAAAGGGTATTAAGTAGTCAATAAGGATCCATTTTTTCTTTAGCATCCATTGCACCAATCTGAGGGATGAGACAAAGTGAAAGTCATAGGAATTTTCCACCTAATAGCCACCCCTCGAGCCTAGCACTTCAACTAAAAAATAGTCCACACTAGACTACATCACTCAAACTTGGAGGGACATTTCTCAAACCATTTACAACAAAACATGAACCTAAGCATCCAAATACATTGTTTGTAAAACAATAGACTTGGCAAGTTGAGTTGTCATAACAAATTTGCATGGATAATTAAATAGGTTCTAAAGGCCTTGACATCGCTGCAACTAAAATGCATGTGACCTTGAGTAAATCTAATAGCCAAACATTCAAAATTCATATAACCCCCGAAAACACTAAAATCCAATGCAATATCCTCAAAAATCTCAAAACCATGTATTTATCTATAAATATAATATATATTTATGGTAAAAAAACACTAGAAACTCTAAGAACACAACAACCAAATGCATAAAATTTATAGTCACTCAAAGGGAATAAAACTTCCAGAAACCATAACCCCAATACTCAAAACAAACAAATCATCCTTAAAATATCCACATTAGAAATATTAATCCACTCAAAGGATACAAAACTTAAAAAATATACAATGCAATATGAAGAAAAAAAAATCTTTCATTAACCGAATAACTAGAATCTAAAAACAATCCCATACAATGCACTGTGGAGCAATATACTGAAAACGTGGACAATGAATGGAGTAGACATTTATACTAACCAGCCTGAGCAAGAGCAAGGGTTTGGACTGTAGCTTATCCAACCCTACCTGAGCAGGTTGATGAGCCTTTATAGCTATCGTCCTCTCCCAAGGAATGAAATCAAGATGTGAGGCATCACAATTATCATTGTCGCTGAGAAGATCAAGCAGATTCGAAGTCATATTTATTCATTCATAGTAATCATTTGTAGCTAATTTTTCGTCTTCTCGTTGTCGAGAAGAATCCATTGAAGAACCGAACCGTAATGATCTCCTTCATTTTGAATGTCTTTGATCGAGATAGGGTTTGGTTGAATCTTATCGGGCTAGGGTTTCGTTGTGAGAGGTAACTGTGTAAAATAAAATGATCATGGATTTAGATTTTTGGCCACTTTCTATTTCTAAACCCCCTCTTGAGCATGCACACAAATTTGGATTTTTGGATATTTTATACCCTCCTCCCCTTAATACACCTCGATATATTGCCTTAGGTTTTGGCTAATTTTTTTACTCCCTTTATGAATGAACCTGTTAATGTATTGTCTTCTGGGTGAAGCCCCTGTGGTTTATGCATGATCGACATCATAATTGACCGATTGTTGAAATATTTCCTCATAGAACTTCTATTGAGTGAACATGTGGTTATCCATGGGTACACAAAGACTTTCTTTCTCCCACCTAAAACATTGGGCATATTTCTCGATCTCTGGAGTCCTAAAATCTATTTTTCCATGTCTTCCTATTTCCTTGACTAGGAAATTTTGTATGTGGTCGCGCTCGATTGATGTAATTCCTCTAATACGATTCTCTCATTTTTTAGCCACGTTCTCAAAGTCTGTTATTACTTGATCGAACGATAAAAAATCCTCAGGATGAACATAGGAAATTTCTTGTTCAACATGCTCTCATTCAACCATCGCCATAGCTTTGTGCATAATTTACATTCCTTCTTTGATTTATCATTTGATTTCATTGATACTTCTTTCCAATAATCCAAGTACCTTTGTATCCTAGCACATCCCTCTTTTGTCAACATACTAATATCATGCTCTTCATTACCATGAACTCTTTGAATTTCCATAATGCAATCGACTTGATCTTGCATCTTTGCTTTCTTTTCATTCCATTTCATCACCTCCTTATGCATAATTGATAGTTGCAAAGTTTCCTCCTGTAACTATGTAATCTTGGCAACAAATTTCATCTTGACCTGTAAATTTCTAATGTCTTCTTCCCATATATCCTCCTTAAACTTAACCACAACAATTGAATACCCATGATAGCAATCCAGTTGGTTTCTTAAGAATTCTAGTTCTTTATTCATACTCTCCACCTCAAGTTCATCGGATCTGTCTTTGTCAATGGTAGTGTGAGATATTTCTACCCCTACAACTACAAGCTCACTAAGATTTTATTTCTTAGTATCAAATAAAGTCTCTTTGATAGTGCAGACAACAACACTATATACATCAACCTTTTCCTTTTCTGCATCCTCTTAACTATGGCTTGCATCCATCGGTTATATCCTATAGATTCCAAGTCAACGATCTCTTCAACTAGGTTCAGAATCTTCCTATCCACCCATGACAATACATTTTGAAAACTCCTCAAGTATGGAACCATTCTACCATTGTTTCCTTGCCCTTATCAACAACTTTTCCTTCCGACAATTTATGTGATCGATTAGCAACCTCATTATGCATTATGCTCAGTTGTGTTTCCTTCAATAATATCATTCTCATGCTTATCTTCTTCTCCCTTATTTTGTGTATTCTTTATCCTCTTGCTCAGAGACACTTTCTTCAATTTCGGTCAAGTCAATGACCTCTTTGGGTGTACTTTTATGTTTTTAGTCTCAATGCTTCCCTCAATATTGGTTCTATATTACTATGTTATGTTGCAACCTCCTTTTATATCTTCTTAGATATTTCCTTTTCTTCGTTTTTTTATTCCTTCCCTTTCAACCTGAGATATTCTACTCTTTGGGCTTCTTCAGCCTCTTTCTTGTTCTCTCAGCCATCATCATTCTTTCTAAATCGACCAATTTTTCATCTAAGGATAGGGTTTTAAATATTATGATTTGTGGGTTCCTTTTTCTCTCTAGTACCCCTTCCCAGTTATTGGCATCTTGGAGGAACAACTTGTCCTTCCATTTCTCATGGTTATATGACCATGATGTTGAAACAATTTCACAATGTTTGGTCATGTCTCCTAAATTGTCTTGGAGATAAACGATACTCTAATAGTTGATTTCCTCCTGGCGAGCCTATTTTGGATCCTTAATAAAATAGTTGCCCAACTTAAAACCAAGTGGAATGAAAATTTTCTTATTTACCTCCTTAAGGAGGGAGGTATTGAATCCCTAATACATAATTTGATATGAAATTTCTCCAATCATCGGGTGGTTACGTACATGATTTGGTAGAAAGTAGGGTGGCCTAGTCACATGAAAGATCCTAATGTAAGTGTAATTCTCTTTAACATACCAATTGCCTATGTGACTAATCAACCGTTTTTCATCTGTAGACAACCTAGGACATTGCTTACAAAATATAATATGATAACATCTAGTCAGAAAATGATCACAAATCTCATAATATATTTTTGTGTACTTGTGTTCCCACAAATCCTGGAAGTATACATGGACTGGAGCCTCAAAACTTTTCCAGCTCGGACTTAACCCTGGGAACATGTTTCTAGCACAAATAACATCAAGAAAATAGAAAGCCATATAAAAGGTAGGGACAATGTCGAGCATGTTATTTTCCTGGTGGACCTGTTAAATCATCATTCCTAGTTGGTTCAACAAAATGCCTCCCTAATTGAACATATTACCCATCACGACCACTATGTGAGCCAATAGAATCCATGCAAAAAATACTTTTCCTCATATAAACGACATATTAGAACCATCAAATACATACATGTATGGTTATCTAAGCTTGGTTATGGCATGCCATCTGCTAGTTCTGTTAATGATTTTCTTGTCCTCCTTACACCATCCAGATAGAATTTTCCCAATGTCCTTTTTATCATAGAAATTATTAACGAAGGTAATGTTTAGTGAGACCTCGAGTTTGTAGAATTTATAGTATGTAGCTAATTGTTCTAGCATAAGGGTACCAACAAATTTTCCTAGATTATCAACAAACATACCTCTATCTAGGAGAGTCTAGTCAATAATCCATTCTATGGCCCCAAAGAAAGGAAATACAAGTGCTCTTGTTGTGACAGAGTGCAGTTGAGACCTTCGTATATTTACAAAAACTTTTTCATCCACTTCTTTGACTACTAGGTCACTGTGGGGAACAGTACCTGGGTAATGTTTAATATTAAATTTTAGGAACAAATCATTCCATCTTGGTAAAATAACTGTTGAGATAGTATTGGTGTCGATGTCCTTGAATATTGGATGTAATACAGGTTCTTTGGAAATTGGAATATAGGTAACTGAAATGTAATCATCCATTACATCATCGAACTCGACCAACTTGTTCAATGAACCTTCGTATTTTTCTTTTTTTTCCCCTTAGGCGTTGTAACTATAATATTCACCATAATATTCCTTGTGGGGCATCTTATCTACATTCATAAACCAATTTCGACACAATAAAGAATGTTTTGACAACACCATGATTTACAATTTCTCAAAATATACTACACATGTAGTGGGAGTTTTGAGGAGGTATATGTCAAAACCATGGAAGGAGCATTGGACAACAATAAAGAGTGTTTTTCAGGTATTTTCATGGCACTACTAGTTATAGATTGTGCTACTAAGGAAGACTAGGATTGGATAGAGTGTTGGACATACATGTGTCTGTTGATGCAAAACTAGGTCGGAGATCTGAATCGCATAAAATATACAAGTGGGTATGTGTTTGACCTATTTGGAGGAGAAATCAAATGGATGAGCAAAAAACAATCTGTAGTGGCACTCTCAGCTAAAGAATATGAATACATGACAACCACTCATTCAATCAAGGAAACAATATGGTTACAAATATTGTGTTGGGGAATTGGGTTGGCACAACAAGTTGTAAGGATAGATTGTGACAACCAGAGTGCAATCTTCCTGACAAATAACCCGACTAAGTCATTCAAAGACAAAGCATATTGTTGTTTAGTATCACGTTTTTAGAGACATGGTTGAAGACAAGAAGGTGTTGTTGATGAATGTGAATATATCGAACAATGTTTCAGATTCATTAACAGAATTTGTGAGCACTGAGAAGTTCTCCCAGTGTTGAGAAACAATGGGCATTGTTGCACTATATTGTCGACTATTTAATATTGTGACCCCATGTATGCAAAGAAAACAACAACCGGGGGGGATTTTTTCGGGGGGTTGCAAGGGGGCAGAGCCCTTATTTTTTTTTGGATGGTTTTCAGTATGTGGTTTTCACTTTTTGTAGTTTTTTGGTGCATGGATATATTTGTGGCTTAGCCCATGGTTTTATAATTTAGGTTAAGGAATTAGGGTTGTAGTCTAATCTAGTGTAATGTCCCTTTCCGAGTAGGAGCTCCAAAGAGGAGGGCTTAGTAGTCTAAACATCCTCGTTAGACTATAGCCAGGGAAATTCAGGGGAAAACATGGTCACTTGATGTTACTTTACTAGAGAATGTTATAATTTGAAAGCGACATTAAGTGAAAAGTGGGTAAAAGCACCTTTAAGTGATTTTGAGCTAAAAATAGAAGGGAACGTGAGTGAGGGAGATAAATTTAGAAGTCAACAGAAAATTAGGGTTTTGGAAAGGTATATGAGGAGAAAAGCGACCAGATTCCAACATTGGGACCAAATTTTCATCAGTACATGACCCTAGTCGAGTATTGTGGACTTGGGCTCAGGAATCGTCCCAGAGATACTCAAAGGGGAGGACAACAACAAAAAAATCAGGGGAATAACATAGAATTCATGCGAAAAGTTGGTAAACTCATTATACCTTCTTTCGACAGATCATCCAAATGCACTTCCAGAGCTTGGATACAAAAACAGGACACGTACTACAAGATCAACCAGATGACAGAGACTAAGGCCATCAATGTTTCTACCCTGTATTTGGAGGGTGAGGTACATTAGTGGTGGCATCATGGACTGGTGACGTTGGGTCACAACCACCTGACTTCTTATAGGGAGTTCAATAAGAGGATCATGGACATGTTTGACAAGAGGGATCCAAAGATCCATTTTAGGGACTTAGGTCAGTTGAGGCAGACTGGCACACTAAAGGCATTCATCATAGAGTTCCAGAGGGTAGCCATGGTGGTGACAGATATTTCATAGCCTAGGTTGGTCATGATTTTCACAGAGGGTCTCATAGAACCCTTGAGAGGATGGGTAAAGGCCTACAAGCCTCACACATTATATGATGCCATTCCACGCACTAGATATCTAGCAGACTCAGTGCAAAAAACTAAACTTTTCTCCAAACCCTTTGTGCCATAGAAGGACATAGACAGGAATCCATTCCAGAGAGAATGGAAGGGAAAACAGAAGTTCGATGATGAGACAAGGTGAGAGATTATGAGGAAAAATCTATGCTTAACCTGCAAGGACCGTTGGTTCCCCGACCATAGGTGCATGGGAAAAGGAGATATTCATTATATTGAGGTGGCAATAGACAATTTCAACGGTGATGAGGGGGAGCAAGATAGCAGATCCACTAACTCATAGGAGTAACCTCTACAGAGACCACCGACATCGGTAGGGGCCCAACCACCGGTAGTACCACAACCTCGTGAGAAGGATAACAAGCGAGCACCAGCAATGGAAGGAGTCATAGCAAACCTTTATGGTATTCCCAGGTATGACACCCTCCGAATCAAAGGAACTATTCACAGACAACACGAAATTACCCTACTAAATGGTGGGGCCACCCACAACTTCATTGGTGCTTCATTGGTAACGAGGCGAGCACTTCAGACAAAGGATTTTGAGGGTTTTGATGTTGCAATAGCAGATGCCCACAATATGGAGTGTATAGATAGAGTCTCGGACTTGGAGGTAAATCTAGGTAACTACACCACGAGAGACACATTTTATGTAGTTGACCTATTTGACATAGATGTGGTGTCAGAAGTCTAGTGGTTGGTTGATCACCTTGGGAAAGATCATGACCAACTACCAAACCCTTGAGATGGGGTTCAGAGATAGTGAGGGGAGGATCTTCAAGAATGGGGAGGTATCTTATGCAATAGAGTGCTTGATCACCACACAGAGGGATTCATATGGTCAACAACAATATCAGACAGAGATCGGGACTTTGTTGGGGCGACATCAACAGGTTTTTGGTCTAATTCCACTAGGGAGACCACCTAACAGGGGGTTTGATCACACCATTGAATTTGAGGAGAGTGCTAAACCTATGATTATGACACCCTATCATCATCCTTGGAGGTTCAATGATGAGATAGAGAAAGCAATAAAGTAATTGCTAGCGATGGGACACCAAACCCAAAAATAGCCCATTCGCTTCTTCAGTTGTCTTAGTCCTGAAGAAGGATGGTACCATGAGGATGTGTATAGACTACCGATATTTGAACAAGAAAACCATCAAAAACTGGTATCCTACCCCACGCATTGATGAGATTATGGACAAATTGCATGGGGCGGTTTTCTTCTCTAATATTGATCTATGCTCTGGATATCATCAGATCCACATTCGAGAGAAGGACATAAAGAAGATGACATTCCGATGCCACTTTAGTCATTTTGAGTTTCTGGTTATGTCATTTGGGCTAACCAATGCACCAACTACATTTCATTCTTGCATGAACCATATTTTCAAGGATCACTTGAGGAAACCAGTATTGGTATTCTTCGATGACATCTTGGTATACAACAAGACATGACAGGAACACCTGAAGCACTTGGATGAGGTACTCAACATCATGGGGTCACAGTCACTATATTCCAAGGAGTCAAAGTGTGATTTTGGCATGACAGAGATACTATATTTATGCCACATTATCAATGCATAGGGGGTACACGTGCACCAAGAGAAGATTAGGGCCATTTTGGATTGGCCAATGCCAAAGAATCTGACAGAGTTGAGGAGTTTCTTTGGGCTATGTAGTTATTATAGGATATTTGTGAGATGTTTTTCAGAGTTGGGGGAACCACTCAACGATATCAACAAACATGGGGCATTCATCTGGACCGACGAGTCACATAAGGGATTTGATCACATGAACAAATTCATGGGCACATGCCTAGTGTTAGCATTGTCGGACTTCACGATGTCGTTTGTACTAGAGAGTGATGCATCAGGAGATGTGATTGGAGTAGTGTTGATGCAGGGGGGACACCCCATTCTGTTTGAGAGAAATAACCTCAGTCGTCCTAGGAGGTTGTACTCAATCTATGACAAGGAAATGCTTGCAATCATGCATTACTTGACCAAATTTAGACATTACTTGATGGGCAACAAATTTGTGGTCAAGATGGACCATAACAACTTGAAGTGTTTCCTTGAGTAGAAGGATCTCAGTGACTGTCAATAGAAGTGGGTGATAAAGGTCTAGGCCTTTGATTTTAACATAGAGTATGTCAAGGGTAAGAAGAACATTGTGGAAGATGCATTGTCTAGGATACCAATAACTTGTTCCCTTATGGAGATTTCAGTAGACTGGAAATCCCACTTGTTAGTGGAATATTCTAAGAACAAGTTCACTTGTGAGATTTTGGATGGGCAGGTACATGATGACCTGTACAGAGTCATTGACGATGTCATCTTCTACAAATACCGAGTCTATATAGTGCCAGGATTGGGTCTTAGGAAGAAGATTTTGGCTGTGGTACATGACTCCCCACTAGCAGGCCACCAAAGGTTTTTCAAAACCTACAGGTAGGTCAGAGAGAGATTCTCTAGGAAGGGTCTTAAACATGATGTGATGAGACATATCAATGAGTGTGTGAGTTGTCAACAGAACAAGTCAAAGCAGACTCTTCCAATAGTGTTACTTCAGTCACTTCCCATTCAAGAGTAGAAATGGGAAAGCATCTCTATGGACTTCATTACAAGTCTACCCAAGGTTTAGGATAAGGATTGTATCTATATGGTGGTCGACAGATTGACCAAGTTTTCACACTTATATGCCATTCTGACAGATTACAATGCATTACAGGTGGTTAAGATATTTTTCAAAGAGGTTTTCTCGATTCATGGTTTCAACAGAACATCATTATTCATAGGGAAAATCATTTTATTGACACATTTTGGAGGGAGTTATTCATATTGGTGGGGATGTAGTTGACACCCAACACTAGTTAGCACCCTCAGACTGATGGATAGACAGAGATAGTCAACAAGTGGTTTGAGGGTTACTTGAGGAACTATGTGAGAGGACAATAGAGAGCATGGGTGAGGTGGCTACATCTAGGAGAGAATTGTTACAACACCACCTTCCACATGTCCATCAGCATGACCTCCTTCCAAGAATTATATGGGTATGATTCTCCCACTTTGATTGACTTCCTTTTTGGAGATAGTCGGGCTCCCAAGGCCAAAGACTGGATCGTAGAGAGTTGGGAGATTCTCAAAATACTCAAAGAGAATCTGTAGAAGACACATAATTGGCAGAAGGTAAGTGCATACAAACATAGGATAAAGCATAGCTTCAAGGGTGGGAATTTGGTATTTCTAAGGCTACAACCATACATGCAGTCTTCTCTAAAGAAGAGTGGGGCGTAAAATCTCAATCCCAAGTTCTATGGGCCTTATAGGATCATACACAGGGTAGGCGAAGTTTCCTAAAAGTTAGAGCTTTCCAACATTGGGAGTCAGATTCACAATGTGTTCCATGTTTTTATTTCTCAAGAAATCCATGGGACAATTCATCAGCGCTTCATAGGATCTTGCACCTTTGGATGAGGAGGGGCAGCTAGAGTTGGTTCTAGAAGAGGTACTGGAGTTCCGAGAGCGGATATTGAGTAGCAGGGTCATCAGGGATTGTTTGATTAGATGGAGAGGGCTTCCAGTAAAGGACACTACTTGGGAGAGTGAGCGGGTTTTGCAACACCCTGGATTGGTATTACTTGAGGATAAGAATCTCAGGAAGGGAGGACTGTAATGTCCCTTTCCGAGTAGGAGCTCCATAAAGGAGGGCCTAGTAGTCTAAAAATACCCATCAGACTATAGCCAGGGAGATTTAGGGGAAAACAGGGTCACTTGATGTTACTTTATTAGAGAATGTTATAATTTGAAAGTGGCACTAAGTGAAAAGTCAGTAAAAGCACCTTTAAGTACTTTTAAGCTAAAAATAGAAGGTCTCATGAGTGAGGGAGTTAAATATAGAAGTCAACGAAGAATTAGGGTTTTAAAAAGGTATATGAGGAGAAAAGCAACCTGATTCCTCATTATGAAGATTTATGATTTGAGAGTGAGCTCTGAGGTGAGTTCACAAGTTAGAGGAAATCAGTGACTTTGTGGATTGCAGGAGGAATACACCTAGAGGTTGATTTCGGTGTTGAGATACACACCCTAGACATCGAGGAGATCATACACATATTCTATCTATATTTAGCAACAATTACACATGTTGCGGCAGCAAGGGAACACTTATTCAGGGTGAGGGCGCAACTTCTGAGGAGAATTAGAGACTTGACTTCTCCCATCCAGGGAGAATCCAGACATTCCCTTCTAACCCAGTTGAAAGGAAGGCATGGCACATCTATTGACTGGTTTCTCGTTAGATTTTGATGGAGAAATCATTAGGGGCACAACAATTATCCAGTGAGGGCGCAACTCTTGAGGATACATTCACAGGGTTACAGAGATTTCACCAGACTTGAGCCAGGGAAACCATCCTGACCCATTACAAAGGAGCCTAGGGTTCTCATTTTGAGACTATTACAGCCAGATTTTGACAGTGGAATCTCTAGGGCACAATTATTTCCAGGATTTGGAGCGCAATTCCCTAGGGGGATCCGTCCTAGGTCCATACGTATCAGCAGAGGGTGGATCTTCAGTCAGATAGACACCGAGAGTGTGTATGAGGTCAGGGCGCTCTGTTTCAGACAAATTCTAAGCAGATCCGAGGAGTTTATCCACTAGGGAGAACTTTCCAGTCTTTCAGCAATTGTCGTACGAGTTGTTGTAGCATGCAACAGATTCTACAACTCATCCATTGATCCAACATCATTCTTCTATTTACGGGTATCATTGTTTCAGTTTTCTTATTGTATTTTTTCTAAGATCTTTTTGTCTCTGATCTAGCCGAGAGATATATTTTACTTAGCCACATGTGGCATTGTACCCACTCATTTTCATAACATATTTTTGCAGTTGTTTCGTGTCTTTATCTTTTGCGTATTTGCTTATATACTATTAAACAATTGTATCCACATGAAAAATAACCATGCATGTTAAAACCCATCACTAAACGCATCCAAAAAACCAAAGTGTATCATTTCTGACAACAACTAATCATCAGTTGAGGCATATATTTTGATCTGCAGAATTAGGGATATTACATCTTAGGGGGTTTTGATTTTGCAAGATCATATACATATTGTATTGTAAACAATGAAGTTTGAATATGATGAATAATAATTAGAGGTGTGACTCTAAATAGGTTGTTGGTTTCTTGGTTTGGGTTTCCAGGGTAAATCTCTATGTATATTTGTGATTGCAATTGCATTCTTTTCTATTTTTTAAGAATCTGTGTGTCCATTGCATTGCTATAAAAAGGTTTAAAACTTACACTTAGCATATACATGTTATAAAAAAATGACATATTGATGAAAATGGAAAAAAAACATTCTCCAATTGGTCTTATATTTTCACACCAGGGTGGATAACATCCCCCTGTATTTTATCGCTAATGGTTTTATGTCAGAATGTAGCAATAACTTTAGGGATGTAGGTTGCAGGTCTTGGAGTAACATATATGTTGAGGTTATCATGTGCTCTATGATGAGCACATGTCCCCATGTTTGAGCCAGATGTTACCCCCCAACTCACCTAGGGGTAACTAAAGGAGATCATGTCTCATGCTCCACAATGAAGACAATGATCTCATAGATGATCATCAACATTCTTGATGCATACCCCCCTTCTCTCCTAAGGGCTGCACGACCTCCTGGTCTATGATCTATCAAGAAATTGAGTCTAATTGACTCTATGGGTCTCTACTAGACCCCAAACCCACTTACATAGGTCCTTTCTCCAAAGACGTGGGTAATATGAGACCCACGAGCCCTCTCCTGAGCGTTGTTCAAACCTCAATTCCAAACAGGTACTAGATTTGCCCTGGCTAAGCCCTTTCCTTCATGTGACCACAATTGTGACCACTCACCTGATCAAAAGGCACGTCATGACTTCGCGTATCGGGTCTTCACATCTGAGTCACCCTGACTCTCCTGACCTCCGAAACCCTGAAATACCGATATTTCGGAGCGCCAAATCAACAGTCCACAATTCCCGCGATCCAACAGTCCTGGCCTCCTTTTTGCCTATCCAGACTTCGCATTTCACGAAATTGGAGGACCGCTCACCTCCCTTCTCCCGATATCCAAACTCCCGATATCTCCCTGGGAAACTAACGGTCCAGATCTCTCCTTGATCCGATGGCTCAAATCAAATTGTGATTTCCCGATTCATGAGTTCTTACAACTCTGCCTTTGACTTCTTTGAGTCATGAGTCAGCAAAACATTGATCTCTCACCTCGTTTCCCTCTTGATGGACCGTTCCGATGATTTCAGAATTTTGCAACCCCACTCCTCTTGTGTACTTTTCAATGCTTATCATTAGTGCACTTTACCTTGATCGGGTGGCTACAATTATTCTACACTCAGACCGAACGGCTGAGATATTTCCTCCTCTACGCTTGCTCCTCCCTGTATGAATGCTAATCGGACAGTCCAGATCTTTCTCCTTGAGCTTTTGTTTTCTTCAAACTTAGAATATTTTCAAAGGATTCAAAGGCCTCTACCTTTTTCCTTCTTGCGAGTTCGTTTCTTGGATCTCGTTAAAACTTATGAAAAGCATTATTCCTTCTGATCTTGGTCTTGTGAAGACTTTGACTTCTCGTGCACTCTTTGCATTTCAGGGATTTTGGTAACTCAGATCCGAAGGATTTCTCGAAGAGAAACTCCTCTCACCCTCCTAGAGTTTTCCTTTTATGGTTCTTCTACTTCTCACAAAGTCCTTTTGACACTTAGTCAAATCCCAGATCTATGCACTCCTTGCACCAGATATTTTCGCAAGGTTCAAATTCTTACGGACGACTATGCATGCATTTCACCAGTCTCTTTGCATTCCTTGCAAAGTGAAAGTTTCGTGTTATCTCTTCTGAGCTTCGGAACTGAAACAAATTTCGTCAATGCACTCCTTCCGTTCTGTGTGCACACCTTGCACCACTTCAACGGAAGAGAAACAATTGAAACTTATCCTAACATTCACAGTTCCATCTACTCATAACGAAATTCATTCATTCATTCATGAAACACAATAATAGAGAATTGCAAAACAATGCTCACACCATACATTGGGTCAATTTTCATCTGTTATATTCATAAGTGAAAATGGTTACAACTGTAAATGAACAACAAAAATTGAAACTATGAAATCTCCTACTTACTTGCAGTTCTCAAATTTGCAGCTATCTACCCTGTAGTTAGCCTCATTTGGGCGTACAAAACATCCATTTATCTCAGAGGGCTCTTCGGGTTTCCCCTGGATACTTGTCTAAATCACAACCTATCCTACAACTATTTTAGTGCAGTCGCATTCTAGAGCCGGAGTGGAAACTCGCACTTCGCTCGTGATTTCTCAAGTGTGACTCAAAATATTTTTCCGGCATTGAGTTAAGTCAGATTTCAAAATATCGGCTACAACTTCCAGCGTTGAGGTCTCATATAGATTTTCAGACGTTGATGGGTCTCGCTCTGCGTGCTTGCCAGCGATGCTCCTGCATCGTACTCCCCTTGAAAAAAATTCATGGACTCCTGTCCATGAGCTCCTTCACTGACTTTCCATGCTTCTGTATAGCAACTTCAATTTCCCAACTAGCATCTTCTATTGGGTGTCCCTTCCACTTGACCAAATATTCAAAATAGTTCTTCCTCCTGGTCTTTTTGCCAACCCTCTGATCAACAATCTTCTCCATCTATGGTTTTTCTGCTATAGGCATTTGTTTCTCCCATTGGAAATTCTCTCGATCTTCTAATCCCTCAGTGTCATATTCCCTATAAGGATACATGTCTGAAACTTTTAATATGGGTGATATGCCCACATCATCCGGCATCTCAATCTCATAGGCGTTTGCATCAAACTTCCTCAAGATTTTACATGGTCCTATTTTCTTCATTTTTAACTTGTTATATGTTCCACTAGGGAACCTTTGTTTCCTAAGATGTGCCAGAACTTGATCTCCTACTTCAAATTGGATTTCTCTGTGATGTTTATCATCTCTACGTTTTTACTCCTGGTTAGAACTCTACAACTTTCCTATGTTCTGACTATGGAGCCTCTCCATTTCTGCAGCAAAATCTTATGCACCAACGCTCCTGATCTCAATCTGTTCTAAGTCTCTCAACTTAGATACTCCCCTGGGTTGCATTCCATACAATATTTGGAATGGACTCTTTCCCGTGCTCCTGTTTGGTGAGTCATTGTATGCAAATTCTGCTTGTGGCAGAATCTGATCCCACTGACTATGGTGTTCAGTAACCAGACTCCTCAATAAGTTTCCCAAACTTATGTTTACCACCTCAATCTATCCATCTGTATGAGGGTGATAGGCTAAGATAAAGGACAAATCTGTCCCCAACTTCGTCCACAGTGTTCTCCAAAAGTGACCAACAAATTGTGTGTCTCTGTCTGAGACAATGCTTCTAGGTAGGCCGTGAAGTCTTACAACTTCATTGAAAAAAATATTTTCATCATGTGTTGCATCACTGGTCTTCTGGCATGGGATAAAATGTGCCATCTTTGCATTCTTGGCAGTCCCAACACAAAATCCATGCTTATTACATCCCAAGGCCTCTCTGGTATTGGGAATGGTTGATACAATCCAGTGTTCTGTCTTTTTCCTTTTGCATGTTGACAGATTCTACATATGTTCACAAACTTTATCACTTATGTTCTCATACCTGGTCAATAGTATGAACTGCTCAATTGGGCAAACGTTTGATCATGGCCTACATTTCCAGCCAATCCTCCACTATGGTTTTCCTTTGAAAGGTTATCCCTCATTGAGCATTTTGGTATGCACAACTGATTTCCCTTGAACAACAATCCCTCTTGAATCATATACTCTATCCACTGGCTCATGTCTCTTAGCACAGGATTTTCACATGCTTTGTATGCTTCCTTGAAATCTGTATCATCACACCACATGTCCTTAAGATGTTCAAACCCCAAGGTCTTCACCTGGAATTCTTGCAGAATCAAGCATCTCCTGCTTAATGCATCAACAACTTTGTTAGCATTCCCAGCAATATGTTTTATGACAAAAATAAAATTTTGCATAAACTCAACCCATTTTGCATGCCTCTGATTCAATTTTTCCTGCATGGTTATGAATTATAAAGCCTAGTTATCACTATACAAGACAAATTCTTGTGGGACAAGGTAATGTCTCCACTTCTTCAAGGCTTGAATTATGGCATAAAACTCCTTATCATACGTGGAGTATTTTCTCTTGGTCTCATTCATCTTCTCACTAAAATAGGCAACATGTCTAGTATACTGGCTCAAACTACTCCAATTGCAACTCTACTTGCATCACATCTCACCTGAAATGTCTTTTCAAAATTCAACAAGACCAAAATTGGTCATTCTGTTATTTTCTCCTTCAATATATTGAATCTCCTCTCGGCTTCCTCTGTCCGTTTAAAATAGTTTTGCTTCTTCTTCACTGTATCCATCGTTGACACACAAATTCCACTGAAGTCTTTGATGAACTTCTTATAGAAGCTTGCTAATCCATGGAAGATCCTTACCTCAAACATGCTCCTGGGTGATGGCCATTCTTTGATTGCTTTAACCTTCTTTGGATCCATCTTCATCTCATTTGAAGAGATCACAAAACCCAAGTAAATGAGTTGTGTCTTCATAAAAGAGGACTTCTTCAGATTTATCAACAACTTCTCCTATTAGAGTCTCCTCATCACTAATGTTAGGTGCCTCAAATGCTCCTCTTTAGTCCTGCTAAAGATCAGTATATCATCCAGATATACAATCACAAACATGCCAATGAAATCTTTCAGTATTTTATTCATCGGGATCATAAAATTACTTGGGGCATTTGTTAAGACAAATGGCATAACAAGCCTCTCATACAAACCTTCATTTTTCTTAAAGTTTGTCTTCTACTCATCACCTTTTCTCATTATATTATGGTGATATCCAATTTTCAATTCTATCTTAGAAAATAAATTTTCTCCACTTAAATAGTCCATTAAATCATCCATTCTTGGTAAAGGAAATCTATACCTAATGGTGATCTTGTTAATGGCTCTCGAGTCTGTACACATTCTCCATCATCCATCTTTCTTTGGACTCAACATAGTTGGTACTGCGCATGGAATCAATCTCTCTATGACCAAACCCTTGTCTAACAATTCCTGGACTTGGTTCTTCACTTCCTCATTCTCTCGAGGTGTCAATCTGTATGCTACTTTGTTTAGCAGACTTTCCCATGGTATCAAGTCAATATGGTTATTGATACTTATGATGGGTGGCAATGAGTTAGGCAGCTCATCCACCACTATGCCAGCGAAATTTTCTAGCAATTCCTGAACTTCTTCAGGCAAATCATCCATCAAAGTACTTGTAAGGATAACTCTAGGTTTCCTCACCACAGCGAACTACATCTCTTGTTCTTCCTTGACTTCTTTCAGGAGTTCCTTCCCACTCATAAGAAGTATGATTGTGATGGTTTCCTCCTTCACTTTCTTCTCCTCTATTGGCAGCAACATGTGTGTTCTACCATTCTTCTCCAAGTTGTATGTATTCTTCCTGCCATCATGAATGAAATTCCTGTCAAACTCCCATGGTCTTACCAACAAAATATGGCATACATCCATGGGAATTACATCACACATAATTTCATCTCTATATCCTCCTATCTAAAATTCAACCAAGCATTGTTTAGTAACCATTACCTGTTGTCCTTTCTGCAACCATGAGACTTTGTATGGCTTCAGATGTGAAGTTGTCTCCAGCTCCAATTTCTCCACCATCTCTGTGGATACTAAGTTGTCAGTGCTCCCACTATCAATTATCACCTTGCATACTTTGTCTTTAGTCTTGCAAGCTGTCCTGAAGAGGCTATCCTCTGAACTGGCCTCTCAACTTTTGCCTCAGGTTTTAAGAGAACCTTCCTCAACATCAGGGATCTCCCATCCTCTTATGCTTCTACTTCAACATCTCTTCTTTGTGCTTCTGAAATGTGAGCTTGAAATCCTCCTTATATATTTTTCTCGGGACAGTCCTAAGACATGTGCCCTGTCTTTCCGTAGGCATAGCATCTTAATTCTCCTCCTCCTCTTCTTCCTCTTCCTCTAGAAGAGTTTCTTCCACCACCCTGTCTTTCTCGAGAAATTTCTCCTCTTTCTGAGTGACTGTGTGGTTTTTCAGCCTCGTCCTTGGAATTATGTGCCTTGTCATGGGTAACTCCCTTACCTTTGGTTGGGGCTGGGCCTTTGCCTCTTCCTCCCTGGCTTTGCATTCTGGCCAACTTCTCCTCTACCTTCAATGCAAACTGATAATAATCCTCCACTGTTCTTACTGACATCATTCTGAGCTCATCCTATATTTCATATCTCGGGCCATTTATATATCTAGCGACTTTTTCTTCATATCTCTCTCTTTGTCCAGTTTTGATGTTCATCCTATAGAAATCCTCTGTGTACTCCTTAACTGTCATCCCCTTCTATCTCAGGTTCTGCATCTTCTTGAACAAATTGATCTGATAATCCTTGGGCATGAACTTAGCCTTTAGCTTGGCTACCATTTTGTCCCAACTCTTTATATTTTGTTTGCATTGGCTCCTCCTTTCAGCCTGCAGTTCATCCCACCACAATGTTGCATGTCCTTTGAGTCGGGTGACAGCCTATTTCACCTTCCTCTCTTCATCGACATCTTCATATTTGAAATGTTTTTCCATGGATCTTATCCAATCTAGCAGCTCTTCAACATCTAAATTGCCTTCATACATTGGGACCTCTATCTTAGCCCTGCCTCCCAATCAAACAACTACTCTCAGTAAGCGTTCTTCAGCAACATCCTCTCCTGCATCTTCTTCGACTTCTACTGCTTCACTCTCTTCATCGCTAATATCTCCAGTATCAGTTGCTCGTCTCTGTGCTTCCTCCATCACCTCTAATCTTGCATGAATTTCTCGCATCTCCCTTTCTACAGCTCGATTGGCTAAAGGTGCTTCCACTCATCTCCTTGGTGGCATTGTGTTGACTGTCTTTCACACATAGAGTACAACTTTGATTTCTTCTATCTCCTCTCCTTTGCCTGTTGTCTGCAAGCAAAATTTCAGCTCTAATACCACTTGATGCAGACCCCCCTTCTCTCCTAAGGGTTGTGCGACCTCCCGGTCTAGGATCGATCAACAAATTGAGTATGATTGACTCTTCGGGTCTCTACTAGACCCCAAACCCACTTGCACAGGCCTTTCTCTAAATACGCAGGTCGTATGAGACCCGCAGACCCTCTCCTGAGCGTTGTTCAAACCTCAATGCTAAACGGACGCTAGCTTTCCCCTGGCTAAGCCCTTTCCTTCACGTGACCATAGTTGTAACCACTCGCCTGATCAAAAGGTGCGTCGCAACCTCGCATGTGAGTCACCCTGACTCTCCCGACCTCCAAAACCCCGAAATACCAATATTTTGGAGCACCAAATCAACGGTCCACAATCCCCGTAATCCAACGGTCCTGACCTCCTTTTCGCCTATCGGGACTTCATGTTTCACGAAGTTGGAGGACCACTTACCTCCATTCTCCCGATATCCAAACTCCTGATATCTGAACTCCTGATATCTCCCTGGGAAACTAATGGTCCAGATCTCTCCTTGATTCGATGGCTCAGATCAAATCGAGATTTCATGATTCATGATTTCTTACAACTCTGAATTTGACTTCTTTGATTCACGAGTCATAAAAACACTGATCTCTCACCACATGTCCCCCTTGATGTATGGTTCCGATGATTTCAGAATTTCGCAACCCCACTCCTCTTGTGTACTTTTTGAGGCTTATCAAGTGCACTTTACCTTGATCGGGCGGCTACGATTCTTATACGCTCATACTGAATGGCTGAGATCTTTCCTCCTCTGTGCTTGCTCCTCGTTGTCTGGACGTTGATTGGACGGTCCAGATCTTTCCCCTTGAACTTGCATTTTCCTCGGACTTAGAATATTTTTTAAGGATTCAAAGGCCTCGACCTTTGTCCTTCATGCGATTTCATTTCTTGGATCTCGTTAACACTTATGAAAAGCATTATTCCTTATGAGCTTGGTATTGTGAATACTTCGACGTCCCGTGCACTCATTGTGTTTCAGGGATTTCGGTAACTAAGATCCGAAGGATTTCTCGAAGAGAAACTCCTCTCACCCTCCTGGCATTCTCCTTTTCTAATTCTTTGACTTCTCACAAAGTCCCTTCGACACTTAGTCGAATCTCGGATCTATGCACTCCTTGCACCAGATCTTTTTGCAAGGTTCAAATTCTTGCGGACAATTGTGCATGCCTTGCATCAGTCTCCTTACATTCCTTGCAAAGGGAAAGTTTTGTGCTATCTGTTCTTATCCTCGGAACCGAAACAGATTCTGTCAATGCACTACTTGCGTTCTGTGTGCACACCTTGTACCACTTCAATAGAAGAGAAATAATTGAAACTTATTCTAACATTCACAGTTCCATCTACTCATAACGAAATTCATTCATTCATTCATGAAGCACAATAACACAGAATTGAAAAACAATGCTCACACCATACATTGGGTCAATTTTCCTCTGTTATATTCAAAAGTGAAAATGGTTACAACTATAAATGAACAACAAAAACTGAAACTATGAAATCTCCTACTAACTTGCAGTTCTCTAATTTGCAGCTATATACCCTGTAGCTAGCCTCATTTGGGCATACAAAACCTTTATTTATCTCAAAGGGCTCTTAGGTTTTCCACTGGATACTTGTCTACATCACAACCTACCCTACAGTTGTTTTAGTGTCGTCGCATTCCAGAGCCGAAGTGGAAACTCCCACTTCGCTCGTGATTGCTCAAGCATGCCTCAAAAGATTTTTCCGGCACTGAGTTAAGGTAGATTTGAAAATATCAGCTGCAACTATCAGCGTTGAGGTATCGTACAGATTCCCAGAAGCTGATGGGTCTTTCTCTATGTGCTTGTCAGTGATGCTCCTGCATCAATTCTCCATAGACATCAACCCCTCAAATTTGTCCCCCCTCATCCACCTCAACTCATTTAACTTAATCAATGTGGTTCATCTGGTGATGGTGGTCCAACACACATAAGGTACACTAGTCATTGTTTCAAATAAAGTGTCACATTTACTGCATCAAGAATTTAGGTGATGATCATTGGTTGAAGTGAAATAATGGATCATGATTGCTTGAAAGTTATGCTTTTTTCCTTGTTTCACCTTGGTGGCCATTACGTGTGTAACACACCCAACCCCCTAAACCTCATTAGGCTGGTGGGGTGTCAAAAGTTTCTATTTTGTTTTTCCTAAATTACCTTCTTAAACAGTACCTCTAACACCAACTATGAGGTCATAAGTCATTTCTTCTCATCGTGAGATTTCCAACGAGTATTATTATGCTCAAATTTGAGTTATGGATTGAAAGTTATGGCCTCTTAAAGTTTTCAGGCCCTTTTCGCTAAAACCACCTCATATTCATATGGAATCCACATGGATCCTCGTCACACATGCCATTTGATGTGGCACATCTTGGGTGTTGACGCATTGGGACATGTAAATGCCTATGTGGCATATCTCACAAGATAATAAGTGGAAATTGAAGGCAGAACCCTTCACATCCAGGGATCTGGTGATCTGGGCTCCCCCAAGAAGACACCGCTAACAATCTTCTGGATGTTGGATGATCCAGATATTTGGGCCTTTCGAGCTCATCCTAGAACCAAGAGGTGGAACCTCTCCACATCCGGGAATACAGACATATGGGCTTCATAAGGGTTTTCATTTAACAAACTCTCAGATATCGAATGGTCTAGATAGTCGAGGTGACGAATACCTCATGAGATTACTTTGAAACCTTGAGACAAAATATCTACCCATGAAGGAATACGAGCATCCGAGCTTCTCAAATAATTGATGCTAGAAGTTCCTTTCATATACTGGATGTTCCAGATATCTGGGGCACTAGAATGCCTTAGCTTTCCTGAAGCATCGGGGATTTCCCAAAATCTTGATTATGTAAAGTTATGGATTTCCGGATCCAGAATGAATAACATATCCGGAACGATTGACAATAACTAGAATGACTAACAAAATCTAGATCTTTCAACTGATGGGGAAACAAATGATTGAGATCTACGATCCCATGATCCAATGAATGAGATCAAAGGGCTCCAAACAAAAGGCTTGTGCCTGATAGTGGGCCCACACTTGACCCATAAAAATATGAGGTTGTCACCTGTCAAATTTCGTGGTGTTGTGACTACCACCTAGCACAACATGTCCTCACTAATGTCACTCCCATACTTCCCAACTCCTCTACTTCATAATTTTTCAAAGGAAAGGGGGGTCAGAACCTTGAACGAAATCCTGACCCATCCAAGATCCAGGATTTGGGATTGTCACACGAGATAATTATTCAAAACTCGGGATATATAGATTAGGATATCAACAACAAATCATAAATCTCAACGTGATCAATGACCAAGATCAGTCGAACCTTGAATCCAATGGCTGAGATTTAACCTCATCTCACAAGCGCATAAAGGTCGCGGGCCCTCCCCTTGGACCCACTCGAATAAGGTGGTGACACTTGTACTCTTTCAATAGGTTAGACTACCCAACACATGGCATGGTACATAAACATGACATCACCTCCAACACTTTCTCTCTCCTCTGATACAATCTTTTAAAAGGGGAGAAACCAACATTGGAACCCCGCCCAATCCAACATTCAATGATCTGAGATTCCACAATTCAAGGATATATGAAAGATTCAAATTTTTGAATCTTTGAATATCTGGGATGTGATGCATAAGGGTATTTGGGTATCTAGAACCTCTGCTTGTGCATAAGTTTAAATGACTTGAACCTTCAGGTTTTGGGTTTTCTCTACCCTTCGACCCTTCAACAGTTTTTCAACTAAAACATATGACATTGAAATCCAAGGGATAACATGGTTTCGATTGTACCCCAGAGGTCAAATACTTCACTTATTTTTCCCAATTACCTTGGGTTACCTTAATCATGATGTCCATACAAACTGAGAACAAGGATATGTTATTATGTGTATTATAAGGCAAAACACACCAGTCATGCATGAGTTCTAAGAAATTCCTCAATAACTTGGGATCTCAACTGTTGGTTGTCTACAATACACCTTGAAGGGAAAGATAACCATAGAATAATACTTCTAGACATTTTAGAAACAATAAACACAAGTTTCCTTCTATTCTTTGAGGATTCTGAGGGATAAGAACCAGTAAATGAGTACAAAATATGTAGGGATATCTAGTTGTGTATTTACTTCATCTCTCCAAGATTTTTTCATAAACCATACAATTTTATACACATTTCAAAAGAACACATATCATACAGAATATAATAAGCACAACGAGAGACTTATTTGTTCAGAAAATGCTGACTAGAACAACAAACCAAGGGGGGAATATTTTCCACCCAACCATAGGTTCAGATGCACTAGATATTTGCAATATGGCCAGCCCCATGCCTAGCCATGATACCACTAGGAAATCCTCTCGGACTCTCATAGAAACTTGGAAAAGTGAAGGCCACTCTCCACAGAACCACTGTTTGAAAATACTTACACCCACCATGCCTAGGGCCTCCACGAGGTTTATCATATGCCCTCCCAGCATTAATCTCATGGCCCTCTCATCTCAGACCAAGTTTTTGGTTTCTCAGACCAACCATGCAAACAATCTTTCTACAAAACTCATGTTTGTGTGCTCCACACATAGGTTCTCCCACAACTATCAAAAACCTCCTCCCCTATCTTGTCTAGACCATGACTTCCTCATTTCACACACATGCACCCCTGCATTCTCTAATATTCTTCCCCTAAAAGGTTTTTGATATTTTCTCCTCCTTTCTTATGTCATAAGGAACTTGTGGGGTCAAAGGTGGTACCTATTGTGCTTGGGCTAAGAAATTTCAGTTGTCCAACCTTCTCTTTCCATATCTCTTTATTGCAAGTGGTTGGTTATTCAACTATGAACCCTCTTTTCATTAAATGATTTTTTCTTTGGATTTAAAAAAAGAAAAATAAAAAAGGTTGATTATTCCCAAAATAGTTGAATAACGAAGCTTGGGATCAGTTAGCATGATTGAATCCCCTATAGTCCCCCTCACTAATCCCTCTAGTGGTATCATGGCTAGTACATTTTCTCCACCCTTCAATCAACTGTTTGGATTCCTTTTATCAAACAATAACAAATTACATTGTTCACATGTCATGGCATGGAAATAATGTCTCTATGCTGAGATAAAATCATCACTAAGCATAATTAATTACAATTTAATTCAAGGGATTAAAAATGAGGTGTTACAATTTGTGTCCTAGTCTAGTGTTGTCACTCTTGAGGAACAGGGTTACTACTGGGAGGCCTTGATAGTGGTAATGTACGACTCTCTTCCATGCTTAACACTTTTCATCTTGATTTCTTTCGTTGTCCTATATTTTAGTAATGGCTACTATATCTAAACAAAAAAGTCTAGTTCCTTTATCCTCCTATGAGAAGAAGGGATAGAATGTTGAGGTTGATGCAATTACACGAAAATAAAAAGAAATCATGTTATAAAAGAAAGAAAAAATAACGGTATAATAAATGACCAAGTAAAATGCCAAAGGTCATCTTGAGCTCTACCTCCTCTATATGAGGTGATCGGCCCTAGTCCTAGTGCACTGAATGCATGTCAATTAAAATGACTTAATCCTAGTAAGAAAAATAATGAATGCTTAAAACTTGAAAAGAGGACTTGCAAAGAAATAAAAGAATATCAAAAGGAAAGAAGGGGTTTCGAATACACATTGTCAAGGAAAGGGTATCTCAAGTAGCAAGCACTCCCTCTACAAATGATCTATAAACTCTCGTGAATATTCCACTGGAACAGTTCTTCACAACAAATCTGATAAATAAAACTGAAATCTGCACTATGAATGTTATATTCCTTTAGATTCTAGAATCTTTAGTTACTAATTTTCTACTTATACATGAAATATATAAGTTGAAAAAAATAGAGAATAATAAAATACAATCAAACACCATGCACAAAATAACACAAAGATTTTCTCTGGGAAACACTTACAGGAGAAAACCCATCTATAAGGTGAGGTGTTCTTCTCTCTTTTCCCTGGTATCGAAATTATGCAAGTACAAAGGAGAAGGCACTCTCTATGGAGTTACCTGAGACGAACGACCCATTAGGTTGTTATTGAACATTAACCCCCTTTGTTATTCTCTCTAATTTCCCACTCCCAATTGTCTTTCTCTAGTATGTAACAAAATACAATAACATATAATCGAACCCCTTCTCCTCCTAGTGGCCCAGTATTTAACATAGCTTGATAGCCATCTAGGGGTAGGGTTTTGACTTCCCCAACCCTCAATTGTGATAAGTTTTTGGACCCTATAGAATTTTCTTAGAAAATCCACTACGTGGCTAGCCCCACATGTCTAACTAATGGAGGCTGATGTGGCATCCACTCACACCATGGTGATCAATACAGTAGGTCAACTTGCAGGAAGCATAACTTTTGCATATGAATTATGATTGAGGAAATTATTGCAATGTTGAAAAGGTCCCGGTGTGTAGAATATAGAATATTTCTTTATAAAAATGTATGGACCATAAAAATTTGTCTTTTCATGCCTCAAAATGGATCCATAATATTTCAGATGGTTTTTTCGACCCAAATTTCCAAATTTGGATTAGCTGCCAAGATGGACCTACAAGCTAATTCCTCCAATTTTTCCACCCATAAAGTACTAATATAGATGAAAAATAATATAATGATCCAATTTGGATCATAACTCCCCATTTAGGGAGGATTGTGGTCCCCAAAATATTTACTGAATGAGGTGAGGAAATTTTTCCTCTACCTTCTCTCTGGAGTACCACTTTTATTTTCCTGGAAGTTGTCCTTTCAATTCATTCTGCCAAAGGTCATGTTGCCCATGTCTTGTAGATCTGGACCTGTTCTACAAAAATGTGTCCTCTGCCAACTGTGTCTGAGCATATTGTGCTAAGTCCTTTATGGAAGGTACGACGTGCTCCTTCTCTTGATCTGACATGGAAGGCTCATAGAGTCTGAGATTCTCCACATTCACTGAGTAAATGCACATGTATGGGGGTAAAATGAGTTTGTAGGAATAATCTCCCACCTTTACCACTACCTCAAAAGGACCATACCGAAGAGCTTTGATATTCTTATTAGCACCCTGCAGTATTTCCTTATTTAGTTGTAACCATACTATGTCTCCCACTTTGAATGTTCTCTTTGTTTTGTGATGATCATTTATATCCTTGTACTTTTCATGTGACTTGTTCAACGTCTCTTATACTTGAAAATGGATCTGCTTGATCTTCTCAACAAATTTTTATGCTTTAATGCATCTCCTATGAGTTCCTCCCTCCCTCCTCCTTGTTTTCCATATATAACATCCAAGGGTGAAGGTGGAAATTATTCAAAGCAAGTTTCAAAAGGAGACTTACCAGTAGAAATGTGGAATGCTTTGTTATAATAGTGTCGTACGTAGATTAGATTTTCATCCTGGGTCTTCGGAAGCTTCTTATAATACCCCCGTTTCCCCTAGTTTGTAAATATAACTATAACTAGATAAGAGACCATGGCAGGCTAAATATGTGTGAATGTTTGATTTGATGAACCTTTGTATAAAAGGGTCAATGTATGAATTTTCTGTTATTAATAGAAATTGGATATGTGTTGCACAACTGTTGAAAGGGGGGGAGTTTGCCAAGATAGAACATGGATGCAATGAGAGAGATGGTGAGGGAAACCAAGAATGGTTGAGATGACCCTCACCAAACAAGTACCTACTAGGTGTAATTTCTCAACAATCCTCTGACCCAGGAATGAATCGCCAGTTAAGTTGGTAGTTGGAAGGCCATCCTCAAGAGTTAATGAGGATATGGGGCAAAGTACCCATCTATAAGGCTTCTAGGCCTGACCACGAATTGGGGATTTGGAGCCATGCAACCTTGCTGAGGAAAGCAAAAAAGGAGGTAATTTGGGGGACAAAGACATATCTGCAATAAAGTAGAATAGAGAAAACAATCTCCAAAGGAGAAGAGAGCATGTTTTCGACTCGAGAGTTGAGAGAAAAGATGAGGAGCAAGCTCGTTTTGGTTGTAAGAAGCCAAGGGCAGGGTTTCGCTACAATATGATAAACAAGGATGACAAGTGACTGAGGAAGTACTCGTGCAGACCTCCTTGCTTGGAGTAGAGAAAATCGGTTGCCAAGTTCCTATGGGAGGAGGAGAGTAACCTTCTTCCCTGACTATCGTGGAGCAAGGAGAAAGAATATATCTAAGAGCATCATGGTCTATCTCGGGGGTGGCCAGTGGTAAATCTGGTAGGAGTGGTTGTGCCTATGTTTGGGTGGAAACATGCACCCCTTTCAGCAGTCGCTTCACATTCTCCAGTTCTGATAAGTATTTTCATACTCTGTGTAATATATATTGGATGCGATGATTAAATGTTTGTGTTTATGGTTAATTCTTGCAATGTTTGATCAATTATTGGAAATGCTCATTTGCTTCTGTAACTACTGTATTTACATGGTCTTTGATTTATCTCAGTTTAGCCGTTAGAGAGTTATGGGATATGAATCCACTTGAGAGTCGGGGTAGGATTAACTAAAACGTCTAAGTCTTGTCAACCTCTTTCATTTACCTTAGCAATAATCTCAAGTTCAAATTTGTGGGAGAAGAGCATTCCTTCAGAACCTACACCCATGTGACCGATGGCTCATAATCCATGGCCTTAATCAAGTCTCAACTAAGAGCTGAGCGTAGCCCGAAATCCAAATATGATCCAATATGACCTAGGGTTGGAAACCCCTCACTAAGCCCAAAAGGAGTGAAGTTGCTTTGGCTTCGGGACTTCGAGACTTATGATTCCACAACCCTTGAAAACAACCAAATGTTGGAGCTGTGAAGTAACGGGAGTCATAGATGTATGGATCTACGTGGACAGATCTCAATCGTGAGATTTGAAAGAAGTGAGAAGATTGTATGTCAGGGGCTAACCTAACTCACTGACGTCATCCAGGGTGACATGGACTGACAACTAAGGTGCCACATGTCACCCATATATAGATGATTCATAGACCCATTATGCATGTTATAGTGTGACACGTGTCACCCCCCCTAATGATTACATGTGTCACCCCTATCCCTCACCGCATGTCAACCTCTGGTTCGTGCTCGCTTGGCCAACGTGGTTGATGATGCGACTGGTACTTTGGAAGTTTGAAAGATTTGGGGTGTAGTATAGTAAAGGGGCGTTCAACATCAATCGTCGATCGACGAACGTCGAACATTCAATGACAATCGTCGATTTTCTAATGCCGAAATGTTCAACATCGATTGGCGATCATTGAACATTGAGCATTCAACGATGAGCGTCAATTGTCGAATGACAAAACGTTCAACGTCGATTTTCGAACGCCGAAACACCGAAAAAGGGGCATTCAACGTAAAATGTCGAACGTCGATCGTTGAATGGCTAAGGCCACGTGGCGAGATTTTGGGATTTCGGGGAGTAAGAAAAGGGGCGTTTAGCGCCGAACGCCGAAGACCCCAACTAATAACGCCCAGGTAACTTCATGAGGCAATAAATTGCAGACCAAAGCTCATATTTTAGTGTGGTGGCAACCGTTTGAAATACCATGGCAAGCAATAGTCAATGGAGATCCAAAAATTAGGATTCAAGATGGTAAGGAAAGACAAAAAATTGATGCCCCATCCCTTGAAAGGGTATTTAGGGGTTTGGTGCATTACAAATTAGTATCATAGCATGGCAACAACACTTGGCCTGCTTGGGCTATGCATGAGTCACATAAATATATTATTAAAGGAAATTTATTTGGTAACACCCTAGCTTACCCCTCTTCTATAAAAAACTTGTCTGAACCTCTATTGAAGAGAGGAACAAAACCTAGAATTGTTCATAGATGTTTTGGAAGTCTTCATTGTAGGTTGCTAATGTTTCCAAATAAATAAACTGACTTCACTTTGCAATGATATGTGTTGTTCATGAATTGGTAGATTAATAACTAATATAAAATGTTTTATTAGCACTCAAGCATGAGTTGGGGGAGAGCTCCCACAATAGAGAGGAAGAATCTGATGAAAGGAGGGTGGTGGAAACCCCTCCAGATTTGGCCGAAACTATAAGAAGCCTCATAGCATAATTACAAAGTTGTAATGCTAACAATGAAAGGTTAATAAAGGAGAAGGAAAAGCAGACTGAAATTAATGTAGTCCTACTGCAAAATCTATGAGATATACAAAGAAAACTGCAACAAGTTCTTGTTTCCAGTCATGTGGACATGCATCATACTAAGAAAACTCCAAGTCCACCTAAGATACAAAAGCATGGTCCAAAAAGTGGCCACACCAGGAGGAGCGCCTCAAGGAAGGCCTAAGGTGGAGCCAAGAGACACTCACTGAAATATTCCTATGAGGACATTGACAACTCCAATGGATCTTCTAATGGTAAAACTAGTTCCCATTCCCAAACGAGAAGAAAGAAGAGGAAACAATCCAAGAGTCATGACCCTGAAGAGTTCAAGAAATCCAAACCACCCACCTTTGATGGAGAGATTAAGAAGGGGGGAGAAGTATAAGTTTGGCTACTCGGCTTGAAGAAGTACTTTAGAATCCATGGCTACTATGAAAACTTAAAGGCTTGGATATCCATTTTTAACTTGAATGGGAAAGCTTCCATTTGGTGGGAGGAACTTAGGAATGTGAAAGGAATCCATGAGAAGGACTTTTCATGAAAATAATTTGAGAAATACTTCAAGAATAAGTACCTGTCATAAAAGTACTTTGATGGGAAGACCAAGGAGTTCTATTAACTCAAGCTGGTACAACTCACCATAGATGAATATATCAACAAATTTCTTGAGTTGATGAGGTATGTTCCCTACATAAAGGATGAAAAAGTAAATATGCAATGATTTATTAGTGGATTACCTCAGTCCTACCGAGACATAATTGAGTTTGATGAGCCAAAGACTTTAGAAAATACTATCTGAAAGGAAAGGTATTGTTATAAGTAATTCAAGAATAAGACAGAACCCCGTGAAGACTTGAAGAAGAAAAACAATTCAGAATTCAAGAAGAAGGGGTTTAAATCCTTGAGATTTAAGAACCATGGGAAGATATCTAGGATGATACTTCCTACCAGAAGTGTGTATCAACAAAATTTTCCATCCCATAGTGGAAATAAACCATTCACGACAAATCCAAGTAAGACAGATAACATGAAGAGAGAACCCTTGAAATGTTGGGGTTGTGGAGAATAACATATGTTAAGGGATTGTCCGCATAGGCAACAGAGAAATAAGAGGGTCTACAATGTCCAAGAGGCTACCACAATCAATGATGTGGCTAGGAGCATGCCACAAATTTATGCAACCTTGGATAATAGACAAGCTGACCACCAGGGTTCAGTGGTGGAGATGGAAGGTACGATTACCAACCATCATGTTTCCATTTTAATTGACCCTGGTTCTAATTTGAGTTATGCTTCCCCTCAAACTATTGAGAAATGTAGATTGCAACAAGTTAAACATGTTAAATCATGGTTGGTACAACTAGCCACTGGAACAAAAAGAAAAGTATCAGAGGTCATACAAGCATGCCAATTCGTTATAAGTGGGTTTCCCACCCAAGTGAATCTAAACATACTTCCTTTAGGATCTTATGACCTGTTGATTGGCATGGACCGGTTGGCTTCCCAAAAAACCAAGTTGGACTGTTACAATAAAACTTTGGAGTTTGAAAATGAAGAATGAAGAAGGGTAACCCTACGAGGGATTCAAAATCATGTCTTAGTGAGACAAATATCATCCCTCCAAGTGAACAAGTATTGCAGAAAAGGATGTCCCTTATATGCAATACAAGTGTTGAACTCTGTTGAGAATAACAAACCCAGCCTAAAGTATCATCCCATATTAAGAGAATATAAGGATGTATTCCTAGAAGAGGTGCCAAGTCTACCTCCAAGAAGGGATATTGGCTTTTCAATCAAACTTGTACCAGGAGCGGTTCCAATGCCTAGAACACCCTATAGAATGAGTACACCAGAGCTATTTGATCTCAAACTACAGCTGAAGGAGATGTGGGAAAAAGGATACATTCATCCTAGTGTGTCCCCATGGGAAGCACCAGCCTTATTTGTGAAAAAGAAAGATGGAACACTCAGTCTATGGATAGATTATAGACAACTCAATAAGATGACCATCAAGAATAAGTATCCCTTGCCAAGGATTGATGACTTGTTTGACCAATTAAGGGGTGCTACAATATTATACAAGATTGACTTGAGGTCTAGATACCATCAAGTCCGAATTAAATATGAAGGCATCCACAAGACAACCTTTAGGACAATATATGGCCACTATGAATTTGTGGTGGTGTCATTTGGGCTTACCAATGCACTAGCCACTTTTATGTGCTTAATGAATGATCTATTCAGAAAGCTCTTAGATAGGTTTGTGCTGGTTTTAATTGATGATATCCTAATCTATTCCAAGAATAGGGAAGAACATGAAGAACATCTCAAGCTAGTACTCCAAGTACTAAGAGAACATCAACTCTATGTTAAGATTAGTAAGTGTGAATTTTTCCAGAAGCAAGTCCATTACTTAGGCCATGTTATTTCTGAGAAAGGAGTGGCAGTTGATCCTAACAAGACTAAATCCATCATGGACTGGCCTACCCCAAAGGATGTATCCGATATCAGATGCTTTAAGGCCCTAGCAGGATACTATAGGAGATTCATAAAGGGATTCTCCAAGATTGGTTTCTCAATCACCTCCCTTCAGAAAAAGGGGATTAAATTCATTTGGAAATAAGAATGTGAAGAAATATTTCAAGAGATGAAATACCTTCTAACCAATGCGCATGTACTGAATATTGCAGACCCAAACAAGGACTTCCTTGTGTGTACAGATGCCTACAAGGAAGGGCTCGGAGGATTCCTTATGCAAGAAGGACATGTGATTTGCTACGAATATAGAAAATTGAATGATCATGAAGTCAATTATGTGACCCATGATATGGAATTGGCTTCCATAGTGCATGATTTAAAAATGTGGAGGCATTATCTCTTAGGTAGAAGATTTGTACTTATGACACACCATAGTGGGTTGAGGTATTTGTTTCACCAACCAAAACTCGATGTGATACAATCTAGGTGGATGTATCTCCTTAGTGACTTTGATAATTAAATCAAACATATCAAATGAAAGGAGAATAGAGTGGTTGATTCCCTTAGTAGAAGTATGAAAGTGGTTCACTTGGAAGCTGTAAGCGCCAGTGAATTAGACATAAAAGAGAGAATCAAAAGTGCACAAGAAACATATGCATTTTTCAAGACCGTGACATCATACCTAAAGCAAGAGCCCACAGGGATGAAGTACGAAGTTTATCAGATACTTAATGATGACCTGTTGACTTACAAGGGCATATTGTATATTTTGAATTGTGACAGCTTTAAGAGGTTCATAATGGATGAACTACACAAAAGATCATATACCGGTCATCCTGGTTATCATAAAATGATCACGACCACTATAAAACTATTTTAGTGGCTCGGACTAAAAAAGGACATATTTGATTACTTAGCTAAGTGTCTAGAATGTCAGCAAGTCAAGGCAGAGCACCAGCACCCAGCAGGGTTGTTGCATATCCTACCAATTCCCAAATGGAAATGGGAAGCCATCTCCATGGATTTCATCACATGATTACCAAGAGCAACCAAACATAGCGACTTCATCATGGTAGTTGTGGAAAAACTAAGCAAGGTTGCTCAATTCATACCCATCACGTCAAATTTCAAGGCAATAGATATTGCCAACATTTTCATGAAAGAAATATTTAGACTGCATGGCATGCCTAAGGAAATTATATCCGATAGAGATACAAAATCTACTTCAAACTTTTGGAAATCTCTGTTTGTTGGTTTTGAAACCAAATTTCTCTTTAGTACAACCTATCACCCTCAAATTGATGGGAAGACAGAGAGGGTAAACCAAGTGTTAGAAGACATGTTGAGGATGCATGTAATGCATCAACCCAAGAAGTGGTAGGACTACCTACCACCGGTAGAATTTTCCTACAACAATGGCTATCAAGAGTCATTAAAAAATAGCCCTTTTGAATCCATCTATGGAAGACAATGCAACATTCAAATCAACTGGAACAACCTAGTAGACAGAGTTACAATCGGGCTAGATATGCTAAAGGAAATGGAACAACAAGTAATTCAAATCAGACAAAATATGAAGATAGCCCAGGATAGACAAAAGAGTTATGCATACATGAAAATGACTCCGAGAGAGTTCAAAGTAGGGTATCATGTGTATCTCTGAGTTAGACCCAGGAAAATCTCTTTGAGGATGGTATCTTGTGCCAATATGGAACCTTGATATTGTGGACCCTTTGAAGTTTTGGATAGAGTAGGATCAGTATCCTATCAGCTAGTACTTCCTCCCATAGTGAACGTACATAATGTTTTCCTTGTTTCTTTATTAAATAAGTATTTACATGATTCTAATCATATTCTTGAATGGTATGTGATTCAGGTGGAACCCGAGGGAGAATTCCTTCCAGAACCTCAATGCATAATAGATAGGAAGGAAAACCCACTGAGGAACAGAACCATTACATAGGTCAAGGTGAAGTGGAAACACTTTGTCCCAGATGAGGCTACATGGGAAATGGAGGATGCCATGAAATAATCATATCCATTTTTGTTTACTTCTGTACACACAGAGAACATCGGAAGATAGAATATCAAGGACGATGTTACTTTAAGGGGGAGGGGATTGCAATACCCTCGTTTCACCTAGTTTGTAAATATAACTATAACTGGCAAAGAGACTATGGCGGAATAAATATGTGTGAATGTTTGATTTGATGAACCTTTGTATAAAAGGGTCAATGCGTGAATTTATGTTATTAATATAAATTGGATATGTGTTGCACAATTCTTGAAAGGGGGGAATTTTTCCAATATAAACCATGGATGCAATGAGAGATATAATGAGGGAAACCAAGAATGGTTGAGATGACCCTCACCAAACTAGTACCTACTAGGTGTAATTGCTCAACAGTCCTCTGACCCGGGAATGAATTACCAGTCAATATGGTAGTTGGAAGGCCATCCTTAAGAGTTAAAGAGGAGATGGGGAAGAGTACCCATCTGTAAGGCTTCGAGGCCTGACCAAGAATTGGGGATTAGGAATCACGCAACCTTGCTGAGGAAGGAAACAAAGGAGGTAATTCGGGGGACAAAGACATACCTGGAAGAAAGAAAAATAGAGAAAAAAATCTCCAGAGGAGAAGAGAGCATGGTTTTGACTCGAGAATTGAGACAAAAGATGAGGATCAAGCTCATTTTGGTTGTAAGAAGCCAAGGGTAGGATTTTGATACAAGATAATAAACGAGGCTAACGAGTGACTGAGGAAGTACTCGCGTAGACCTCCTTGCTTGGAGCAGAGAAAACCAGTTGCCAAGTTCCTATGGGAGGAGGAGATTAACCTTTGTCCTTGACTGTCATGGAGCAAGGAGAAAGAATCTCTCTCACATCATCATGGTCTAGCTCAGGGGTGGCCAGTGGTAAATCCAGTAGGAGTGGTTGTGCCTATTGTTGGGTGGAAACAAGCACCCCTTTCAGCAGTCGCTTCACATTCTCTAGTTCTAATAAGTATTTTAATACTCTTTGTAATATATATTGGATGCGATGATTGAATTTCTATGTTTATGGTTAAGTCTTGCAATGTTTGATCAGTTATTGGAAATGCTCATTTGCTTCTGTAAACTGTTGTATTTACATGGTCTTCGATTTATCTCAGTTTAGCCTCTAGAGAGTTATGGGATATGAATTTGCAAGAGAGTCGGGGTAGGATTAATTGAAACGTCTAAGTCCTGGCAACCTCTTTAGTCTACCTTAGCGGGAATGTCAAGTTCAACTCTTTGGGAGAAGGGTGTTCCTTCAGACCCTTCACCCATCTGACTGAGGGTTTATAATCCATGGCCTTAATCAAGTCTCAACTAACAATTGAGAGTATCCCGGAATCCAAATATGATCCCATATGACCCAGGGTTGGAAACCCCTCACTAAGCTTGAAAGGAGTGAAGCTACTTTGGCTTCGGGACTTATGATTCCACAACCCTCGAAAACAACCAAATGTCAGAGTCGTGAAGTAATGGGAGTCATAGATCTATGGATCTATGTGGATAGATCTCAACCGTGAGATTTGAAAGAAGTGAGAAGACTGTATGTCAGGGGTTGACGTGGCTCACTGACATCATCCAGGGTGACATAGACCCGCAACTAAGGTGCCACATGTCACCCGGATATGGACAATTCATAGACCCCTTATGCCTGTTAGAGCATGACACGTGTCACCCCCCCCCAATGAGGACACGTGTCACCCCTGGCCCTCACTGCGTGTCAGCCTCTAGTTCCTGCTTGCCTAGCCAACGTGGTTGATGATGACCGAGACTCTTGGATTTTGGGACTTTGAGACTTCGAAATATTTGGGGCGTAGTATAGTAAATGGATGTTTAACGTCGATCGTCGATTGTCAAACATTGAATGTTCAATGATGATTGTTGAAATGTTCAACGTCGATTGTCGATCCTCGAATGTTAAACGTTCAATGACGAGTGTCAATTGTCGAACGTCGAAACGTTCAATGTCGATTGTTGAACGTCGAATGCCGAAAAATGGACGTTCAACGTAAAACGTCGAACGCTGATCAACGAATGGATAAGGCCACGTGGAGATATTTTGGTATTTTGGGGAGTAAGAAAAGGGGCATCCAACGTCGAATGTCGAAGACCCCAACTAATAACGGCTAGGTAACTTTGAGAGGCAATAACTTGCAGACCAGAGATCATATTTTAGTTCGGTGACAACCTTTAAAAAGCTCATGGCAAGTAGTAGTCAATGGATATCCCAAAATTAGAATTCAAGATAGTTAGGAAAGACAAAAATTTGATGCCCCATCCCTAGAAAAGGTATTTAGGGGTTGGGTGTGTTACACTTCTAATTGCAACCCCTCAAAATATTCACCAAAGTCTCATTGACTACTTCTCTCTGCCCATCTGTTTGTGGATGGAATGTTGTAGATATCTTCAACTTAGTGTCCATCCTCTCCCATAATCAAGTCCAAAATGAACTGAGAAATATTGTATCCCTGTCTGAGATGATGATCCTTGGTATCTTAAAGTGCATGGGAATACTTGTTCAAATAACATACCCGTTGCTTCTTGTCCTTCGATTATCCTTTTACAAGGCATGAGAATGCACATCTTAGGGTTTAGAATTTAGAAATTATGTTGAACTATATGGATATATCCATGCATCTTTTCTATATTTATAACTCAGTTCTGCTACCCTAATCATTGACTAATTTTCCTGAAGATGAATCCATGTAAGGATTCAAAATATCAATCAAAATGAACTCCACCGTGGATAATTCAAAACATACCAGCTCTAAAAAATCACACCACAAAAACCTAAAAGTTCAATGAATTCACATCTTTCTAAACTTGTCAAATACCACAAATAGATATTCATGTCCCTTCTAGTGTTTGGTAAACCTCCCACAAAATCTATGGAAATTATTTCCCAAGGTCAATTGGGTACAGGTAAGGAATGGTATAGACCTTGATGCTTGTTATTGGTCTTGTTGGTACAACAAGGTATACATCCTCTAATATTTCGTGCTACATCTGCCTGCATTCTGGGCCAGTACACATACCTATGTAAGTTGGAAACTATCTTCTCAACATTGAAATGTCCTGCAACCTTGAAAGTGTGATCCTCTCTGATAAGCTGCAGTCATTCACCTTTAGCGAAATAGAGCTTGTCGAGCTTATAGAGTAAAAAATTCTGGAAATGATAGTCAGCATTGTCATCAACTTATTCTATATGAATTTGACCCTACAACTGTTGAAACACCTCCTTCAAGTCCTCCTTTTGTGTATGTCTCTTTGTATGCATCATGGGTAAAAGGTTCTGTGTGCATCAAAGTTCCCAAATCTGTAATCTTGGATGTGGGTGGCCTTAAAATCATGTTTGTCAACTTGTGTGCTTCCCTTCTTATACTTGATGACTAGTTGGAATTATTGTAAAAACCCCATCCACTTGTAGTGCCTAGTTTGTTGTGACTTACTCTGGGCTTGCAAATACTGGAGAAATTGGTGATCTGTGTGGATGATGGTCTCCTTTCCCATCAAATAGTGGTTCGAATTTTTGATAGATTGTAGCAACGCATAGATATATTTGTTGTAGGTAGGGTAGTTGAGGATTGACCCATGAAATCATTTAGAATGATAGTAGAAAATCATTCCTCCCTGCATCAGGACTACTCCCATGGCATACCCACTTGCATCACTCTCCACTTCAAAGGGATTTTGCAAGTTTGGTAGTGTGAGCACTGGTGCTTGACTAATCTTTCTTTTCATCTCATCAAAGGCCTTCAGTTGATTCTTTCCCCAATGGAAACTCTTAATTCCCATTTTTGTTGTGTGGAGTGGTGCAACGACTACTGAAAAAAAAAAAAAAAAGATATGAACTTCTGCAGGTACTATGATTCCCCAACAAAGCTCCTAACTTCTGTGCAATTTGTAAGAATTGGACATTTCATGATGGCCTCCATCTTGGCATGATTTATCTCAAGCACCTTCACTGATCACATTCTCTAGATACACCAAATATTGTTGAGCAAACTCACATTTCTTGAGATTGGACAACAGTTGGTGCTTCTTCAGGGTCTCTAACATCTACATAAGATGTCAAATGTGCTCCTCCCAAGTAGAAATATAAACTAGTATATCATCCAAATAAACAATAACAAATGAATCTAGATAAGGGCGTAAATATCATTCGTTAATGTCATAAATGTAGTTGGTGCATTACATAAACCGAATGGCATAACCAACCAATCATAAAAACATCTCATTGTCTTGAAGGCAATCTTCTAGGTATCTTCTTCTTTGACTCATACTTGTGTTATAACCCTAAATTGCCCTACACATGCATACATGGCCTTTGGCCCTCTTACTTGCATTTTTTTCCAAGCCACCATTGAGTTGCTCTTCTAAAAAGCCCATTTTTTGAAGATGTACGTGCCCTGCACCAATACTTCCCGTGTACATACACTTGTTTCACCTCTACAGCCTGCGTACATATGCATGTTGCACCATTATAGCCCGCGTATACTTGCAAAAGTTGAAAAAAAATAAAAAATTGCAAGGAATTCGTTGAGATTACTGGCTATTGGGTAGTTTCCCAACTAATCCACCACATGTATCCCGTCACCCAACCGAATAACCATCCTTTTATAAAAGGAGGTGTTGGGGTCTCATTCCAGATCTAGACATAAGAACAGTGAAACTCTTCCTGTTTCACATCCCCTCCTTGCCCAAGAATTATTGCAGCCCTTTTGTGATAATTGCCTCAGCATTCCCTAATTAGCCCTTCTTCATCCATCACAACCCATTCACTTCCCAAGAAGAGATCAGAGGGTTGAGAGGAGAAGCCATACAAAGGTGCACTTGGAGCTTGGTGAAGAGGAGCCCGGAACAGGTTCGTGGAGCAGTAGTCGGCTTTGGTTGTAAAGGTATAATCATTGAGTTATTGATAAAATAATTAATTTTCTTGTCCCAAATCATGGTGTATTGAATGCTTTTAATGGTTTATGTTTTGACATTCTAACATCTAACCCTAATTTGTATATGAAATAGCATGCTTGTAGCTTTTGGTTTGTCTATATTTGAATGTAGGTCAGTCTTGGGAACAGGCTTGTAGTCAACGAAGCTTTCAAGCACGAGGCGATCATCACTAGACGCAGAGTAGAGGTATAGTTACCCGATCCCTCTCATATTTTCTTTTCTTGTATGAGTTTCGATATGTTTGGGGTAGTTAGAGAAGTAGTTGAATTTTAGATGGTTAACTGATCTGCTTACATTCTAAACCCCGATGTAGTCATAGGGGGGTTTTGCCCGCTAGCAGAACTGATGACCATACTGGGAAAGCCTCTAGGGTTTTAGGGGATTTCGAGTGTCTGATTGGTTTTTCTTCCTTTCGAGTTTATGTTGAGTCTTCTGATTCTTTTAAGGGATTATGGTCATCGTTTGGTGCCATACCAGTTCTCCCTGCCCTATAAGTCTATTTGTTTTCTTTATTTTTTGAGGAAGTACAGAGATGTACGTGCCCTACTTTGGGTCAGCCTGCGTACATACGCTCCCTGTGCAGTAAACAACCTGTGTACATACGCAGGCTGCTGAAGCACCAATAATGTACCCGGTTCAAGAAATTGTTTTTGAAAAAGAGGGAGCCAACCTCTTTCCTGATTGAGGTTTATACTTCTCAGGGTTTCTTGACAGAGTTCAGAGTCTCTGTTTTTACAGTCATAGCTTGGGTTAGATCTCAACTTTCTTCTCTTTTTTACGTTTCTTGTGTTTACTTTTGAAAGGGTTTTAAGCGAGTCTTTGAATTTTTGATCGGCCTATTTGGTGTCTTTAGTGATTCCCTGCGATCCGCAGTGGGCCAAAGGTCTGTTTCAATATTGTCTTGTATTTATTTCCCCCCCTTTCATTTTCTTTGAAAAAAGAGAAAAAAAGATTTATTTCAAGTTTTCCCTGTTTGAATTATTTAAAAATAATAATAATAATCATTCTTAGTTTCGTAAAGTAGTTGGAGTTAGTTATTTTAATTGATAGGAAAAATAGTTGATTTTTTAAGTTCTTTACTGATTTCTTGAAACTTAAGTAACTTGTAGTCAAGCGAAATTTTGTTTTAGGTCTTCTTTTTAAATATCTTGAAAAAGTTAGTTACAAAAAATGTTGGTTACAAAGAGTTAGTTGTAAATATTTACTTTTGACTAGAAGTAATTTTGCTTTCAGAGTTTCATCTTTTCTCTTCTTTTCATCTCTCATAAACATCACTAGTTTCACTGCCATATCCTTTGAGTTAAACAAGCCATTAAAACGAACGCTAAATCTAAAATTAATTAGACTTTTATGTTTATAGGGTCAACCAACTAGTTTAGGGGTAGGACCTTGAATTAGGTTGGAGAGGACACTCTTCAAGGCCACTAAACAAACATTGGAGTCATAGCTAGGGAGTGTTAAATTCCAATGACGTGAAAGTTATCCGGAACCTCCATCTAACACAGGGGCTAAACATGAGGTCGCGTGAGGAAAGGTCGCGAAGATAACCCCTCCAAAGCTGGACTAAACATAGTGAGGAACGCATATTGAGGATCTGTCATGGGATATTATCGTTCACATTTTCCTATGGAGCTTCGTGGACCTTGAATCCGTTCATGATCCTCTGTTGTGTTCCAGACCACTTGCTTTTGATACCCTTGGTAGGTTTCAGACTTGCTATCCTAATCATTGGGGTCCACCTGACTATCGATTATACTCGCATGGTGACTATTTGCGAGCTAGAAACTTAGTTTCATGTATTCTAGGGACTTACACAGGCGACTGCAGGGGTATACCACGGTACCTAGGGCAGACGTCGGGTCACAGACGTCGGGTCACACTTTGCAGAGTATACCTGTAGGCTGCTTTCATGTTCGAGTTGCACTTGCACCGGTAAGTTGATCTAGTGTTGGTTGGCGTAACTGTTCTTCTAACTAGATAGTGGTTTGCTTGGTTTATCTTATAGGAATTTTTCTAGTGTGTGCTTGGTTTCAAATGCTAGTTAAAGCCTTACTGTGTCATTGATCTTTTCACAAAGTGGAAGATCAAGAGCTCTGGCGGTCGCGAAGGCTTCAGGGCCTGTTGCTAGTTGCATTAGAGCCACCATAGCCACTGTTATGATGAAGACTTGACCAACAAGGGTCATTCGAAGTGATCGGGCCACAGGAAGTTGTGCATGAGCCTGCTCCGAGAGGAGATTACTCGAATCCGGAGGAACCTACTATTTTTTACCTTGGATCAGAATCGCTCGGGCCAGCCAACCCTTCGATCACTAACTTGACAACACCAATATTGGTACAATTTGTCCCTCCGAGGGTGACACCTTACGAGCATCAGATAGTCTTACAAGAATTTATGGAAGAAAATGTTGCTACTTTGTTTGGGAGTCCTCATACTCCAATTTCGGCTACTACTATAGGGGGTATGTTGCCTCTTAACCCACCTTCATCGATCCGGACCATAGTGGTCTCGACCCCCTCTACCTTGGCCAGTGGTCTGATTCCGTCATTGGCAACGACCACTGCTTCATTTACGCAGAGTGCAACGAGCACTCCATTTTCATATGGCATGCCCGACTTTGATTCAAACTCCGTCCTTACCTACTCCACCTTACAAACCATGGGCTTAGGGGCAGGGAGCTCAAATGCTCTAGTGCAAGGGTTTGTTGGGGTCACTCCAGTCCCTTTCAATGTTATCCCTTATGGTGGGGTTCGTATACCTCCTCTGTCCCCCTAACTCGGTAGCGCTTTCCAACAACCCATCGAGGTCGAATGTTAACTACAGCTTATTTGCAGCAGGCAGTTTAGGACCTTCGTCTTACACTATGACGGTGGGATCCATGTCATTCTCTTTGTTCGACACATTTGGTAAAAACACTTTTTCTTCGGTTTCCCTATCGACTGGGGGAAACCTTGGTTTTCAACAACAAAATCCTGTGCAAGGTACTATTCCTACACATGGGGAAAGTACATGAGTTTTCTTCTCACAAGGAATATGGAACCCTGGGCAAGGCTCAGTACCTATGCCCGTCAGATCAGTTAGGGGCATCCCCTTCCAAAATATTCGGAACACAACGCAGGGAGAAATCCCCACCCAACCCATGTTGGCCAATTACGGGAATCAATCGATGATATCCCAACAAACGCAGTCTCTGTACACTGGCCAAGGCCACGGTTTCTACCAGAACCCTGGCCAACCACCCAACTTTTCCTGGAAACCTGGTGCCAGTCAAACTCCAGGCCCCCTTTTTCGTGTACATAATACCCAACCCAAACTACCGTTTCTAGCAACGCTACATCTGTCGGACTTGTCAAGGTTTCTTAACGACCAAATTTGTCAAGATTCACATTGGCCCCCCATGCCAACTAAGTTGCCCTCGGATATTTTGAAATTCGAAGGCAAGCCTGGCGAAGACTCGGGTGATCATGTGAGAACTTTCCACTAATGGTGCTCGTCAAACTCGTTGTGAGACGACTCTATACAGTTGCACCTATTTAAACACACTCTTATCGAGGGTGTCATGAAATGGTACATTGAGCTCAACCGCTCAAGGTTTTCTTACTTTAGTGACTTGGCGATAGTCTTCCTAAACCATTTCCAACCAGCCGTGAGATACGATGTCGGCACCAAGCTGCTGGCCAACTTTGAGTAGACTAAAGCCGATCATATCTCAGATCACATCCGAGAATGGTGGCCTCGGAAGAGCTTGACTAAGGTACAGGTCCCACCGAATTTCTTGTTGGACTGGTTCTTGAAGTCTTTGGTACCAATTTTATCCAAGGATGTTGCAACTTCAGGAGTGTTTTCAGAGGAGGAAGTGATAATGAGAGCGCCATAGATCGAATTGATTTACTCTCAATCTGGCTTACTCTATGAGATCTTTCCAGATGCGCCACGGTCCATCCTCGACACGGCCAGAAAAAAGTTTGAACCACATGTCGATGGTATAGTTGGTTCAGCATAAGGAAAGTCCATTAATCGTTGTCAAATCAATTGCAACAATTGTGGATACAATAGACAACGACCAGCCAGACCTCTGGTTCGGTTTTTCCCCCTACCCAAGCGTCGGATGTAAAAAGTGTGCAGTCGATGAATCCAAATTCCAACCAGCAGCCTGAAGGAAAGAAAAAACAATGAAACAAGAAGGGTAAAGGGGATAAGAATCCTAATAATAATGTTGGTAGGGGAAACATAGAGAAGAGAAAGTCGAAGTATCTGTCTCCGTCGCCCACATTGCTTACTTCTCTCAACAGTCGTTCATTCAGACCACATGGAATCATTCCTTCTTTCCCCATGCAGTTAGGAGGGAAGACCTTGTGCATCGAAATTGAAGTGGTCGATGTGCCTCTTGACTACAACCTTTTGTTAGGAAGGAGTTGGACCTATGAAATGCATGCAGTAGTTGCCACAGTTTTTCGGGTCTTGTTGTTTCCACACGAGGGTTGAATCGTGACTATTGACCAATTGTCTTTCTCCCATCCTGACCCTTCATCTGGGGCATCCACAGTCTCGATGATTGATAACCCTTAGCCCATCATCGTCAACATAGGGGTTGGTTTGTGTCCATAATTGATGGGTACTTTTGATTACCCACCTCCTTCTAGCGATGTCAAGCTTATATCGGTTGCCCCTGACCAGCCTAGGGATGATATTTTTCAAATGTCATTGTTTCGAATGACCTACTTTCACGATCCGTCGAATCTTCCTTCCCCATCGGCCTCGATGGAAGGGACAGATCATTCTGGCATGGCCATGCCCTTGCTCACGATAGAAGTTGCATACAAAATTATCCAACAAGCTTCGGTCGACCCCAATCTGACTCTCGCACAAGAGTTAGATCCAGTTCTCGAACCTATTTGGAATCAAGGTTCCCTTGCCACTAAAGATTCTTTAGACCTAGTCTTTCCCTCAGACGAGGTGATTCTTGAGGCATTGATTGGTCCAGACATACCCTGGGATGATCTCCATCACAGATATTACTTCCTCCTAGACTTAAGAACAATAGACGCAGGTGAATTTGTTTTGACTATCACTGGAGATAGGTCTTGTCCTATTAATTCGATGGCAACGCACACAGTGTACGTCGAGTGTAATATGGTGATTATGTCTCAAATGATCCCTATAGATATCTCAAGAACCCCTGGCATCGTGGATAATGTTTTCGTCAGAGCGGACTGCTCCCCCGAAGAGATTCAAATTTATAAAAAGTTATTTAAGGAATTCCGCGATGTTTTTGCCTGGTATTACAAGGAAATGCCAGGCATTGATCCAAGAATAATCGAACATAAGATAACGACTTATCCTGACGCCAAGTCGGTCTGACAGAAGCTTCGTCTGGTGAATCCTTGGAAAGCAATAGCAATTAAGTCTGAAGTAGAGAAATTACTTAAAGATGGTTTTATCTACCCCGTGTAGTTGACGAAATGGGTGTTAAATCCCGTTCTGGTTAACAAAAAATAGGGTACGATTTGTGTGTGCACAGACTTCCGTGACTTGAATAAGGCCTATCCGAAAGATAATTTTCCCACCCCATTCATCGATCAGATCGTCGATGAATGTGTAGGCTGTGAGGTCTTTTCATTCATGGATAGTTTTTCGAGATACAATCAGATTCAGATCAAACCCGAAGACCAACATAAAACAACTTTTATCTGTCTTTGGGGCACATTTTCTTATCGTAAGATGCCTTTTGGCCTGAAGAATGTTGGAGCCACTTTTCAACGGGAAATGTCTTTTTCTTTCCATGACCTTAGCAATATAGTCGATGCTTACCTTGATGATCTAGAATCACGCTCTCGCAAGAGATCTGATCATCCCACACACCTCCGACTAATCTTCGAACGATGTTACTACTATCGGATTCGCTTGAATCCTAACAAGTGTAGTTTTTGCGTGACGTCGGGTCGTCTCTTAGGTTTCATAGTTTCGACAATAGTTATCATGGTCGATCCTCTTAAAGTTGAGGTGATAGTTTAGTTGCCTCCCCCATGCATAATACCCCAGCTTCAGAGCTTACAGGGGAAAGCGAATTTTCTTCGGCGTTTTGTTGTGAACTACACCGAGATCACTAAAGGGTTCATGCGTTTATTGAAAAAGGGAGTCCCCTCCTGTTGGGACAAAACCGCTCAACACTCTTTTGAAGCGTTGAAACATGCCCTTACGTCTTCCCCTCTACTTTGGCCTCCCATTATAACAGAGATTTCATGTTGTACTTGGTCGTTGCAAAGTCGACCATCGGCATGGTCTTGGTTAAAGAGGATGATATGCTCTAGGAGCATGCTATTTATTACCTGAGACGAGGCTTGGTTGGGTTGAAACTCAACTATTCCCATGTTGAGAAACATGCGTTGGCAGAAGTGCATGTTGTCCAGCGGTTCCATTATTATATTATTCTTCGCAAGACCACCGTCATTGTCATTGTGAATCCATTTCAATATGTGTTGAAACGATGAGTCATTGGCGGAAAGATCAGTAGATGGATTGTAATCGTCTAGGAATTTGACTTGGATTTTGTTTCTACGAAATCCAAAAAGTCGTTGGTCTTTGCGGAACTTATTTTGGGACTTTCGGTCGAATAAAGTGATGTTACGCATGAAGAATCACCTATTAAAGGAGATCTTCTTCTGATCGCATCTTCGGACCCCTGGTATGGAGATATACTAGTCTATCTCTATACTTTGAAGTGCCCTACTTCTGCTTCCCGTGACGAGCGTCGGTGAAACTATCTCATACTTGATGACACTTTGTATCGTCGAGGCGTAGATTGAATTCTTCGTCGGTGCCTTATACATGAGGAAGCATAACTTGTTCTTAACGACTACCACACTGGAGGATGTGGTGGTCATTTGTCTGGGTTGGAAACAACACAAAATATTCTACGAGCCGATTACTTTTGTCCTACATTAATCAAGGATTGTGTCGATTCGGTCAAGAAGTGCCACCTATGTTAGATCTTCTCTCAAAAGATGAGGGCACATCCTTCTCTCATGTTTCTTGTCATCGTTGTTGTTCCTTTTACTACATGCCACCCGACTTCAGCCAGGGGGCATCGTTATATCATAGTAATGGTAGACTACTTCACAAAGTGGGTCGAGGCTATGGAAACGTTCAACAATGATGGAGAAACAACAACTTTTTTCATTTTTAACCAGATAGTAGCAAGGTTCGGCATCCCGAAGGAGATTTTCACCGACCATGGCAGTCACTTCCAGAACAAAATGATGTCTGAGTTAACATCAAAGCTTGGGTTGAGGCAAGAACATTCATCACCCTAATACCCACAAGTGAATGGTCAAGTGGAAGTTGTGAATAAGTCCCTCAAGACTATTCTTCAACGAACGATCATTTCTTCTAATTAAAATTGGAATTTGATGTTGTACTCAACATTATGGGCCTACCGAACGTCTGTAAAGAGTGCCACCAATTTCTCACATTTTCAACTTGTATAGGGGCTGGAAGCAGTCTTGCCTATTGAGTGTTAGATCTCGTCTTTAAACTTGGCAGTAGAGTTACTTCTAGACACTTCACCACTTGAGGAATGCCTATTATATCTCGAGCAGCTCGATGAGCAACATCATGATGTAGCCTTGACCAATGAGGCTCACAAACAATGAGTCTAGTGTCAATATGATCGTTTTGTTCGTTCTCATATTTTCTCCGAAGGCGATCTTGTCTTGGTCTATGATGAAGAAAAGGATCCTTTGGGAGCAGGCAAGTTCAAACCCATGTGGTTCAGACCTTTCATCGTGAAAGAGGTCTTAAATAAGGGCGCTTATCATCTGGTTGACTTTGAGGGAAATGCCTTGGCGAAGCCTAGAAATGGGCTCTACCTCAAGAAGTATTACTCTTAGGTTGGTCACTTGGGTGACTTCTTGTACATATGTATAATTCTTATACAGTTTTTTATCTTTTTTTTTTTATGGACATGTCATTATTTATGTCATCATTTTCACTGTCGTAGATGTCAATTGAATCAGAGGTGTTCTTTGGGTTCGTGGATGATGCTAGATGACACACTTGGAGGCTTGCTTCCACAGCTTGGGTGATTTTCACCCCTGAAGGCCAGTTTCTATCTTCTGTAGGTATCTGTTTAGGTGACGCCACAAACAATGTCATTGAGTACAACGGAGTGATAGAGTTTCTTCATGATGCTTTGTCACATGGCATCTCCCACCTCCAGATCTACTTAGATTCTTGGCTAGTTGTGTCTCAGTTAAATGGACATTACCACATTTATGATCCTACTTTACACCGACGTTTCCTTAGAGTACGTCTCTTAGAACGTTACTTTAATTACATTACGTATATCCATGTTCCTAGGAGACTAAATCAAATGACAGATGCTCTAGCTAATCAATTATTAGATTGGCATGTTGCACACACATAAAAAGGAGCACACACATACACATGTACATACATTTGTAAAAGATGTGATCCATAAGACTTAAAGATTTAAATATATATATATATATATATATATTTCAAAAAGTGTCAGAGTACATAGGTGGGCGCGAACACCTAAAAAATAAGATCTGGTATCAATCACGGGGCTTATGCCCTCAAAAATATACAAAAGAGTGCTCTCGGCACATAATAAGTCCAACCTATCTAAGATCAGGGCCTATTGACCCTACCGTAGTGAACGACGGCATTAGCCAACCACCGAAAAATTTGGACCCAAGTCCATGGCACCCCCACTACATGTGGCTGCATAGAAGGTGAGATATCCTTGATCTCGACCATAGGAACTGTGTGAGTGAGCGCGGTGAGGTTCTGCTCCACCCATATCAAAACTCTCTCAAACTCTCCAGCTTGAGGTCCCCCTGTGGCTGCTGGTACATCGGCTACTTCTAGTCCCACCTTTGGTCGAGGACGTCATCGACTCCTCGTGAAGTCCGTTAGGCGCACTAGTCCCACATCTGTACATAACAGATACATAGATGTCAGTACTCTAATGCATATAAAAATGATATATATAAAATAAATTAAAAATTAAATAACTTTAAAAACATGTACCTATATCCCCTCGCTCCTCTTTGAGAGGTACGAGCATGTACGGATCTCGGGAGAAGTTGATTCCAGCATAGGAGTAGTCCTCTATGGCTAGAATCTTTCCTGCCCTCCAATCGAAGAATTTATCATCGAAGGCCTCTATGGTTATCCCTCCCCCGTGTCATGGCAGTAGTGTTTCCCATCTGCATATGGTTGGGAAGGAGGCCACATGCCCCCGTACATTCTCTCTAGGACTCAGACTGGGCACCCTCTCGAATAAGAACGAGCATAGGATGGTGCCAAACCCGAAGTTCTTGTTGTTACTCTCTAGACACTCTATTAGTTCCCTCTTCATGCAAGTGAGAATGGTCGTGCTCCAGTCGTAAATATGTGCCTCCAGGCACTCAATTGCACAATGCATATGCGCCCAGGAATCCTGTTGTAGGGCCACGGATCTAGTGATCTTCCCAATGAGTAATAGGATCACCTTCAGTGACAACTTGGTGACCTTGTTAATAGGCACTGTTGAAGGAAAATCTCCCTGCGGACAGGTATATCTCCTCTTGAGAGATAGACTCTTAACTCTTAACACAGAAGACGCTTGACGTGTACACTGACTTCCTTTCAGATCTATACAAAGTAACGCATGAGGAGGAAGGAGAAAAGAAGTACCTTTTACCGGTGTTTTTCCCTGCACGCCTCGAGTTGAGCTCCAATCTTTCGCTCTTTGATAAGCCCTGTAGACAAACAAAGAACGACCACTTCCTACTCTATCAAGATTAGTCTGAAATAGGTCTATCTACTAAATAGACAAATTCATTTGATATTGAACATGAATTAGAAAGAAACAGGCCAAGCACATTATATTAATGAGGACAAAACATTGCTTACAGCCGTAGATGGATTGCAGCAGTTTTGTCAAGTCCTCCTTGTCTACCCCTTGCTCAAAAGATCCACGATCCAAATGATTATAGCTTCACTGATTGCTCCCTATTAGATCATAGGTCACTTGCCTCCAAAATATCTCTGTTCCAGCACCACTTATAAGATCATAAGTTTGGTGTGATTCTCCCTTTTTCCAGTCCCCTTTCACCATTAGAAAGCTTGCTTATATAGCCTTGGAGAGGCTCAACAACTTGAGATATCCTTGGGGAAGGTGAGGATTTTCCTCCTTCAGCTGAGGATCTGCCCTAAGATCATGGCTGGACTAGGGATTCAAGCTCAACTTCCTTCTAAAAAGATCCTTCCCCCATTCATCTCAACAACTCAATTGTTGCCTAAAATAGGTAGCGCTCCCTCAAAAGGGCCATCAGAGCGCTATAGCGCTGCCTAGTAGGCTTTAGGGGAGCGCCAATGCTCCTAAAGACACCAGTGCTCTCTCAAAAGGGCCAAGGGAGATTTATAACACTCCCAGATAGTGTAAGGGGGAGTGCCAGCGCTCCCAGAAGAGGTATAGGGGAGCGCTCTCCTTCAAAAGCTTAGTTTTTTTAGTGTTTTCAGATGGCAAAAGGTTCATGAGCCTGCTGACTCATTTCTCCTCTTCCAAATCAAATGTTTGAGGTGTTTTAAGTGTCCTTCTCATGTCGTTATAGGCACGACATAGGCATCATGACAGTATGCTTTCTTTAACACTTGCAACACTTGTGAGCAAAGTGTGACACTTGCGACCTTTGTAATGACGAAACTTGCGACACTATCAAAGTGAGTATTTTTTATGTGTAACAGATTTCCCCCCAAAGTATGAAGTTAGAAGATGAGAACTGATAACTGAAATGCTTTGTAGACTTTCAAGCAAGGG
>JZKD02S2379353.1:105055-123887 GCA_000966675.3 Picea glauca | reverse complement strand
TGTTCATGAGGATGTTACCATGAGGTTGTTCTCACATTCTTTGTCTGGAGATGTTGTTGTGTGGTTTAAATGTTTGGGAGCCGGTTCTATTGGTTCTTGGATCGAGCTATGCAAATATTTTTTAAAGTGTTGGGGTGAGAAAAAGTCCCTTGATCGGTAATGGTTTGAGTTTAATGAATTGAGGAGAGGGGAAGAGGAAGCCTTGGTTGTCTTCAACATGAGGTTTTATAGTGTTTATCATAGTATGTCTGTGGAGATCAAACCCACAGAGACTGCTTCCATAGTGTACTATGTCATGGCTCAGCATCCAGATCTTGTCCTTCTCCTGAGAGAAAGAAAATCTTCATCCTTAAGAAACCTGTTTGAAGATGCTGAAAAAGTCGAAGAGAACATCAGGGCTAGCAGGGGGGTTCGTATGAAAGCATGTCTTGAATAATTGCAGGTGCATAAGCGAGAAGATTGTTAGTATGTTTTAGATTCCAAGCAAGAAGACCGTGAGTATAATTCAGATCTGGAACAACAATGAGGAAGTGGGTGTGATTCACATTTGGAATGAAATCCTTCAATAGTTGCAGATTTTTCTATGGGCAGGAATGCATATCAATCTTATGATCAATTTTCAGAACATTTTGAGCATGAAGTAGTGGTTGATTGCATAGCTAATTATATGTTCTTGGTTGATTATAGTTGTGATTATTTAAATCATGTTGTGCCATTATCTTATGATCATTCTTATGAAGGAGAGACTACAATTGTTGGTGATAAATAGTTGGTTTCGAAAGAACAAGGAGGTCATTTATTTGCAAGCAGAGAGGCATTTACAGAGGAGCAACCATGTCCTCTAAAGCAGCCAGATTTATGTCACGTTATTCATGATCATGTGGCCATATACATGGAGTCGTACGTTTCATATTTTCTAAAATTTTCAAATGGAATTATTGTAAATGTGTTGAACCTGCACAGAATAGATCTAGCTAGAAAACACTACACACATTTGCAGAGAGAAATTAAGAAAGAAGAAGCAAGATAGAAAAAATGGAAGAATTCTCATTAACCGTATTCCACACTCAATGAGTGAATAATTTACAATATATATAGAATAAATGAGTAACTAATGAGCCATAGTGGTGGTCTAGATTGATCTGGACACACACCAACAGTTACAAGAGTAAATTGTTACATAGTCTAGTCTCTCAGGAAGTTATGGGAGTGAACTGCCACCTAGCTGAGTTAACTAGTCAACTATTCTTCAGGTAACTGACTGAACAAAGAGTATTGAATTGGTGATGATCCCAATGTTGCATGGTGACAAAACCAATGCAACATCTAAACTCAACTCAACTAGTCAAACTCAAGTGTCAACTGAAAGAGAATATTCTCTAGGTGGAATATTCTCTCCTAAAATATAGGATATTGGATAATGACTAATTATGACTAATAAACAAGGAATAACCTTAGGAAAAATAAATCCTAGGTGTGTGTGAAGTAACTCCAACACCCCCCCTGAACATCACTATGGTAAAAATAAAGAATGGGTCCCGGCTACAAGGCCATGTTAGGTACCCAAATACAAAAGATACACTGAACTAAATGAGGAAAGAGGGAAAACTTCATGGGAACAAAACCCCCCCTTGAATTACAATGCATAAAATAAAAAATGAGAAGAAACAAAAAAACAGTTGCTAAGCAACCATGTCCTTCACTCCAAGAAGACCTCGCAACTGTGCAAGTTTGTGCTCTTTGAAGATTTTGTTGAAGATGTAGATGTTTGCACGGATCTGATGAATTATATGCATCATTGATATTTCCACACATATCCACTATGTCTTCTTGTAGTGAATAATATTCAAATAAAATTTGGATGAAATTTTGAAAACCGTGCAGCTGTTTCCAGAAAAATGTTGAAATTTTATTGATTTTAAAATGATCATAACTTCACTTTCCGGACTCCGTTTTGGACGATTTTTTTTTTTAAATTGGATATTTTCCTGAGAGGAATTCAAATATACAATTTTTTTCTGCAAAATTTTCTCAGAAAATATCAGAATGGCATCTGATGTGCGCGACTCCCTTTTTTACTCTTGAGATGCATGCATGGTGCATGCAAAAGTGTCTGCATGTGACTCCTGAGATGCATGCCATATATCTTCCACATGAATTTCAGTAAACAAATCTGAAATGGAGTAGACATCATCTTCAATTAATGGAATACAAATTTATGCAAAAACGTTTGTAGAAGACTCTTCATAATAGGAGGCTTGATCTTCTGATGGCTTCTCTTTTGGCTCTAATTGTTCGACCTCCTGCATGAAATCTTCACGATATTCTTTATTCCCAAATAGAACTTCCAATATGGTCCACAATTCATTTGGAGTTGATCCTTGTGATTCTTCGTATACTTGATGGAAAAGTTCAGGAGAAACAGACATGCTAATACTTCCTATGGCCATATCTTGTCTATTGAGAAAGTCATTTTTCTCATCGACAGAATTAGGCTCTACTTCCATTGCCATGGTTATTTGGTATAAGCCTCTACTTCTGAGAATAAGTTGAATCTTTGGCTTCCATTCCAAATAGTTATGAGGCGTGAGAAGTATTTCCAACAGATAATCCATCTTTTGTTGTCTTTAATCTTTTGTACCTGCAAAAAAATGATTTGGTGTAGCTTTTGCTTAGTAGTCCATCAGCTCTGATACCATGTAAATGTGTTGAACCTGTACAAAATAGATCTAGCTAGAAAATACTACACACATTTGCAGAGAGAAATTAAGAAAGAAGAAGCAAGATAGAAAGAATGGAAGAATTCTCATTAACCGTATTCCACACTCAAAGAGTAAATAATTTACAATATATATAGAATAAATGAGTAACTAATGAGCCATAGTGGTGGTATAGATTGATCTGGACACACACCAACAATTACAAGAGTAAACTGCCACCTAGTCTAGTCTCTTAGGAAGTTACGGGAGTGAACTGCCACCTAGCTGAGTTAACTAGTCAACTAGTCTTGAGTTAACTAACTGAACAAAGAGTAGTGAGTTGGCGATGATCCCAATGTTGCAAGGTGAAAAAACCAATGAAACATCTAAACTCAACTCAACTAGTCAAACTGAAGTGTCAACTGAAAGAGAATATTTTCTAGGTGGAATATTCTCTCCTAAAATATAGGAGACTGGATAATGACTAATTATGACTAATAAACAAGGAATAACCTTAGGAAAAATAAATCATAGGTCTGTGTGAAGTAACTCCAACAATTATTTCATTGATACTCACAGGTGAGTATGGTTTCATGAAAGATTTCCAAGACCAAACTATAGATCATTTTCCTTTATTCATTAAAGAAAAGGATTGGGTGGAAACCAGTCATCCTAGACCTACAGAAGACACAGAGTAGCATGTAAAGGAGGAGCTAAGTGGGAAGTTTATCTCCTATCCAGGACCTATAAACGAGCAAATATCACCTTGGATTAGCCAACCTGTATCAACTCTCTACCCACCTGAGAACATCGAACGATGGGTGAGACACAATAAAGGACAAGAGTTAATTTCTTACCAGTTGAGCTTTCCTGATTACAAATTTTGTGACCCTGTGAGATTATATATGGAGCTGTGTTTTCCAAAATCATTGAAGTCTGTAGAATTATTCATCTTATCATCATTTGGGGGTATGGTCAGTGTTCCAAGCCATGTTCTCATTCTGTTGTCATACCACCCTATCTTTATATGGATCATCTACAGTGAAGTGAAGAAGAGTTATATTACCAGACAATCTGGGTGGCTATGGTGGAAGTTTACTTTCACCCAGCGCGTTGTAAAAGTTAGTTAGGCTAGGATTGTACATAAATAAGATCCTTCTAGAGCCCATGTGTTTGTTTTCATTTTAGTAGAGTAGTGTACATATCTCCTCGTTTTCTTTAGAGAAAGTTTTGACTAGACTCCATATCCCAACAGTTAAGGCACTAGAACTGCACGTTCTTGGCAGCTCGCAGGGAGCATGCCATCCCTTGTGGAGCCAAATGTTATCACATAGGGTTGTCAAGAGTCGTATGGGTATGTTGTGAATACCTATGTCTGTATCATTTCCCTGTCTTCCTCTCTTTTGCGGGTCGTGTCTTAAAGTTTTCCCTTTGACTGGTGAAGTCGGTTTTGTTCCCCCCTTTTTGTTTAAAAGACTTGGTTTTCCTTGATGTCTTACCTGAAAAAGTCTCATCCCGAAGCATTTTTGTTTTCCTATAAAGATGGAAACCCATCTCCTTTTGTTTCAATCACTCGTCCTGTTGTTTTCCCAAGCCCCTATCCAGTCATCCAAGTCTTTGTTTACACAGGTCGCAGCCGCGGGCTCAAAGCATGACACTCAGAGTGGTCTGTTTTGGACCCGAATCAAGCAAAAAGGTAGGTTCAACTTTCAATGGCGGGAATTCCATGTGGAGTTCAGATTAGGGCTCGGGGGCGTTCAGAATCTTAAAGTTGCGTGAAGTATAGCACTAGAGAAAAAGGCCCGAAGAGAGCATGCATTGTTGATATTTAAAGGGACGGGTGACAGTTGATCCAAGTGTTTAGGGAAATAAGTTTTGGAGGTTTTGAAGTGAGAAGTGTGTGGAATTCCTAAAGAATCAAAGCCTAAATTCTCGAAATAATATGAGCCATCAAAAGATGAGGACGCGTGGAGGCAAATCCCTCACTTTGGAGTTTGGTGCTCTGGAGAATTGTGGGAGTTGAACATCGCAAAGTGTCGAAGTGGCCAAAGTCTTGAAGTGCCCGAAGTCCCGAAGTGAATCTGAGTCATTGATCAACAAGAGCCACGTGTCAATAGATTGACAGCTCTGAGTAAAAGTGCATGGAAGAGTAAGCGAGATTTGAGCTTTGGGTTTCCTGGAGCCCGAAGACCCAAAGTGGATCTCAGCTGTCCAAATCCGTCCAAAGTGGATCTCTGGGAGTTTTGCTTTAGAAGTTTTAAAATGAGAAAAGCGTTGAAGTCCCAAAGGCCCCGAAGCCCAAAATCAACAGGAGTCGTCTGATTCAGAGGGACGTGTGGCACCATATCCGAGAATTTGTGGTTTCGTGAATTAGAGGTTTTAGCATGGAGCATGGCTTAAGTTTGCAAAGGACGAAATCCCGAAGCACCTTTGGATATGAGCGCCAAGTTATGGCCCGAGGTCACATGCAATATGGAGAAATGGAGAGGAGTTGCGCCAAAGGTCGAAAGCGCCCGTATTAGTCACAGAATAAGATCTGCATGGCCTCGAGACACCGGGGAGGGCACTGCCTGGAACATTCATGGGTGTCAGGCCTCGTCCCGATCCAAATGAAGGTAGTTAATGGAAATGGGGCTGGCAGTTGAGACCTCGTCTCACTCCATAAATGGAAAGCATACTAAGAATGGCCATGGGGGGATATTGTCAATTTGAAGTTTCTCGAGGGACGAATTTTCCTACAAAGCACATAACTAAGCTGGGATCCCATTTGACATAAGAAGGCCTGCATAGGCTGACAGAGAGGCACCAAATAGAAACTTTGAATGCAGGGGTCCGATCACATTCCTGGTGGTTGCAACATTTTTAGTATATATAGGCAGTTTTGATATTTTGTTAAGAGGGAATGGTTGAGCTAGGCTCCCTGCTATTGTAATATTTTGATGAAGAACACTGGTTCTTTGGTTATGCCTTGATTTGAGACTTCTTGATTAATCTAAGTCAACTTTCTTAATCCATCTTATTTGCCTTTGATACTGAGAGAGTTCATGATTGACTGATTCATATGGATTGTTGTGATTGTATTATGATGAATGTTTGATTATAATGATGTTATGATTTCTTTCAATTTCCTTGAAATTTGAATCCAAGAGGATCTTGTGTTTAAGTTTTTCTTCCTTAGGCTGTTGTAAGGCTTGATGTTCACGACAGACCTCTACACTTTTCTCACCAAAGTCTTCCTCCTACTCACCTTTACTCCAACTTACTGACTAAAGTTGAACCAAGACCTCAATTGCTTGTGCATACCAGTCCAGGTTTCTGAGTTAGAACGTTATTTTCATTGAGTCTTCTCCATTTGGCCTCTTAAAACTCATTTACATTTACTGTATAAATTTATGGGTATTGGGCTTACCTTCTATGCAATCTGAGGGCGACTTCTAGTGCTAACATAAACAACGAAACAACTTTTCATAACTTAAAGTTTGCACTATTTACATGGTATTATATATTTTTCCTATTTGTATGCATAAATATATTACTGTTAAGTAGTTTTTTGTTAATCTTAAATTTTTTTTATGAGTACTTATATATATATATATATATATATAATTATTTTACTACGGAAATCATATCCATCACCACTTTTTATGTTTGTGTTTCATAATATTTTATCACTATAATTTTTAATGTTTCAAGTTATTTACAAGAATCTTGTTTCACAAGCCATGGTTTAGTTTCTTCTATTATGTTTTTAGGGTTTTCAAATAATTTTATTTATAGAAATATATGTTTTTAATGGTATTTATGAACATCATCTTTAAAAAATACATATGATTTGGTGGTACAAGTTATCACAAAATCTAGTACTTATGCAAAATATTTACAAGGTGCTTGATTAGTGCAACATATTGAAGTATCTGGAAAGTAAGAGAGTATTTCCCTCATTTTAGAGATACAATATAGAATTCCCTTGTGACCTCAAAGGATCCTATAGCAAAGCTAAGCAAGTCTAAGTTACAACCCCTTATCTTGGTTACTTCACTAGCTAGGTCAAGGTTCAAGGCAATGTCAAGGTGAATTAAACAAAGTAAATTAAATGTGTGCGTCTCTGTGAAGGGGTGTTCTAAGACAATCAATGAAAATGATCAAGTTGAAAGAGTAAAATAAATGCCACAAAACACTAGCTATCCAAACAAACAAAAAAGGTTGTAAGCAAATGATGATATACTTCAACATATAACAAGTTTATGAAAGCACCAAATAAATAGCCCTAAAATTATCAAGGATGCCATGATAGATATGCCAAATGATAAATAAAAGACTAACAAACCATAAACTAATTCTTGTTGAAATAAAATAGCATGTAACTACCTTAAATAGATGCAATATGTAAAACCTAATGGCTGAAAATGCAATTAATGCAACAATAAATTATGTTAGAGATGATTCTAAACAATGAATGTAAGGTGTTAGGTTAGGGATGATGCAAATGCAAAAGTCCTAGAACTAACACAAGGCATTGGGAGATAAAGAAATTAAAACTAGGGTTTTAGGTCACTTGCAACAAGAGAAAGACTAGTGTCGTCTTAAGTCCTTGGGTATATGGAGTCAATGTAACCTCAACGGAGGATAAAAGGAAAAGAAAACTCAAGGTTTAAATTATAGGGAGATGTACAATCACAAGCTCTAGGTTTAATCCTTTAGGAATACAAGTTTAGGGGGATGTACAATCACAATTCTTAATGTATTCCTATGTCTTCTATGACATCTAACAAGGGATCAAGGTGGAAGATAGGAAAACCCTAGAGTAGTACAATCACAATCTCTAGAATTTTTTCCAATAAAAACAAGTTTAGGGGGATGTACAATCACAATCCATAAATATGACCTTATATGCTTCAACAAGCTCAAGATGGATACAAACAAAGAAGGGGATGCACAATTACAAGCCTTCCTGGGGTTTCAAAACAAAATCATCAAAGGAGAACAAGATAACATGAAAATTATCAACAATTTGATATAGAATCTACTTAAAACACTTTGAATAATCATAAATACTTGGAAATAACACTTACTATACCAAGTCACTATGCATGAGGAAACCCTAAATCATAAATCATCCACTAAAACAAGAGAAACATCCATAAGATCACTCTCCAAGAGGTGCACATAAGTATTCCATGATGAGAAAAGAGTAAAAGAAGACAATAGAAGTAATTATCCATAAGTTTGAGTTATGATTTGACAAGGAGGAGAGTGTTAGCCTTTTATATGAGGAAACCCTAGTGTTTTTTGTTATGAACCAATACCTTGAGAATGATAAAAATTCAATGAATAACAATCCACTTCGAGGGGGAAATCTCCTATTGCAATATATTCAATGTACAAGATAAGATGAGATCATAAGACTATATCTCCTTGGTATATATATATAGGAGACAAAGGGTACAATTATAATGAAAGGGTACAATGAAGGGTTATAGCCTACATACAAATATAACACTATAATTGTAATAATTCAATATCTAGGGCTTAATATCATTTTGGTGAAGAATCATTAAAAGTAAACACATCCCTGGAGGGGTGTATTAAGGAGCATAAACATGAATTGGAGGAGTTGTTAAGGGAATCCGGGGGAGTGTTCCAAGAGCCTAACGAGCTACCACCTAAGAGAAGTGGATCATGAAATTCAATTATTGCCAAACTCCCCCTTGCCAAATATTGGGTTGTATAAACAATTTGTTCTAGAAGCAAAGTAAAGAAGCAATTGCAACAATTGTTGGAGCAGGGTGTGATTCGACCAAGTACCTCACCTTATGGATCACCCATCATAATTGTTCCCAATAAGGATTGGAATTGGAAAAAGTGTATCGATTACAGGGAATGAACAAGAATACACTGAAGAATTGATACCTTCTACATAGGATCGAGTGTCAGTTGGACCAATTGAAGCATGCCAAGTACTTCACTAAGTTGGATTTGAAATCGGGATATGACCAAGTTGCTAGCGGGAAAACCCCCCTATGACTACACCAAGGTTCATAATGTAGGCAGAACAATTAACTGTCTAAAATCCAACTACTTCTCTAACTAACCCAAACATACCAAAACTCATAAGAAAAGTAAAGATGAGAGGGATTGGGTAACTATACCTCCACTCTACGTCCGATGATGATCCCCTCGCACTTGAAATCTCCGTTAACTGCAAGCCTCCTCCCAAGGCTAACCTACATTCAAAGATAGATAAACAGAAAGCTACAAGCATGTTATTTCATATAAAAATTAGGGTTAGATGTTAGAATGTCAAAACATAAACCATTAAAAGAATTCAATACACCATGATTTGGGACAGGAAAAGTAATTCTTTTATTAATAACTCAATGATTATACCTTTACAACCAAAGACGACTACTACTCCATGAACCTGGTCTGGGCTCCTCTTCACCAAGCTCCAAGTGCACCTTTGTATGGCTTCTCTTATCAACCTTCTGATCTCTTTTTGGGAAGTGAATGGGTTCTGATGGAGGAAGAAGGGCTATTTGGGGAATGCTGAGGCAATTCTCACAAAAGGGCTACAATAATTCTTGGGCAAGGAGGGGATGTGAAACAAGCATAGTTTCACTGTTCTTATGTCTAGATCTGGAATGAGACACCAACACCACCTTTTGTATGACAAAAGGATGGTTATTCATTTGGGTGATGGGCTATAGGCGGTGGATTAGTTGGGAAACTACCCAATAGCCCGTAATCTCAACGAATTCCTTGCAACTTTTTATTTTTTGCAACTTTTGCAAGTATACACGGGCTATAATGGTACAACATGTGTATGTACATGGGTTGTAGTGGTGCAACAAGCATATGTATGCGAGCAGTATTGGAGCAGGGCATGTACATCTTCAAAAAATGGGTTTTTTAGAAGAGAAACTCAGTGGCGACTTGGGAAAAAATGCAAAGTAAGAGGGCCAAAGGCCAGGTATGCATGTGTAGAGTAATTTAGGGTTATAACAAATGCCCCCTAATGTGTGAGGTCAAAAGAGCATCTGATGGCCGAAATACATTACAAAATCTTCGCCAATGTATGAATCGAGTGAACCCAGGACTAGAGTTCGGTAGGTGCCATTTGCAAAATAATAATTGTCTCTCTGAGGAGGGCATACCCATGCTCGGGATGAAATATATCATGGCTGCCAACCAAATAAAATACAAATCCATGTCATATAACTATATAAAGTGTAGCCACGATCAGTACACAACGAATCTACATCTCAAAATCAAAGATATACAAGTATAGTATCCATCTTTAAGAAGCCAATAATGCCTGATGGCTGGAGATGAGGTCTTCATAGCTCGAGAAACAAATTCAAGATCTTCAAAACTTGGGTATGAGTACAATGTGAGTGTATGAATTCATTACCCAGAGGTCTTCGATGACTCGTCGGGAAAAGACACGAGGATCTCGATGATTAGGCAAAGAAATTCATTGATTTTGAACAAGTACTTGATTGGACTTTCGGGATGGCCGTGTCTGTAATGTCCCCACTTTGGGACATCATTATATTACAGAGTGTTATGATGACTAGAGTGGCCAGATGGAGGTTATAGTGAGTACATGGGCTATTGAGGGGTATTTTGGGGTCCATCTTGCATTGCTCATCTTATTTCATCATTATGATCCATTCTGCACAACATGGCTTTGGTTCCGTTGCATTCCGATGATTTCCATGATTTTGAGTTATTTTGGGCTATAGGTTCATTAAATTCACTAAGGAGTTCATATTGGGCATAATACTTGGAGGAACCTCTTAGTGTAATACCCCATTGGAATCAAGAGGAACAATACTACAGGATAGGATGATGAGAAGTGACTTTCAGTGGCCATGGAAGCCACAAGGAGAGATAAGGTACTTTTCAGAGGTAAAAAGGTTAATTAATTAATTAAAGTGATTCAATTAATTAATTAATAATTAAATAAAGAAAAGTCACTTTGGAGAGATAAGATGAGAAGGGAGGATAAAAGAGATATAGGGGCATCTATTCTCTCCTTCACGGTGTTTATCATTTGATATATGGCTTCTTGCTAGTGAGACCATGCACTTGGGGGTTTGGAGGGTTTTGACTTAAAAAATCCTAGAGATCAGCTCGATGGTGAAAGATCCCACCCAACCTGATCCAAGATTGGTCATGGAGGTGAAATGTTCCTCCCTTACCATTCTACATCAGATCTACTCAGCTTTAGGAGAATTCTACACCAACCACGGGTACAAAAAGAGAGAGGGTGCATCATTGAGGGTTTCCAGCAAGGGGGGCACATTTATGGAGTTAGAAAAATCCGATTTAGCCAAGGAGAAGATCTTTTGGAGAATCTAGATACTGGGTTATCTTTGTAGAGGCCATAGCGCCCTTCTTGGCTCCTCCAAGAGGTATTTTGGTGGAGCATTGGTTTATATTGAGAGTGGGATGATTTCTCCAAGAGGAGGGCACAATTTTGGAGTGGATCTACTCATGAGAAGGACCCAAGATTCATTCTTCAACTAGGGATCTATTCTATCTTTCTTATAGACTCCATGTCTACTCTTCTAGAGTGTTTTACTTGCTATTGGTGCCAAGTAGGAAGAGGGCCAAATTCTTTGGTCTTCAGTCATCTAGGAGGGCGCATGCTAGTTAAGGTATTGTTCATTTGGAGAGTCACATATTCACCATTCATCTTGAGATTGCATCAGTGATTTGATCTGGGCCCGATCCACACTTCTCGTGATTTTCAGAGTATTTGGAGGCCTCTAGCAGCAGGGCTGAATTGTTGGGTGTATTCAATCTTCCAGCCGGACGCAGCTTATCCAGTTGGAGGTTTGGCACTTCAAAGGTAGAGATATCACCGTGTTCTTCATCTATTGCAGCCATATGGAATTTGGAGGCTTGTAGCTTCTATTCTTGATCTTTCTTGAGGATCATCTTCAATTTTCTATTATCTCTTAGCTATACTGTACTAGATCTGCAGATCCATTATATCATGGTCTTCTTCTATTGTGAATAATATCAGATATAAGGTATTTTGGGGTTGTCTCTTGTATTGTTAATCTTGCATCTTGTTGAGGTATGTTCCATTGCTACATCTATTTGATTATTGTTGCAAACACCCATACCAACCATCAGTATATACACTAGTGCAATCTAAAAGACCAAATCAACAAAGTGTTTGATGAAATGCCACAACTAGAAAACAGTTAAAAACACATGAAAAATGCAATGTTCTTGGCAACTTGGCTTAGGAAAATTACAATGGTATCAGAGCGTTGATCCTCCCAGCCAATGGGGATTAGCGCATGAAAAAATACAGTAGAGATGGAGTCTATAGACTTCGCTAGAGAGGTAGTATGTTGTGAAAGGGAATATCACGACCTTAGTGAGATATTTAAGGCTCAAGTAACACTCCAACAATTTATATCCATAAAAAATCCTAGGTGGAGCAAAGACGAGGTTACATATTAGGTCAACATAGTAGAGGGAGCTAGAGAAACTAGATGGAGGAAAGCACAAATTAACCCCACGCCCATTAGGAGTAGGCAACATTGCTACAGTTGAAAAGTGCCTTCGGAACCAGATCATAGATGTAGGGGTAAAGGTAAGAAACACATTATTGAGGTGCACTATGACAGTGAGGATGAGGAGATGCATGGGGATGCAACCATAGATTCATATTTGGAGAATTCTGATGATGCTAGTGACTCTTTCACAGAGGCTAGTGACCCTTGCATATTGGAGGGACAATGGGATGGAAAGGATGATAACACCTGTGCTTCAACAGTCATATCACATAGTGTTGATCACCTTACACTTCAACAAAGTGGTGACACTAGTAGGGATCCACATGTTTTAGCACCTAGACCTAATGAGCTTCCTATGATGATCGTGACACATTTTTCATCATTTCAGACACCCATGATAGCCACGACACATGAGGATATCAATGTCATCTATGATATGGTGGAGGATCTTTGTGTGAGGATTGTACATCAGGGACATATGGATCCACAGACCCAGAAGGACAAAAATGACATGAAAACCTTTGACCTTACACATATGTATCAGTATGAGGAGAGTGAGATGATTCTTTTGGAGACTTCATTGTTTGATCAGGTTGGGGAGACTAATAGTTTGATGGGACACTTACTTCTAGGACCAATCGACATTAATGAGGATGCACTCCTTATTGGTTGGGATGGCCATAGCACGTGTCTGGGATCCAGGTGCAGTTGATAGTAACAGGGTGAGTGCATAGGAGGATACAACTAATCATATAGGATACATCGTGATTCAGAGAGATCTAGCAGTTGATGATGATATGCAGTGGCATACAGGAGGACCCAACAACACAGTGGACAAGGGGAATTTCAATGCCTTATCTTTTGTAGAGAGTGTCATTGGGGATTTCAAGGTTGACACATGCAGTGAGGGGAGTGAGGTAGCACCTCAGCAGGACTGTGATCAGGAGTCTCGATACTTGGCAGGACAGTTGAGAGTATGTGAGGACATGATCATGGCAGCCACTAGACGCATTAATGATACACATGCATTGGTGGGAGATTATTGATGGAGGGAATTGATGGCACATGATAGTTCATATGGGGAATTTTCCATAGATGAATTTCATACTTTCAGTGAGAGAGTGACTATGATGAGGGTCGAATACCAACAGTTGTTGATGGAGAGAGACTACCTCTTGGAGGTTGGTGAGATGTATCACAGGGCCCTGAGGGAGTAGGAGTTGGAGATGGACAGACTCACTCATGAGTTGGAGATCACTTGAGGATTCTTGAGAGGCACACAGACAACCCTTCAATAATCAGAGTCCATATCAGAGGAGCTTCTTGAGGAGATTAGACAGAGTTCCACTATATCTATCTTAGTGGATAGTCATATGTATCCTTCAGTCACATTGATAGGAGATGTTGATGGCTTGGAAGAGGAGCACCAATTGATGGAGGAGCATGAGGAGTACCTAGGATCACTGATGAGTATGGAGAGTTATGATCCAGAGATGTATGAGCTACCCTCCACGAGGATCTTTGAGACAGTTTAGCACTCACACACGCATGGGGACTCCAGAGCCAGGGGGAGTGCTGAGGACACTTCCATTTGTGTCCTAGGATTGGATGACCTTCGTGTCGAGGTTGACCCAGTAGTACATCTTGGATCCATGTTGTGGTGGGAGTATACAAGAGATTACATGAGTATGGAGGAACATACAACGGTGAGTGATAGTTCACAGAGATATGTCGAGATGTGTAGTGGGATTCAGATGGACGTATTAGATTGCAGGGAGGAGACACACTTAGTAGATCATGGAGAAGTCTCTCCTTTGTAGCAACACATAGTACTAGGAGATCACCTTCACAGTGGAAACAACCATAGGGGTGATGATGATCAGAATTCAGTGATAATTACGGGCGAGTATGTACCATGGGTACTGGTGGACGAGATTTTGGTTGAATCCTTGGGATTGACCAAAGCATATGATACCTTCCAGTCCTACAGTCAGCCACATATGTCCCTGTTATCCTTTCCTGACACTTTTATCATTGACAGAAACATGAGGAGAGATAGACAGTGACAGAGGAAATTAAGAGTGGGTAGGTCGGGACCATATGACAAGAGTTCTTTTACGACATACAACAACATAGGGGCGGTTCATCATATGCAGACTGTTGAGACCTTGAGCGTGTTGGTGAGCATCTTAGGCCAGGGGATAACAGACATCTCATAGGGTGAAACAGATACAGATCCTCATAGGGATGTGCACGGAGGGCTTCCGATAGTGATCAATATGACACAGGAGCAATTAGTGGGGATTGGAAGTGATAAACTTCCAAGTTTGCCATGGGATCCGAGAGTCCATTTTGTTAGTAGGATGTTTCACCTTATGATGACCTAGGTTGCATGAGAGATCCACATAATTTACTTTGGGTTGGTTTTGAGTGGGATTGCAGGGGCTTGTCCTATGGAGCGAGACAACTTCTCCCTTTTGATCCTCATGATCGAGCATGGAGATGGTTGGGAAAGTACTACATCCACAAAGGTTCTTTTACAGATACAACTTTTGGACAACATGTTCAGTTTCCACAGGTATTCCAGCCATAGGATCTAGGATTGGGGGATCCAATATGTATACAAGGAGAAAACAACCATGGTCAGAGTAGTACAACATGAGAGTGGTGATCTTTAGTAGAGACTAGAATGGGACCCAGGGATTGCAGGGTTGAGCATTTCATTGACTGTTGGAGGCGAGTGGACCCTTTCAAGGGAAATTTATTTTGACTTTCCATTGAGATTCAGTGTTGGGGAGAGCACGTCACTTAAGTGTGATTCACGGAGGTTTTGCAGTACCTCACTATGGTAGCAACATGTGCAGTTGGTGGAGACTTTGTTGGTCTTGGTATGGACTCATTCCGGGATGAGGCCGTGTGTCATGCACAGGAGACTCATGGTGTTGATATATTTTAGGATTATGCTTCACAGGGTATTGTAATTCACGTCCTGATATGGGACCCAAGGGGTGGAGTGTATGATAGTTCATATTTGGATGGAGTCTATTGTGTGTCCCACAGGTGGACATGGGACCCCAATATTATATTTGGATTGATTTAGTTATTGCTTGAGGACAAGAAATATTCTAGCAGGGAGGACTGTAAGGTCCCCACTTTGGGACATCATTATATTATAGAGTGTTATGATGACCAGAGTGGCCATATGGAGGTTATAGCAAGTACATGGGTTATTTTGAGGTATTTTGGGGTCCGTCTTGCATTGCTCATCTTATTTCATCATTATGATCCATTCCACACATCTTGGCTTTGGTTTTGTTGCATTTTGATGTATAAGGCATGCTTCAAAGGTTTAGTTGAGATCAACATGGAGCCGACATTAGGCCAAAGACGTAGAGATGCAATTTGATTAGAAAGACACAATGAAATCTCCTTCAATGTAATTTTAACGAGCCCAGAGAAGGCAAGCTCAGTAGTTTTTTCACATTTAAAGAGTCTAAAAAAACATGAAAGGAATCTCTGAGGAGTACCTTTTTTGGAGATAGTCTAGTCAGTTAGAAAAGGGGTAAACTAGAACCAAAAAAATGTCTATTCAAAACCATTTTAACGAGTGTGACAAAGACAATATCACTCGACAATATTTCAATTTTAAGGAGTCTGAAAAGAGATTAACTATGGACTCACTGTCTTTTTCTGGATTTAGTCTCCTTAGCCCGAAAAAGTATAAAAGTTACTGAGGAGAACTCTCCCAGCGAGACGAATCTCCTGAGGTGTACCTTTTTCCTCTATAATCTACAAGCCAAAAAAGGGGTAAACTCATGCTAGTAGATGTTCTTCTATACAAATTTAATGAGTGTGAAGGAACAAGGTCACTCGACCATCTTTTCAATTTTAGGGAGTCTGAAAAGAGCTTAACTATGGACTTCGTGGGGGTTCCTTTTTCGTAAGTAATCTCTAGGGCCTGAAAAAGGTGATAAACCAAAACTAAGGATAATGTTCCTTTTTTGTAAATTTAGTCCCTCAGACCCAAAAAAGGGTTAAACTTATACCTGACAATACTCTTCTAGCGAACCAAAGTTCCTAGAGTATACCTTTGTTCATAAAGTTGACCATCTGAACCAAAAAAGGGGTAAACCACCGCCGGACATACGTGTCTTCAAATTTGAGTTTGGCGAGCATGAAAGAAGGCTCCAGGAGGTTACTTTTCTCAGTTAATCAAAACAAGATTGAAAAGCATAAATGTAGTCTCGTCGGGTGTTGCTTTTAGATTTCAAAGAGAGCTTGAAAGACAACAAAGTGTGCTCATTTTGGGAGTCCCGAAGATGAGGCCAAGAGTGATGGTGCATCAGATGAATGAGGCTCAATCTCTTAATCATGACAAGACTAACAAGGACTGTCGAGCCTAAAATCATTAGAGAGAGGTTGGATGCCAAAATGCAACAAGGATCTATCTAGGCCATCCATGTAAAGGTAGGCTCTACCACCTAATCATGACACTTCTAAATCAACAAAGACGGTTATGTGTCACACCTTGGTGGGATTGATCCTATGGAAAAGCGGAAAAGACAATGAGATGCAGAAAGTGGAGGTGAAATCCTAACTTATATGCAAAAGGTTTGAAAAAATGACTTTTACCAAAGGATTTTTAAAAGTGACCCATATCCCAAAAAGTTACCAAACCAAAAGGTAAAGTGTATCGTAACATCCAATAAGAAACTCAAGAATGGGATTTAATGATTTCAAAGCTAGAAAAAATGACAAAGGGGGTCAAAAAAGTGGCAAAAAGGGACAAAAATGTCTATAAATAGAAGTTGACATTGCATTTTCACCATTGCAATTTGAAATTTAACTGAAAGGTAGAAAAGACCCCTTTTCTAAAGAAGTTGATTACGAGAGCTTTAAAGGATGAAACGACCTTCCGCTCAGACCAAGTAAGTACAAACTCATCCCTACTGCATTTCCATTCTTCCTTTATGCATTATTTTTTGTTTTTTAGGGGGGTGTGCTCTCCTAAAAGAGGGCAGCCCTACATGTATACGCATTGTCCAAGGACAACCCACATATGTACTCGGGCATGTACTCGGGCATAAAACAATCTGTCGGTGTACATACACGACTGTGACCAAAACAACCTGTGTACACCCTCAAAAGCATGGAAAAAAATAAAAATGCAAGAGCTAACTCCCCTTTGAACTGTCATGGAACATGATGTATGTCCACTAGAGGGAGAGGGAACACGAGGATATTGATATCTTGGTCGATTAGGACCCTATTTCCATTGCCGCATTGAAACAATGTGGACTGTGGAAGTTCTTCCGGTGTTCTTTTATGAGGGCACAACCCAGGTTACTTAACACCCTGGTTGATTATTGGCATCCAGATGCAGAGAAATTTATGATAGAGGGGAATTCATTGACTCCTACGACTGAGGACATATACTTCTTGACTGGCCTCTAGAGGAGAGGGGAACCAGTCAATCTGTGCACTTTTCCCCCTAGGCCTTTCAACATTGAAGACTACATCAGGATGCATTGCGAGGCCGACACTGAGAAAGTAGGTTCTCACGTGCCCATTAACAAGATCACCAGTTTGTCACTGAAGGTGATCCTATTAATCATTGGACAGATCACTGGATCCGTGGCCCTACACTAGGCTTCCCAGGCGCACATGCATTATGAAATTGAGTGTCTGGAGGCACATATTTACGATTGGAGCATGAAGAGGCAACTGACAGAGTGTCTAGAGAGTAACAACAAGAACTTCGGGTTTGGACCCATCCTATGCTCGTTCTTCTTCGAGAGGGTGCCCAGTCTGAGTCCTAGAGAGACTGTACGGGGGCATGTGGCCTCCTTCCCAACGATATGTAGATGGGAAACACTGCTACCACAACACGGGGGAGGGATAACCATAGAGGCCTTCGATGATAAATTCTTCGATTGGCAGGCACGACAGATTATAGCCATAGAGAACTACTCCTATGCTGGAATCAACTTCTCCAGAGATTCGGACATGCCCGTACCTCTCGAAGAGGAGCGAGGAGATCTAGGTACATGTTTTTAAGGTTATTTAATTTTTAATTTATTTTATATATATCATTTTTATATGCATCAGAGTACTGACATCTATGTATCTGTTATGTACAGATGTGGGACCAGTGCGCCTGATAGACTTCACGAGTAGTCGACGACGTCCTTGACCAAAAACGAGACTAGCAGCAGTCGATGTACCAATAGCCACAGGGGGACCTCAAGCCAAAGAGTTTGAGAGAGTTTTGAGATGGGTGGAGCGGAACCTCACCGCGCTCACTCACATAGTTCCTATGGCCGAGATCGAGGATCTCTCGATCTCTCGCCTTCTATATAGCCCCATGTAGTGGGGGTGCCATGGATTTGGGTCCAACTTTTTCGGCGGTTGGCTAATGTCGTCGTTCACTACGGCAGGGCCAATAGGCCCCAATCTTAGATAGGTTGGACTTATTATGTGCCAAGAGCACTCTTTTGTATATTTTTGAGGGCATAAGCCCCGTGATGTATACCGGATCTTATTTTTGAGGCGTTCGCGCCCACCTATGTACTCTGACACTTTTTGACATATATA
>JZKD02S2379353.1:53354-70563 GCA_000966675.3 Picea glauca | reverse complement strand
AAAGGGCCTTCAGAGCCTCATTGTAATCATATTCTTGCGAATGCGAGTAGCCGTCACATCTCTTCTCAGAGATAAGCTGCCACCATTCTAGCGAGTCTTTCACTTTGTATTTTTATAGTCTCTATACATTTCTTTCATTAATAGAAATCCTGTAATACTGTATATCTGTGTTTATGGTTTCATCTCTGATACATTTATGTTATATTATTGAATATCTGTGATATCTTTGTGCATTTCTTTATTATATCTTCGATCTCATTTTGTGCCGAAAATAATCTGGATCAACTTAGCATAGAGTTGATGTTCTCTTAGTACTTGGAGTACTAGCTTGAGATGTTCTTCATGTTCTTCCCTATTCTTGGAATAGATTAGGATATGATCAAATAAAACCAAAACAAACCTATCAAAGAGCTTTCTAAATACGTCATTCATTAAGCACATAAAAGTGGCTAGTGCATTGGTAAGCCCATATGACACCACCACAAATTCATAGTGGCCATATATTGTCCTAAAAGTTGTCCTAAATGTTGTCTTGTGGATGTCTTCATATTTAATTCGGACCTAATGTTATATAGACCTCAAGTCAATCTTTTATAATATTGTAGCACCCCTTAATTGGTCAAACAAGTCATCGATCCTTGGCAAGGGATACTTATTCTTGATGGTCATCTTATTGAGTTGTTTATAATCTATGCACAGACTGAGTGTTCCATCTTTATTTTTCACAAATAAGGCTGGTGCTCCTCATGGGGACACACTAGGATGAATGTAGCCTTTGTTCCACATCTCCTTCAGCTATAGTTTGAGATCAACTAGCTCTGGTGTACTCATTCTCTAGGGTGTTCTAGACATTGGAACCGCTCCTGGTACAAGTTTGATTGAAAAGCCAATATCCCTTCTTGGAGTTAGACTTGACACCTCTTCTAGGAATACATCCTTATATTCTCTTAATATGGGATGATCCTTTAGGTTGGGTTTGTTATTATCAATAGAGTTCAACACTTGTATTGCATACAAGGGACATCCCTTTCTGCAATACTTGTTCAATTGGAGGGATGATATTTGTCTCACTGAGACATGATTTTGAATCACTTGTAGGGTTACTCTTCTTCATTCTTCATTTTCACACTCCAAAGTTTTATTGTAATAGTCCAACTTGGTTTTGTGGGAAGGCAACTGGTCCATGCCAATCAACAGGTCATAAGATCCTAAAGGAAGTATGTTTAGATTCAGTTGGGTGGGCAACCCACTTATAACGAATTAGCATGCTGGTATGACCTTTGTTACATTTATTTTTGTTCCAGTGGCTAGCTGTACCAACCATGATTTAACATGTTTAACTTGTTGCAATCTACATTTCTCAACAGTTTGAGGGGAAGCATAACTCAAATTAGAACCAGTGTCAATTAAAATGGAAACAGGATGGTTCACAATCGTACCTTCCATCTCCACCACTGAAGCCTGGTGGTCAGCTTGTCTATTATCCAATGTTGCATAAATTGGTGGCATGCTCCTAGCCACATCATTAATTGTGGTAGCCTCTTGGACATTGTAGACCCTCTTATTTCTCTATTTCCTATGCAGACAATCCCTCGACATATGTTATTCTCCACAACCCCAACATTTCAAGGGTTCTCTCTTCATGTTATCTGTCTTACTTGGAACCGTTGTGAATGGTTTATTTCCACTATGGGATGGAAAATTTTGTTGATACACACTTCTGGTAGGAAGTATCATCCTAGAGATATTCCCATGGTTCTTAAATCTCGAGGATTTAAACCCCTTCTTCTTGAATCCTAAATTGTTTTTCTTCTTCAAGTCTTCATGGGGTTCTGTCTTATTCTTGAATTACTTATAACAATACCTTTCCTTTCAGATAGTATTTTCTAAAGTCTTTGGCTCATAAAACTCAATTATGTCTCGGTAGGACTGAGGTAATCCACTAATAAATCATTGCATATTTACTTTTTCATCCTTTATGTAGGGAACATACCTCATCAACTCAAGAATTTTGTTGATATATTCATCTATGGTGAGTTGTACCAGCTTGAGTTCATAGAAATCCTTGGTCTTCCCATCAAAGTACTTTTCTGAGAGGTACTTATTCTTGAAGTATTTCTCAAATTATTTTCATGAAAAGTCCTTCTCATGGATTCCTTTGACATTCCTAAGTTCCTCCCACCAAATGGAATTTTTCCCATTCAAGTTAAAAATGGATATCCGAGCCTTTAAGTTTTCAGAGTAGCCATGGACTCTAAAGTACTTCTTCAAGCCGAGTAACCAAACTTATACTTCTCCCCCCTTCTTAATCTCTCCATCGAAGGTGGGTGGTTTGGATTTCTTGAACACTTCAGGGTCACGACTCTTGGATTGTTTCCTCTTATTTCTTCTCATCTAGGAATGGGAACTAGTTTTATCACTAGAAGATCCATTGGAGTTGTTAGTGTCCTCATAGGAATATTCTAGTGAATGTCTCTTGTCTCCACCTTAGGCCTTCCTTGAGGTGATCCTCTTGGTGTGGCCACTTTCTGGACCATGCTTTTGTATCTCAGGTGGACTTGGAGTTTTCTTAGTATGATGCCTGTGCACATGACTGGCAACTAGACCTTGTTGCAATTTCGTTTGTATATCTGATAGATTTTGCAGTAGGACTACATTAATTTCAATTTGCTTTTCCTTTTCCTTTATCAACCTTTCATTGTCAGCCTTACAACTTTGTAATTATTCTATGAGGCTTCTTATAGTTTCGTCCAAATCTGGAGGGGTTTCCACCACCCTCCTTTCATCAGATTCTTCCTCTCTATTGTGGGAGCTCTCCCCCAACTCATGCTTGAGTGCTGATAAATTTTTTTATATTAGTTATTAATCTACCAATTCATGAACAACACATATCATTGCAAAGTAAAGTTAGTTTCTTTATTTGGAAACATTAGCAACCTACAATGAAAACTTACAAAACATCTATGAACAGTTCTAGGTTTTGTTCCTCTCTTCAATAGAGGTTCAGACAAGTTTCTTATAGAAGAGGGGTAAGCTAGGGTGTTACGAAATAAATTTCTCTAATAATATTTTTATGTGACTCATGCATAGCCCAAGTAGGCCAAGTGTTTTTTCCATGCTTTGATACTAATTTGTAATGCATCAAACCCCAAATTCCCTTTCAAGGGATGGGGCATCAATGTTTTGTCTTTCCTTACCATCTCGAATCCTAATTTTTGGATCTTCATTGACTACTGCTCGCCACGGTATTTCAAACAGTTGCCACCACACTAAAATATGAGCTCTGGTCTGTAAGTTATTGCCTTATGAAGTTACCCTGGCGTTATTAGTTGGGGTCTTTGGTGTTCGGTGCTAAACGCCCCTTTTCTTACTCCATGAAATCCCAAAATCTCACCACGTGGACTTAGCCATTCAATGATCAACATTCGACGTTTTACGTTGAACGTCCCTTTTTCAGCATTCGACGTTCGAAAATTGACGTTGAACGTTTCGTCATTTTACAATCGACGCTTGTCGTTGAATGCTCGATGTTCAATGATTGCCAATTGACATTGAACGTTTCAGCATTTGACAATCGACGATTGTCATTGAATGTTCGACGTTCGTCGATCGACGATTGACGTTGAACGTCTCTTTACTATACTACGCCCCAAATCTTCCGAAATCCCGAAGTCCTGAACTCCCGGTCACATCATCAACCATGTTGGCCAAGCGAGCATGAGGCAGAGGCTGACACGAGGTGAAGGATAGGGGTGACAGATGTACTTATTAGGGGGCGTGACAGGTGTCATGCTATAACAGGCATAATGGGTCTATGAATTTTCTATTTTTGGGTGACATGTGGCACCTTAGTTGTGGGTCCATGTCACCCTGGACGATGTTAGTGAGTCAGGTCAACCCTTGACATATAGTCTTCTCACTTCTTTCAAATCTCATGATTGAGATCTGTCCACGCAGATCCATAGATCTACGAATCCCGTTACTTCGCAGCTCTGACATTTGGTTGTTTTCAAGGGTCGTGGAATCATAAGTGTCGAAGTCCCGAAGCCAAAGAAACTTCACTCCCTTTGGGCTTAGTGAGGGGTTTCCAACCCTAGGTCATATGGGATCATATTTGGATTCCAGGCTACGCTAAACTCTCAGTCGAGACTTGATTAAGGCCATGGATTATGAGCCTTCGGTCACATGGGTGTAGGTTATGAAGGAACGCTCTTCTCCCATAGTTTTGAACTTGAGATTATTTCTAAGGTAAACTAAAGAGGTCGACAAGACTTAGATGTTTCAATTAATCCTACGCTGACTCTCTAGTGGATTCATATCCCATAACTCTCTAATGGATAAACTGAGATAAATCAAAGACCATGTAAATACAACAGTTACAGAAGCAAATGAGCATTTCCAATAACTGATCAAACACTGCAAGACTTAACCAGAAACACAAACATTTAATCATCGCATCCAATATATATTACATAGAGTATGAAAATACTTATTAGAACTGGAGAATGTGAAGTGACTGCTGAAAGGGGTGCATGTTTCCACCCAAACATAGGCACAACCACTCCTACCAAATTTACGACTAGCCACCCTCGAGATAGACCATGTTGCTCTGAGATATATTCTTTCTCCTTGCTCCACGATAGTCATGGATGAAGGTTACTCTCCTCCTCCCACATGAACTTGGCAACCGATTTTCTCTGCTCCAAGCAAGGAGGTCTGCATGAGTACTTCCTCAGTCACTTGTCATCCTTGTTTATCATATTGTAGCGAAACCTTGCCCTTGGATTCTTACAACCAAAACGAGCTTGCTCCTCATGTTTTCTCTCAACTCTCGAGTCAAAAACATGCTCTCTTATCCTCTGGAGATTGTTTTCTCTATTCTTCTTTATTGCATATATGTCTTTGTCCCCCAAATTACCTCCTTTCTTGCCTTCCTCAACAAGGTTGCGTGGGTCTGAATCCCCAATTCGTGGTCAGGCCTAGAAGCCTTATAGATGGGTACTTTGCCCCATCTCCTCATTAAGTCTTAAGGATGGCCTTCCGACTACCAACTTGACTGGTGATTCATTCCTGGGTCAGAGGATTGTTGAGAAATTACACCTAGTAAGTACTTGTTTGGTGAGGGTCATCTCAACCATTCTTGGTTTCCCTCACCATCTCTCTCATTGCATCCATGGTCTATCTTGGCAAAATCACCCCCTTTCTACAGTTGTGCAACACATATCCAATCTCTATTAATAACATAAAATTCATACATTGACCCTTTTATACAAAGGTTCATCAAATCAAACATTCACACATATTTAGCCTGCCATGGTCTCTTGTCCAGTTATAGTTATATTTACAAACTAGGGGAAATAGGGGTATTATAAGAAGCTTCCAAAGACCCAGGATGAAAATCTAATCTATGTACGACACTATTATAATAAAGCATTCCACACTTCTACTGGTAAGTCTCCTTTTGAAACTTGCTTTGAATACTTTCCACCTTCACCCTTGGATGTTATATATGGAAAAAATGGAGGAGGGAGGGAGGAACTCATAAGATATGCATTAAAGCATACAAATTTGTTGAGAAGATCAAGCAGATCCATTTTCAAGTATAGGATATGTTGAATAAGTCACATGAAAAGTACAAGGATATAAATGACCATCACAAAACAAAGAGAACATTCAAAGTGGGAGACATAGTATGGTTACAACTAAATAAGGAAATACTATAGGGTGCTAGTAAGAATATCAAGGCTCTTCGTTATGGTCCTTTTGAGGTAGTGGTAAAGGTGGGAGATTATTCCTACAAACTCATTTTACCCCCATACATGTGCATTTACTTAGTGAATGTGGAGAATCTCAGACTCTATGAGCCTTCCATGTCGGATCCGGAGAAGGAGCATGTCGTACCTTCCATAGAGGACTTAGCACAATATGCTCAGACACAGTTGGATGATGACACAATTTTGTAGAAGAGGTCCAGATCTACAAGACATGGGCAACATGACCTTTGGCAGAATGAATTGAAAGGACAACTTCCAGGAAAATAAAAGTGGCACTCCAGAGAGAAGGTAGAGGAAAAATTTCCTCACCTCATTCAGTAAATATTTTGGGGACCGCAATCCTACCTAAATGGGGAGGTATGATCCAAATTGGATCATTATATTATTTTTCATCTATCTTAGTACTTTATGGGTGGAAAAAATGGAGGAATTAGCTTGTAGGTCCATCTTGACAGCTAGTCCAAATTTGGAAATTTGGGTCCAAAAAACCATCTAGAATATTATGGATCCATTTTGAGGCATGAAAAGACAAATTTTTATGGTCCATACATTTATATAAATAAATATTCTATATTCTACACACCAGGACCTTTTCAACAATGCAATAATTTCCTCAATCAGAATTCATATGCGAAAGTTATGCCTCCTACAAGTTGACCTACCGTATTGATCACCATGGTGTGAGTGGATTCCGCATCAACCTCCATTAGTTAGACATGTGGGGATAGCCACGCAGTCAATTTTCTAAGAAAATTCTACAAGGTCCAAAACCTTATCACAATTGAGGGTTGAGGAAGTCAAAACCCTACCCCTAGATGGCTATCAAGCTATGTTAAATACTGGGCCACTAGGAGGAGAAGGGGTTTGATTCTATGTTATTATATTTTGTTACATACCAGAGAAAGACAATTGGGAGTGGGAAATTAGAGAGAATAAGAAAGGGGGTTGATGTTCAATAGAAACCTAATGGGTCGTTCGTCTCAGGTAAATCCATAGAGAGTGCCTTCTCCTTTATACTTGCATAATTTCGATACCAGGGAAAAGAGAGAAGAACAACCTCACCTTATAGATGGGTTTTCTCCTGTAAGGGTTTCCCAGAGAAAATCTTTGTGTTATTTTGTGCATGGTGTGTGATTGTATTTTATTATTCTCTGTTTTTTGCAACTTATATATTTCATGCATAAGTAGAAAATTAGTAACTAAAGATTCTAGAATCTAAAGGAATATAACCTTCATAGTGTAGATTTCAGTTTTATTTATCAGATTTGTTGTGAAGAACTGTTCCAGTGGAATATTCACGAGAGTTTACAGATCATTTGTAGAAAGAGTGCTTTCTACTTGAGATACCCTTTCCTCGACAATGTGTATTCCAAACCCATTCTTTCCTTTTGATATTCTTTTATTTCTTTGCAAGTCCTATTTTCAAGTTTTAAACATTCATTATTTTTCTTACTAGGATTAAGTCATTTTAATTGACATGCATTCAATGCACTAGGACTAGGGCCGATCACCTCATATAGAGGAGGTGGAGCTCAAGATGACCTTTGGAATTTTACTTGGTCATTTATTATACCATTATTTTTTCTTTCTTTTATAACATGATTTCTTTTTATTTTCATGTAATTGAATCAACCTCGACATTCTATCCATTGTTCTCATAGGAGGATAAAGGAACTAGACTTTTTGGTTTAGATATAGTATCCATCACCAAAATATAGGAGAACGAAAGAAATCAAGATGAAAAGTGTTAAGCATGGAAGAGAGTCCTACGTTACCACTATCAAGGCCTCCCAGTAGTAACCCCGTTCCTCAAGAGTGACAACACTAGACTATGACACAAATTGTAACACCTCATTTTTAATCCCTTGAATTAAATTGTAATTAATTATGCTTAGTGATGATTTTATCTCAACATAGAGATATTATTGCCATGCCATGACATATGAACAATGTAATTTGTTATTGTTTGATAAAAGGAATCCAAATAGTGGATTGAAGGGTGGAGAAAATGTACCAGCCATGATACCACTAGAGGGATTATTGAGGGGCAATATAGGGGATTCAATCATGCTAAATGATCCCAAGCTTCGTTATTCAACTATTTTGGGAATAATCAACCTTTTTCCTTTTTTTTTTTTTTAAATCCAAAGAAAAAATCATTTAATGAAAAGAGGGTTCATAGTTGAATAACCAACCACTTGCAATAAAGAGATATGGAAAGAGAAGGTTGGACAACTGAAAGTTGTTAGCCCAAGAAAACTAGGTACCACCTTTGACCCCACAAGTTCCTTATGACATAAGAAAGGAGGAGAAAATATCCAAAACCTTTTAGGGGAAGAATATTAGAGAACGCAGGGGTGCATGTGTGTGAAATGAGGAAGTCATGGTTTGGACAAGATAGGGGAGGGGGTTTTTGAGATTTGTGGGAGAACCTATGTGTGGAGCACACAGACATGAGTTTTGTAGAAAGATTGTTTGCATGGTTGGTTTGAGAAACCAAAAACTTGGTCTGAGATGAGAGGGCCACGAGCTTAATGCTGGGAGGGCATATGATAAACCTTGGTTTGTTGTTCTGGTTAGCATTTTATGAACAAATAAGTCTCTCGTTGTGCTTATTATATTCTGTATGATATGTGTGCTTTTGAAATGTGTATAAAATTGTATGGTTTATGAAAAAATCTTGGAGAGATGAAGTAAATACACAACTAGATATCCCTACATATTTTGTACTCATTTACTGGTTCTTATCCCTCAGAATCCTCAAAGAATAGAAGGAAACTTGTGCTTAGTGTTTCTGAAATGTCCAGACGTATTATTCTTTGGTTATCTTTCCCTTCAAGGTGTATTGTAGACAACCTACAGTTGAGATCCCAAGTTATTGAGGAATTTCTTAGAACGCATGCATGATTGGTGTGTTTTGCCTTATAATACACATAATAACATATCCTTGTTCTCAGTTTGTATGGACATCATGATTAAGGTAACCCAAGGTAATTGGGGAAAATAAGTGTAGTATTTGATCTCTGGAGTACAATCGAAACCATGTTATCCCTTGGATTTCAACGTCATATGTTTTAGTTGAAAATCTGTTGAAGGGTCAAAGGGAAGTGAAAACCCAAAACCTGAAGGTTCAAGTCATTTAAACTTATGCACAAGCAAAGGTTCTGGATACCCAGATACCCTTATGCATCACATCCCAGATATTCAAAGATTCAGAAATTTGAATCTTTCATATATCCTTGAATCGTGGAATCTCAGATCATCGAATGTTGGATTGGGCGGGGTTCCAGTGTTGGTTTCTCCCCTTTTGAAAGATTGTATCAGAGGAGAGAGAAAGTGTTGGAGGTGATGTCATGTTTATGTACCATGCCATGTGTTGGGTGGTCTAACCTATCGAAAGAGGACAAGTGTCACCACCTTATTGGAGTGGGTCCAAGGGGAGGGCCCGCGACCTTTATGCGCTTGTGAGCTGAGATTAAATATCAACCATTGGATTCGAGTTCTGACTGATCTTGGTCATTGATCACATCGAGATTTATGATTTCTTGTTGATATCCTGATCTATATATCCAGAGTTTTGAATAATTATCTCGTGTGAAAATCCCAAATCTTGGATCTTGGATGGGTCAGGATTTCGTTCAAGTTTTTGACCCCCCTTTCCTTTGCAAAATTATGAAGAAGAGGAGTTGGGACGCGTGGGAGTGACATTAGTGAGGACATGTTGTGCTAGGTGGCAGTCACAACACCACAAAAGTTGACAGGTGACAACCTCATATTTTTACGGGTCAAGTGTGGGCCCACTGTCAGGCACAAGCCTTTTGTTTGGATATGTTTGATCTCATTCATTGGATCATGGGATCGTAGATCTCAATCATTTGTTTCCCCGTCAGTTGCAAGATCTAGATTTTGTTAGTCAATCTAGTTATTTTCCGTCGTTCCAGATATGTTATTCATTCTGGATCCAAAAATCCATAACTTTACATAATAAAGAATTTGGGAAATCCCCGATGCTTCAGGAAAGCCAAGGAGTTATAGTGCCCCAGATATCTAGAACATCCAGTATCTGAAAGGAACTTCTAGCATCAATTATTTGAGTAGCTCGGATGCTCGTATTCCTCGACGGGTAGATATTTTGTCTCAAGGTTTCAAAGTAATATCATGAGGTATTTGTCACCCCGGCTATCTAGACCATTTGATATCTGAGAGTTTGTTAAGTGAAAACCGTTAAGAAGGTCGTACGCCTGTATTATCGAATGTGGAGAGGTTCCACCTCATGGTTCTAGGATGAGCTCGGAAGGCCCAGATATCTGGATCATACAATATCCAGAAGATTGTTAGTGGTATCTTCTTGGGGGATCCCAGATCACCAGATCCCTGGATGTGAAGTGTTCTGCCTTCAATTTCCACTTATTATCTTGTGAGGTATGCCACATAGGTAGTTAGATGTCACAATGCGTCATCAACACCCAAGATGTGCCACATCAAATGGCATGTGTGACGAGGATCCATGTGGATTCCATATGAATATGAGTTGGTTTTGGCGAAAAGGGCCTGAAAACTTTAAGAGGCCATAAATTTCAATCCATAAGTCAAATTTGAGCATAATAATACTCGTTGGAAATCTCACGATGAGAAGAAATGAATTATGTCCTCATAGTTCGTGTTAGAGGTACTGTTTAAGAAGGTAATTTAGGGAAAACAAAATAGAAACTTTTGACACCCCACCAGCCTAATGAGGTTTAGGGGGTTGGGTGTGTTACACACGTAATGGCCACCAAGGTGAAACAAGGAAAAAAACATAAATTTCAAGAAATCATGATCCATTATTTGACTTCAACCAATGATCATCACCTAAATTCTTGATGCATTAAATGTGACACTTTATTTGAAGCAATGACTAGTGTACCGTATGTGTGTTGGACCACCATCACCAGATGAACCACATTGATCAAGTGAAATGAGTTGAGGTGGATGAGGGGGGATGAATTTGAGGGGTTGATGTCTATGGAGAATTGATGTAGGAGCATCACTGACAAGCACGCAGAGAAAGACCCATCAGCTTCTGCGAATCTGTATGATACCTCAATGCTGACAGTTGTAGTCGATATTTGCAAATCCGCCTTAACTCAGTGCCAAAAAAATCTTTTGAGGCACGCTTGAGAAATCAAAAGTGAAGTGGGAGTTTCCACTCCGGCTCTGGAATGCGCTTGCACTAAAACAACTGTAGGATAGGTTGTGATGTAGACAAGTAGGCAGTGGAAACCCTAAGATCCCTCTGAGACAAATAGAGGTTTTGTACGCCCAAATGAGGCCGACTACAGGGTAGATAGTTTCACATTAGAGAACTACAAGTTAGTAGCAGATTTCAGAGTTTCAATTTTTGTTGTTCATTTACAGTTGTAACCATTTTCACTTATGAATATAATAGAGGAAAATTGACCCAATGTATGGTGTGAGCATTGTTTTTCAATTCTGTGTTATTATGCTTCATGAATGAATGAATGAATTTCATTATGAGTAGATGGAACTGTGAATGGTAGGATAAGTTTCAATTGTTTCTCTTCTATTAAAGTGGTGCAAGGTGTGCACACAGAACGCAAGTAGTGCATTGACAGAATCTGTTTCGGTTCCAAGGATAAGAATAGATAGCACGAAACTTTCCCTTTGCAAAGAATGTAAAGAGACTAGTGCAAGGCATGGACAATCATTCACAAGAATTTGAACCTTGCAAAAATATCTAGTGCAAGGAGTGCATAGATCCGGGATTCGACTAAGTGTCGAAGGGACTTTGTGAGAAGTCAAAGAACTAGAAAAGGAGAATGCCAGGAGGGTGAGAGGAGTTTCTCTTCAATAAATCCTTTAGATTTGAGTTACCGAAATCCCTGAGACACAAAGAGTGCATGGGAAGTCGAAGTATTCACAAGACCAAGCTCATAAAAAATAACGCTTTTCATAAGTGTTAACGAGATCCAAGAAACAAAATCGCATGAAGGACAAAGGTTGAGGCCTTTGAATCCTTCGAAGATATTCTAAGTCCAAAGAAAACGCAAGTTCAAGGGGAAATATATGGACCGTCCAATCAACTTACAAACAATGAGGAGAAAGCGTAGAGGAGGAAAGATCTCAGCCATTCAGTATGAGTGTAGAAGAATCGTAGCCGCCCGATCAAGGTAAAGTGCACTTGATAAGCCTCAAAAAGTACACAAGAGGAGTGATGTTGCGAAATTATGAAATCATCAGAACCATCCATCAAGGGGGACATGTGGTGAGAGATCAATGTTTTGATGACTCGTGAATCAAAGAAGTCAAAGTCAGAGTTGTAAGAACTCGTGAATCGTGAAATCCCAATTTGATCTGAGCCATTGGATCAAGGAGAGATCTGGACCATTAGTTGCCCAAGGAGATATCAGGATAGTTTCCCAGGAAGATATCGGAAGTTCGGATATCAGGAGAAGGGAGATAAGTGGTCCTCCAACTTCACAAAACACGAAGTCTTGATAGGCGAAAAGGAGGTCAGGACCGTTGGATTACGGGGATTGTGGACTGTTGGTTTGGTGCTCCAAAATATCGGTATTTCGGGGTTTTTGAATTCGGGAGAGTCAGGGTGACTCACATGCGAAGACCCGATATGCGAAGTTGCAACGTGCCTTTTGATCAGGCGAGTGGTCACAACTGTGGTCACGTGTAGGAAAGGGCTTAGCCAGAGGAAAGCTAGCGCCCATTTGGCGTTGAGGTTTGAACAATGCTCATGAGAGGGTCCGCGGGTCTCATACGACCCACGTCTTTGGAGAAAGGACCTGTGCAACTGGGTTTGGGGTCTAGTAGAGACTCAAAGAGTCAATCATACTCAGTTTGTTGATTGATCCTAGATCGGGAGGTCGCGCAACCCTTATGAGAGAAGGGGGGTCTGGATCAAGTGGTATTAGAGCTAAAATTTTACTTGTAGACAACAGGCAAATGAGAGGAGACAAAAGAAATTGAAGTTGTAACCTGTGTGTGACAGACAGTCAACACAATGCCACCAAGGAGATGAGTGGAATCACCTTTAGCCAATCGAGTTGTAGAAAGGGAGATGCGATAAATTCATTCAAGATTAGAGGTGATGGAGGAAGCGCAGAGATGAGCAACTGATACTGGATATATTAGCGATGCAGAGAGTGAAGCAGCAGAAGTCGAAGAAGATGCATGAGAGGATGTTGCTGAAGAACGCTTACTGAGAGTAGTTGTTAGATTGGGAGGTGTTATCAGACTAATCAGTAGGTGCAAACACTAACATATCTCCCTAGATCTGCTTGGATCTAGAAAAAAACAGGACAGGACATGACTCTTTCCCTAAGTTGTAATCATTAAATTTGCTAATAGGAAGGAATAAATGACATACCTTTATATCGCTTCCTTAGGTCTCTGCTGTTCCCGCTTCGCTTCGGTGCTCTCGTGAATTCAAGTCCAAGACAACACAAACCAACCAAATTGAAGATAGCAAAGTATATTCAATGTCAACTTATGCATATGACCAAGGAATTACACAATAAAGTAAGAGTGACTTTATGGGAAAGGGACATGCCACTGTATCATATTAATTGAAAGTAGAAGATACAACCCGATCGCCTTGATGTTGCAAGATTCCTTTCAGTGAAACTTGGTTCCAACACACACACTTTCTCTGTACTTGCATGAATAAGATCCAATTCCTCTTGATAGACCAGATAGAGCCTTTAAACTTATGTCAAAGCAGTGTTCTTCACACAATTCTTTCACCAATTCTTCATTCAATCTTTCTTAACCTTTTCCATGAGAAACCTTTCAATATATAGGAGAAGGAGAGATGCTTACATGGATGAGGATGATCCCATAAAATCTGAGAAATCAGTAAAATGACAACCATATGAATGCCAACTCATAGAAGATTCCCTTCTAGAACCCTCTAGACCTCTTCCTCTTTCCAAGCTTAAAAACAGGTTCGCACCCTGTGTATGGAGCAAACTGCGAGAAGTTCGCACCCTAAGTGTAGGTGTCTATGAGAATGAGGCATTCTCGCACCCTAGGCCATAGGTATCCTGTGAACTCACTTTGAGAATATGTTTTTGGAAGGAGACTAGAGCCACTTTTTTCAGGTAAAAAGTCCTTGTTGGGAGCCTGAATACACCATTGTTACGACATCACTAGAATGACCAAAATCATGTGTAATATAATGCCCCCCAAAGCATGAGGTCAGAATCTGTGACAGTCGAAATACTTTGTAAACTGTGTGTGTGTGTCAGAGACCAGGAGTGCACCTAATCGAAAACCTGCAAACAACCAAGCATATGCAGAATATAATACCAGTTCTGAGGTAGGCATTCGCATACTCAAATCACATATGGATGACATCATGAACGTGGGTCACAGCCACCAATCATACACTGTGGATCCATGCCATCAAAAATACTGTATAGCCACCAAGAATACACTGTGGATCTATGCGAGAAGACTCAAATTAGGACGACATAGCCACGTGACATACAAAGTGGATCTATGTGTCTGCAAATCATACATATTCCATCGTAGCCTGGATCAAAGAGATGAGACCCAGGGTCTTCAATCCCGTCACTTGAAAGTATGAATCTAGCCATGTGATTGCATGTGTTGAAGTCGAACATGGTAGAAACCACTTGATTATCGATCATTGATGAAACCGTTAACAAGTGTGAGGGAAATCACCATTAATGTCAATGACTCCCAAGGTACACTAGTACAATCCAACGAATGTAAATAAATGAGCTGAGGTCGAACATTCGACGAAATATCCCGATCAGGGGTCAATAATGAAAACCCACTGTCGAAAGTGAGGAAACCTACCATTGAGGTATGCAAGTTCCAAGGTACCAAATAATTTCTAAGTCTCGTTTCTGGATAATGAGTTGGAGTCGACGGAACAAGACTCATCATAGGAGGGCCTTGATGTATCCCCCATCAATGACACAAAATAAGTAAGAGATTTTGAAGATGAAACATAGTATGAATATAGGTCGAAACGGACACAGGGAAGGCAGACACGGTAACAATGGACAACTGCAGATGGCTGACTCAATAGCGGGTTTGGATGAACTTCTCTTGAACATATGAATGAGACGACCAAGGACTTGGCAGCACTGACTCAGAGATGACCCAAGATATGACCTTGCAACAAATCAAATGAGAGACAAATGGATTTCCCAAATTGGCTTCAAATAACGAATAGGGGTGTCATGTTCAAGAGCTACACTTACTACCTATAATATGAATATGCAAAAACATCCCTTTCCCAAATTTTCCCCCACCATTTCTGGTGAGTACCTCTTTATTTTTACGCAATCTTGAGGAGGATAACATATGCTTGTCAATGTAAGCTCATCCTTCGGACGAGTCCCTCAGAGTATGTTTAACGAACCCTAGGAAGGAGTGGCTTGGTCCCATTACGGGTCTTTTGATTTTTGTTTAACGAGTCCAAAGATAAAAAACTCGAGGGTTTTTCATGTTTTGAGAGTCCGAAAAACACCTAAAGAGAACTCTCTCAGTTACTTTTTCGTAAAATAGTTCGACAGGACCGAAAAAGTGATAAACTATCGCCCATCGAACGTTTTGTTCAAATACTTTTACGAACGTGAACAGAACAAGGTCGCTCGACAATCTTTTCGTTTCTATGGAGTGTGAAAAGAGCTTAAAGGATACTCCTTTGTGTTCGTTTTTTTCGTGTTACCATGACGAGTTTGAAAATATGAGAAAAGTATACTCGGTTATGTTCTCATGTATTTTCAAGCGCGAGAACGAACAAAGACTGAGCTTGAAGTTTTTCTAAAAACTATTAAAAGTAGTCGTACATGCGATGAAAAAAGAAAAAAAACTGTACTCCTTCGTGTGGACTTCAAAGTCGTTATATATACAAAAATTCACACTCATATGGCTATTAGGCATTAGGTTTAATGGACAAAACCATATAAAAATCAACAAAAAAGTTAAAAAGTAAATAAATATGGGAAAAAAGGGTTTTTACCATTTTCATTGTGATTTTGCCAAGAACTTTGCCCAAAACACCTCATTTTCCCCCAAATTTCGTTGCTTGATCGCGAGAGACACAAGAGACCATTTGGTGAACTGTCTCCTTCAACGAGGTAAGCTCTTGATCTTCTATCTTTTCCATGGTTTAGTTTTTGTTTTTATTGGCAATTTTAAAGGTTTTGGGTTTGTTTTAGGGCCAAAACTTGTGCCCAGGCATTCTCGTAGGCTAGCCATATGGGACCTGCAAGAATGCATGATTCTCAGAGGCGGCCTTAAGGACACCTGCGAGAATCTCACACTATGCTAAAAGGACACTTGCGAGGGCTGAAAAATGAAATTTCAACTTGATTTTTTGCTCAATAAAAAATATGCCAAGGTTTGAAATGAGTTGCTGACCCTTCTCTTATGGTTCTTGTGCAGGCATTTGACCATCACGATGCTGGAGTGGCAAGAAAGAGAACATGAGGAGGATGATGCTATTGTCGGGAATGACCCGGGTACCATTGCCACCCTCCGAGACTGTGAGCTCTTGAAATTCTTCCGGATTCTGGGCATGAGGGCCCAAATCAGGTTGTTGGAGTACCTGGTTCATATGCAGGACGTGGACCAATAGTTGTTTCACGTGGGAGTCCACACCTTGACCTTAGATATCGAGGATATCTACTTTCTGACAGGGTTTTCACGACGTGGGTACCACGCTAGTTTGACCGGTAGCCGAGGTGGCAGACTCCCTATGAGTTGTTGGTTGTGGAGCCTGATTATCTTCCTAATTTAGAGGTCTTTTAATTTCAGCCATGTTTATACCCAATGAAGTATTTACACCCCAGAAGAATGTAAACTCTTCCACGCGAGGGAGTTCAGGGGGGGGGTACCCCCTCTGCGGGGTCCGGGGAGGCTATCCCCCCGGAGGGGGGGTAGGGGGGCAAGCGGGGGTTCGGGGGCGAAGCCCTCGAAGAAAAGATTGCCTTGTAAAAGTATATTGTAATTTCATTGTAAATCTGGACCGTTCATTATAAGGTCGCAGATCTAACGATAGAGATTATGTTAGGGTTTTTTTCCCTAGAAGGCAACCCTGTTTTATGAGGGAAATGTATTGCGGCTATATATGTTGGTGAGTATTGTATTCTGAGAGAGGAGACTGTAAGAGAAAGAAAAGGAAGTTACAACGAGTTTTGTTGTAGGTTGTATCCCTTCATTTTGCTGGATAATAATAAAGAAAGGACCTGGCAATTTCTCTGGTGGATGTAGCCCACACTGGGTGAACCACGTAAATATGTGTCTCTCTTGTATTGTGTATCTTCTATGTTTTGTTTCCGCATTTGTTTTATTTTATTGCTCCGCGGTCCTATTTTTCTAACAACTGGTATCAGAGCGTAAGGTAACTCGCAGGAAAAGAGGGTTCCTGGTTCGAGTGGGAG
>JZKD02S2379353.1:30670-50065 GCA_000966675.3 Picea glauca | reverse complement strand
TTTAGAGTCCAACATATACAACAACGGTGGAGTTGTTGAGATCAGTCTCCAAGTGGGAGATTGTTGGTTGTGGAGCCTGATTATTTTCCTGATTTAGAGGTCTTTTACTTTTAGCTGTGTTTATACCCAATGAAGTATTTACACCCCAGAAGTATGTACACTCTTCCACGTGGGGTAGTGCAGAGGGGGGGTACCCCCTCTGCGGGGTTCGGGGGGGCTATGCCCCCGGCTGGGGGGTCTGGGGCCAAGCGGGCCCCCAGCGGGGGTTCGGGGGTGAAGCCCCCGAAGAAAAGATTGCCTTGTAAAAGTATATTGTAATTTCATTGTAAATCTGGATCGTTCATTATAAGGTCGCATATCTAACGATAGAGATTATGTTAGGGTTTTTTCCCTAGAAGGCAACCCTCTTTTATGAGGGAAATGTATTGCGGCTATGTATGTTGGCGAGTATTGTATTCTGAGAGAGGAGACTGTAAGAGAAAGAAGAGGAAGTTACAATGGGTTTTGTTGTAGGTTGTATCCCTTCATTTTGCTGGATAATAATAAAGAAAGGGCCTGGCAATTTCTCTAGTGGACGTAGCCCACACTGGGTGAACCACATAAATTTGTGTCTCTCTTGTATTGTGTATCTTATATGTTGTGTTTCCACATTTGTTTTATTTTATTGCTCCGTGGTCCTGTTTTTCTAACATGAGTGAGTATTGTCGCCAGTACTGTGTCCCAGAGGCGTAAAGAAGCAAAGGCAAGGTGGCTATTTGGGGGGTCCAAGATTTGACTCCGTGAACCATATTTTTCACTATAGCACGCATGGCCAGGAGCGCAGCCCCACACATGGATCTCCAGAGCTACTTCCAATATGCCATAGAGTACACAGAGCCATGAGTCTTCAACTAGTCGGATGCAGTTCTCCGCAGTATGAAGAGGCAATTGAAAAAATGCAGGAAAGGTGACCTGAAGCAGTTCGGGTATGGATCACTTTTGGTGTCTTTCTTTATTGAGAGGGTCCCCTTGCTGAGATTACAGGTCAAGTGCGGTTTACCAGTCCCACAGGATCTGAGGATGCTGAGGTGGTGCAACCTCATGGCTCAACACGTGGCTGGGCCTATCATCAAATACAATGATTCATTTTTTGACTGGTTGCGGCCACAGATGCTGATGTTTGATGACTACGCCTACGTCGGATTGGAATTTCAAGGGGATCCATATTTAGACCTACCTGAGGATGCTCAATGGGGCGACCTAGGTAAGAAGCACACATTTTGTTCTTTTAAATGTTTTTGTAATTTTTATCATATAATTTATTTTTTTATGTTTGTCTATGGACTAATAAAATTTTTTCCTTTTGATGACACAAATGTGGGGCCATATCGACCACCAGGAACATCTCCTATTCAATGACGAGGAGAGGCGGCTCCAGTGGCACGATGGGATGCCGAAGACTATGAAGCAGTGGAGCAAAACTTGGAGGGGTTGACTGCTGGCATTCCAGATATGGCTATCGGGGAGATCCCTCAGTGTTATCAGTGCCACACTATGGGCATGTCAGAGTCTATTAGCCGACTGCTTCATCGGGTGGCCTGGGAAGTCATGTGTTATCATGAGCGTCACCCTTGATGCTACTTTGTAGAAGCTATGAGCTTCAGATTTTGAAATTTTGGTCCTTGGACAAAAACTTTTTGTAAAAACTTTTGATCGTTATATACATATATACGACTTCTACCGGCTTATCTTGTGTTGTGTGATACATGTGATGTGATTGGTTTATAAATGGCCCAAATGTCTGTCTAATACATAGTTAGCTAATGCATCAGTTAATGTATTTAGACATATAGGAATATGTTGGTACTCAATATAATCAAAATAACGTTCCAAGAGGCGAATTCATAAATATACCCGTAATAAAGTAGGACTTCAAATAGCATAGACATTACTTAACTATAGTACTACTAGCTGTGAATCGAGTCGTACAACCAAGTGACAGTTACCGAGTAAAATAACATCAATCAACAATTTGATAATGACACTATACTCTGTGTTGGTCACACGGTCAAGACACACACCTCGTAGAGTGATCAGTTCGTTTGTAGGGGAGTAAATTGCCCAAGTAGTGGAAGCAAGGTGTTGAGTACTACGGCTAGCACCATCAGTAAAGCCAATGTGGGGTAGCGAAGACTCCGACATATAGAAACCAAACACAATGTAGAATAAGGGCAGAGACCAGATAATGAAAAAGCATACTACAGTAACACACAAGAAGTTTGATACAATAAAATATAAGTACTCATGCACAGGTGATCTTAGGCATAGTACTTCTTTAAGTACAACCCATTTCTGGGTTCACTCAAAGGGATACCGTCTTAATCTACTAACTCGTAATCTCCTTTTTCCAAAACTCGTTTAATGATATAAGGACCTTGCCACATAGCTTCGAATTTTCCTACTCCTAGCATATCTCGATCTTGTTCGTAAAGAAGAACCAGATCACCTTCGGAGAAAACGTGAGGCTTGACATGTTTTTCATATTGAGCTTTGACGCGTTTCTTTTGGGTTTCTATGACTAGGGTAGCGTTGCGACGAGTTTTTCCTAATCGCATGAGATACAACAGACGTTCTTCCTCGACAGAAGTGTGTGGGAGGAGTTCGACGACTAGTTTTAAGGAGGGTATCTCACATTCAATCGATAGGATGACTTCTATACCATAGACTAACCGGAACGGTGTAAACCTGGTGGCAGACTTAACGGATGTTCGGTAAGCCCATAATGTTGAAAACAACATCGTGTGCCAACTTTTTTTGTGAATCCCTATCATTCGTCGAAGCATGGTAATGAGGACTTTGTTAATTGCTTCGACTTGGCCGTTGGCTTGTGGGTAATAGGGTGTTGAGTTTTCATGGCGAAGACCCAACTTTTCAGTGAGTTCGGACATCATGAAGTTTCTAAAGTTGCTACCGTGATCGGTGACGATAGCCTGAGGAACACCAAAACGAGCTATGATGTGATTGAATATGAATAATGCTGCGGTCTTTCCAGTGTTGTCAAATGTCGGCATTGCCTCGGCCCATTTCATAAAATAATCTACGGCTACAATAATGTATCCATGCCCCCCGACTGAGTGAGGGTGACATGTCATGAAATTGATACCCCATTTCGCAAAAGGACCAACAGAGACCATAGGGTGTAGAGGAACAGGATGTGACTGTATTTTATGGTTGTAGGTCTGGCAAGCGTGACATTTTTTTATGGCAATTATACAATCGTTAAATAAAGAAGGCAAAAAATACCCTGCTCGAAAGATCTTCTGGGCAGTAGCATACCCAAACATATGACCACCATAGGATCTAGAATGGCAGTCGTTTAGGGCCTTCTCAACTTCGTCAAACATGAGGCAGCGTCGAAAAACTGAGTCAATCCCCCGACGATAAAGAGTATCACCAAAGATAATATACTGACGTGCTTGGTAGCGTATTCGACGACAGTCAGTAATAGACAAATTGGGCTGGAAAGTCTGGGTTTGGAGATATATGATGACATCTCTGTACTAAAGATCATCGAAACTAATCAGGAAAAGGGATTCATCAAGTAATGAATTGGCTGCGACATTTTCCGTCTCAGAGTAGGGAAACTCGCATATCAACTCAACAAACACTAAGGATTTCTTGGACTTAGCGCGTTCGAATTCTAAGTCAAACTCCTGGAGTATCACGATCCATTTGGAGTATTTTCCCCCTAGCAGTTGACGGGTGAGAATGTACTGCATAGGGTTGCAGTTATAAATTACCGTAGTCTTGCAAGAGAGGATATAGTTTCGAAAATGTTGAACTGCTTGGAAAACTGCTAAGGCTAGTTTTTCAACATGTAAATACTTGGTTTCGGTAGGTGTTATACTTCGACTCAAGTAATAGATGACATGTTCGTTATGAGAATCATCCTCTTGGATGAGAACCATAGCGATGGTGTAATCCGAGGCTACGAGGTAGAGGAAATAATCACGGCTGTAATCCGGTGGGAAGAGGAGCGGAGTACATGTTAGGGATAGTTTCAAAGCTTCGAAGGATTTGTTGGCGATGGTATCCCATATAAAATCAGACCCCTTTTTGAGTAGTCGTGTAAATCCAAGAGTTAGCTTAGCATAGTTCGGGATGAAACGATGAAGAAAGTTTGCTTTCCCTTGCAAACTTTGTAACTGGTGAAGCGAAGAAGGAAGAGGGAGATTGAGAATCGCCTTGACCTTCAAAGGATCTACTTTGATCCCTTGACGTGAAACAATAAAGCCTAGAAGTCAGCCGGATTCTATGCAGAAAACGCATTTTTGAGGATTCAAGCATATATGGTAAAACCGACATCGGAGGAAAATGGCTCAGAGGTGTATTGGATGATCGACACGGCACATGGAATGAGTGGTAAGTCGTTGAGATATGGCTGGATGATGTGCTTGATATCATGGAAGGAATAAGACATAGCGCGCTGAAAAGTTGCGCCAACGTTTTTTAGACCGAAAGGAAGTTTCCGATAGGCAAAAGTGCCCCAAGGACAAATAAAAGTGGTTTTGTGTTGGTCCTCAGGAACAATATTGATTTGATAATATCCAGAGAAACCATCCATTAGAGAGAAGATTTCACTTCCGGCACAATCGTCGACAATCTGTTCGACGAAGGGGGTAGGAAATTTGTCTTTAGGACATGCTTTGTTAATATCCCTATAATCAACGCACACATGGATTGTGCCTTGTTTCTTGTTGATCGAGACAAGATTGGAAACCCAGTCAGTGAGAGCCACTGGGTAAATAAAGCCGGCTTTGAGAAGTTTCTCGACTTCAAGCTTGATGGCGGTCACTTTACGTGGGTGGACCGGACGAGTTTAGCGTCTGGCTATGTCTTGGTCTCGTGTATCACAATGTCAGGGTTAATACTCGACATTTCTTCATATCTCCAGGTGAAGACATCACAAAATTATTTGAAAAGTGACTTGTAGGTGACGATTTCATCAGGGGAACACGAAGCTCTGATATGCACATTTTTGACAATTCCAGGTTTTATGGATATGTCGAGGGGAATGGTGGGTGAGATATTTCTTAAGTTCCCTTCGGAAAACACATCTTGTGTAGGCTCGGGAAAGGTAGAAATGACGACAACGGTCGATGGGGTCGCGATCCGTTGGTAGCTCTCGAGGGTGTGTTGTTCCAGGAAGAGGATGGAACGATGATCTCCATCGTCCCAGGGAGTATCTTCCATAACAGACATAATCATCTTGTCCATGGGAAAAATGACGTGGAAAGGATCTGGAGATAAATCACCAAGAGAGGGGGTAGAAGGGGTTGCTGATTGAATGGCCTGATAGGCGTATTCGACCGGACTCAAAGGCATTTTGTCACCGTAACAAAGATGATCGCCGGGGTTGGGTACCATCCATGGGTCGTGAGATGCAAGGGTTCCATGAATAGAGGTGGAGATCATGTTGATTGAAGTGACAGACAGATGTGGAACATCAGGTGGTGGGATGGGGAAGGTACCCATTAACGAGGAGTCTTTAAGAAGACCCACACCGACGTTCTCATATCTGGGGGGGTTTTGGCAGTGAACGGTACGTTGCCAGTACGCACATTTGAGTTAAAGAAGGCTAATTGGTCGATGGTAATTACCTTTCCTTGATGTGGGAAACGTACAACACAAAAAAGAGTCGACACAACTACACACATGGAATTAATCCAACTACGACCAAGTAGAAGGTTGTAATCGAGAGGAGCGTCAAAGACTTCCACTTCAACTTGGACTGTTTTGCCTTCTAAGGTAATTGGTAATGAAGGGATGACACCGTAAGGCTTAAAACTAGATCCATTAAAGGCTTTGAGTGTGTTGTGGGATTCAGTCAAAGAAGGAGAGTTGATGGATTTCCAGCAGGTAATAGACATGACACACGTCGATAACAGTTCTACAAATGTTTTTGTCGGAGACAATAACTTGTATTTGGAATGCAAGTTGAGGGGGTAACCTTGGAATGTGATCTTCCAAGTCAAAAATTATTAAATTCGTATCCGTAGGGTCGATTCCACCAATATCTTTCAACAGTGCCTTCCGTTGTATAGGAAAACTTTGAAGGACTTCGAGGGCTAACATCGCAGATGGTGCTTGGGCCATATATTCAACAATATTGTAGTTCTGGGCAGCACAGGCATAAGGATTGAAATTCAGTTTCCAAACGACGCCCTTTGGGGGAGGGCGAAGAACTATGTCGAGGCTTGGTCGTTCGATATGAAGAGGACCGTTGGTAGTTGGAGTTGCGGGAGGGGGTTGGACCAATGAAGGAGGTATAGCATCAAACTTCTCTTTAGAGGGAGAATAATCTTTGGCTCGAGTGGTAAGTGTGACATCATTTTTCTTTGAATCTCATGTACACATTAAGACATAGGATGTATTGCAGGGGGATGGTTGGTCATGAATGACCAATTGGGCCTGTTGTTGAGAAGGGAAGGGTTCTGACAATACGGTTGAAGTGGGTGGTTTCGTGGTCCCTTGAAGGAACTTAGTAACCTCGGCTCGTCGTGGACAATCCTTAGTGTAGTGATCATCACCACAGATAAGACAAGGGTATCGAGGTTTGCGCTTATCCCTATCGTCAACAAGTGGTGTTTTGGTTCTCTCTGCTTGCGAATTATTTTTGTCCTCCTTATTCTTACCCTTTCCCTTTCTGGATTTGTTTTGACCAGCGGGGGTAGATTGAACAATATTTATCTTAGAAGTCTTGCCGATGGGAGGGGTAGGAGACGGAGCATTTTGAACATTAGAAGAAATGGGTTTGTGGTTGTTTCTAGAGGTTTGGACGGAATGCGGTTGGGCATGGAAAGTGATGATCACACTGTCGATCGCATGAGAAGCAGCAGGAGTAGTTGAAGTGGAAGAAGTAGAAGGAGAAGGTGCATCAGGGAGTAAGTTGTAAAGAGTACCTGTTTGTGAGTAAACAAGGTCAAGGTATTGAGCACAACTAATGGCCTGTTATTCCGTGACAACTCCACCCATGGCGATGTCACGACCGATGTCATTAAAAAATGATTTCATGAACCACTCTGCCAGCAACTAATCGAGAAGTTTGAGTTTAATGAGACGTCATCTCCATCGCCATTCATGAATGTGATCGGAGATATGAGTGGCTTTAGTTTGTTTGAAAGAGCCCAAAATCTCGGTCCCCATTTCATAGTGGATCGGTAACTGGTAGTGGGTGAGGAAAGCCATAGTGAGGATGTTGAAGTCAGGGAAGAAACCTTGTGGTAATTCTATATACCACTTCGCGGCGGATCCCGTGAGGGTTCGCTGAAAAGGGCGTAAATGAATAGAGTCATCCATCAAGGAGTTAGATGAGAACCAAAGGTGAAAAGTCATTACATGATTGTTCAGGTCCTCTCCCACTTTGCCATCGAATTTAGGGATGTTAGATGGTAGTTTGGTCGGTATAGTGGGCCATTGGGGAGTGTGACGGATCAGATCATTTAAAATCCTTGACAGATCCAGGAGGTCCAGGGTGGCTAAGAAAGGTAACTGTCTATTCACATGCGGGTACTGGTGACTTTGGGGAGGGAGTCCCGTCGGCAAACCAGTGGGAGAATAAGCAGTCTGCATATAATGCGAAGATCTAGGTAGATTCGATGGTTGTTGAGGAGGCAAGTAACTCATAGGGTTGTGCCCTTGAATGGGGACGTGGGGTTGAGAATTTGAGCCCCAAATAGGATTAGACGTACTTGGATAGGGTTGGCCTATATCGGGGGGTATGATGGAGCTAGTCGGAGGTTGTTGCCCCCCAGTCGGGTGAGGATTATGTTGTATAATATGATTCCAATACTGGGCCAAGGATGGAGGTATGTTTTTTCCATAGGGTGGGGTCGGTGGGGGTTGTGTTCCAATTGGGATTTTCCTTGCAAGGGGGGGTTGAGTTGGGCCTCCTTGGTGAAATTGTCCACCAACAGGAATATGGTAATTTGGTGTGAACGACGGGATGGTGCCACTAGCATCAGTGCCTCTAATAGAGGATGGAAAATTTCCTCTGAAAGGGGGCGAAGGAAGTGTCAGAATGAACCCAGGAGGAGAGTGCCCAGAAGGAGTGGGACCACCAGGAGTTCCGTATGTGATTTGTGTAGGAGCGGGGATTGAGGCATTCAACGCACGGTATCTGGGTGGAAGTGTCGGGGTGACTCTGGGCGAAAGAGGTGTTCCAATGGGGGCTTGGCTAGCTACGATAATCCTGGTGTGAAGACTCATAGAATCTGTGTAATGGATAATTTGTAAAGGGAGATTCAATATATGGTCAGATCGTGGAGCTTCTGTACCAGGAAAATAATAAGTAGTAGTAAAATGTACTGCGTCTTGATCAGAGATTTTGGGTAGCATAGGTGAGACGGTGATGTCAACGCCTGCTCCTGAGCCAAAGAGATCCCGTCTAAAAATGCCAGTAGTCCAAAAAGGGTCTTGACCCTCAGGTCCTAGGAAAGGTCCAGTCAGTGATCCAAAAGACAGAACAACCAAGTCTCCGAAATAATTCACTCACATAATACGTCTCTCAGAGTCGGGATGAAGTCAAAAGTCCTCTCGAGAATTGGTAATTCGAAACCGTTCGAGAGAGTCAGTTCTTTCCACTTGTGGAGTGGTAACGTCTTGGACTTCACTCTGTTGAGGAGAGCCCTCCAGTGAGTTGGTAGGCAAGGGTTGAGAACCTTCCAGATTTTCTGGGGGTAAGCCTTGCATTCTATGTGAATGATGTAGAGGGTCAATTGTGATCGAGTAAAGAACTTACGAAGGAAATCCTATGGTCAAATTGGGTAAACAAACAACATGCGCTAGTAAAAATCTAGGAAGCAAAACAAAGCAAACAAGACCTTCTAATTCCGAAGTCACTAGTTGGTGATGAAATCCAACATCGCGACAACGAGACAATAAGGGGATGGGCTAGGGTGGAAAAGTTACGTTGACGACTTTCTTAACAGACTTACACCCTGGTGAAATCTCCCACACATAATCGTGGGTATACCCTCCAAGGAGCCCGTGTGAGTTTGGCCAACGTCAATTCCAGGTACCGTGAAGACTTTCCCCTTCACAGTCACCTTGTGTAAGACCCTAAGAAGATAGGCCACTAAGGTTACCACCAACAATAATAAATCCTGGGGGAACAGTCGACAATCTAATCCACATGCAAGGGTAGGGTATCTAGCCCGAAATCAGCTTGAGAGGCTTCCACTCATCATTATGGGTATACCTTCAAGTAACCCCCATAATACGTGCAATCTCTACACCGATATCAACAAAGTAGGGTGAGTAACTCTGTCGATCCTGATGCGACCTCAGGTTTGACCCTTGTGTGAGAAGGGCTTCCCAAGACAGAATGTTGTAAATGGAATTTGACACTCATTACCACAAGATGCTATTGTGTGTTTTGTGCTTTGGAGAGTGTATCTCTCTGCCTATTCCAAATCTCTAGCCTAGCTAATGTTGGTGTAATAGAGTCCTAGAAAAGAGTTACTAGTTAAATTTTAAAAATTGTGCAATATTATTAAAGGTTGTTGTTACTCAAAGGAGACGAAAATGAAACCGATTATGTGTGAGACTCTGACCCAACAATGCATAGATAGGAATGAAAGATATCAATTTTTGTTCGATGAATCCTATTTACATGAGGGAAAGAGGAGCTTTCTGGAACAATCTTGAACTACGATATACAATCTTCTTTGAAATGCAATATCAACGAATCATGAACAATGCCAATTCTCTACTCATTCTATTTCATCAATTGAATGCCAATATTTTCGAAATAACAAATTGCTTAAAAAGAAAAATGTTTTTTAATTTTCAATAGAAACCACACAACAGTGGTGGAACTAAGAAAAACCAGCAACTAATGAAAAGAAATATACTACAAAAACCCAAACCAAGTTTACTTGAAGACAAAAATAGAAAGCAGACAAGACTAGTGTTTTCAAATGCATGAGGGCAACAATTTTCCAAGTAATGAGCAATTGAGAAAGACGATTAATCCCGACTTTTAAACCGATCACTAGCTCCCAACCAAACATGCACTCATATATCAGAACCAAAGATTATATCCTTGTTAAGAAAAGGTCAAGAGATAACAGTTGAGAAAAAATGAACAAGAAGAGCTTTCAATTTCCAAAGACTAATCATTCACACAATCCGAAGTCAAGAAACAATCAATCAGTGTCCCAAGAAGTTCTTTTCAGACACACCTACAAATCTGGTCATCTGAGAATACAAAAAACCTTAACCCAGAAATTTGCAAATGGGTTCTTAGGCTAGTAGTGGTGTACAGTGCGAGAATGAAGCATTCTCACAGGCTAGTCACAAGAAAAGTGTGAGAGTTTCGCACTGGACTGAACATCAAGGTGCGAACTCTAGGGGTTCTCGTAGGCTACAAAAGAGTTTAGTGCGAGAAGGCCTGAAACTAAGAAAAATTTGGAAAAAAGACAAAATTTGTGAAGGAACTTCTTGACCCAGAGAGTTTGTCAGGGTCTTCTCAAGACTCAGATATTGATAGAAATGAAAAATGGTAAGGTAAGAGCAAATAGCCAACAAAAAACCACCAAAAACCACTAAAAAATGGGTTGCATCCCCAGTGGAGTCACCAATTTTTTTATCGGAATACTTGGTAGGTGCAGACACTAACAGATCTCCCTAGATCCACCTGGATATAGAACAAAATAGGACAGGACACGACTCTTTCCTTAAGTTGTAATCATTGAATCTGCTAATAGGAAGGAATAAATGACATACCTTTATATCGCTTCCTTAGGTCTCTGTTGTTCCCTCTTCGCTCCGGTGCTCTCGTGAAGTCAAGTCCAAGACAACAAAAACCAACCAAAGTGAAGATAGAAAAGTATATTCAATGTCAACTTATGCATATGATCAAGGAATTACACAATAAAGTAAGAGTGAATTTATGGGAAAGGGACATGCTGCTGTATCATATTAATTGAAAGTAGAAGATACAACCTGATCACCTTGATGTTGCAAGCTTCCTTTCAGTGACCCTTGGTTCCAACACACACACTTGCTCTGTACTTGCATGAAGAATATCCAATTCCTCTTGATAGACCAGATAGAGCCTTCAAGCTTCTGTCAAAGCAGGGTTCTTCACACAATGTTTTCACCAATTCTTCATTCAATCTTGCTTAACCTTTTCCATGAGAAACCTTTCAATATATAGGAGAAGGAGATATGGTTACATGGATGAGGATGATCCCATCAAATCTGAGAAGTCAGTAAAATGACAACCATACCAATGCCAACTCATTTTCTAGAATATTCCCTTCTAGAACCCTCGAGACCTCGTTCCCTTTCCAAGATTAAAAACAGGTTCACACCTTGTGTATGGAGAAAACAGTGAGAAGTTCACACCCTAAGTGTAGGTGTCCTACGAGAATGAGGCATTCTCGCACCCTAGGCCATAGGCAGCCTGCGAACTCACTTTGAAAATATGTTTTTGGAAGGAGACGAGAGCCACTTTTTTCAAGTAAAAAGTCCTTGTTGGGAGCCTAAATACACCATTGCTAAGACATCACCAAAATGACCAAAATCATGTGTAACAGGGGGCAGGGCCAAGATAGAGTTCCCAATGTATGAAGGAAATTTATATGTTGAAGAGCTGCTAGATTGGATAAGATCCATGGACAAACATTTCGAATATGAAGATGTCGATGAAGAGAGGAAGGTGAAACAAGATGTCACCTGACTCAAAGGACATGCAACACTGTGGTGGGATGAACTGCAGGCTGAAAGGAGGATCCAAGGCAAACAAAATATAAAGAGTTGGTACAAAATGGTAGCCAAGCTGAAGGCTAAGTTCATGCCTAAGGATTATCAGATCAATTTGTTCAAGAAGATGCATAACTTGAGATAGAAGGGGATGAAAATTAAGGAGTACACATAGGAGTTCTATAGAATGAACATCAAAACTGGATAAAGAGAGAGAGATGAAGAAAAAGTCACCAGATATATAAATGGCCCGAGATATGAAATCTAGGATGAGCTCAGCATGATGTTAGTAAGAACAGTGGAGGATTATTACCAGTTTGTGCTGAAGGTAGAGGAGAAGTTGGCCAGAATGAAAAGCCGGGGAGGAAGAGGAAAAGTCCCAGCCCCAACCAAAGGTAAGGGAGTTACCCATGACAAGGCACATAAGTCCAAGGACGAGGCTGAAAAACCACATAGTCACTCAGAAAGAGGAGAAAATTCTCGAGAAAGACAGGGTGGTGGAAGAAACTCTTCTAGAGGAAGAGGAAGAAGAGGAGGAGGAGAAGTAATATGCTATGCCTATGGAAAGACATGGCACATGTCTTAGGACTTCCATGATAAAAATAGAGAAGGAGGAGGTGAAGCTCACATTTCATAAGAATAAAGAAGAGATGTTGAAGTAGAAGCAACAGAGGATGGGAGATCCTTGATGTTGAGGAAGGTTCTCTTAAAACCAGAGGCAAAAGTTGAGAGGCCAGTGCAGAGGATAGCCTCTTCAAGACAGCTTGTAAGACTAAAGACAGAGTATGCAAGGTGATAATTGACAGTGGGAGCACTGGCAACTTAGTATCCACAAAGATGGTGGAGAAATTGGAGCTGGAGACAACTGCACTTTTGAAGCCATACAAAGTCTCATGGTTGTAGAAAGGACAATAGGTAATGGTTACTAAACAATGCTTGGTTGAATTTAAGATATAAGGATATAGAGATGAAATTATGTGTGATGTGATTCCCATGGATGTATGCCATATTTTGTTGGGAATACCATGGAAGTTTGACATGAATTTCATTCATCATGGCAGGAAGAGTACATACAACTTGGAGAAGAATGGTAGAACACACATGCTGCTGCCAATAGATGAGAAGAAAGTGAAGGAGGAAACCATCACAAGCATACTTCTCATGAGTGGGAAGGAACTCCTAAAAGAAGTCAAGGAAGAATAGGAGATGCAGTTCGTTGTGGTGAGGAAACCCAGAGTTATCCTTACAAGTACTTCGATGGATGATTTTCTTGAAGAAGTTCAGGAATTGCTGAAAATTTTTATTGACATAGTGGTGGATGTGCTGCCTAACTCATTGCCACCCGTTAGAAGTATCAATAACCATATTGACTTGATACCATGGGAAAGTATGCTAAACAAAGCAACATATAGATTGACACCTTGAGAGAATGAGGAAGTGAAGAACCAAGTCCATGAATTGTTAGAAAAGGGTTTGGTCAGAGAGAGATTGAGTCCATGCGCAGTACCAACTATGTTGAGTCTAAAGAAAGATGGAGGATGGAGAATGTGTACAGACTCGAGAGCCATTAACAAGATCACCATTAGGTATAGATTTCCTTTACCAAGAATGGATGATTTAATGGACTATTTAAGTGGAAAAAATTTATTTTCTAAGATAGATTTGAAAATTGGATATCACCAGATTATAATGATAAAAGGTGATGAGTAGAAGACAACCTTTAAGACAAATGAAGGTTTGTATGAGGCTTGTTATGCCATTTGTCTTAACAAATGCCCCAAGTACTTTTATGAGCCTAATGAATAAAATACTGAAAGATTTCATTGGAAAGTTTGTGGTTGTATATCTGGATGATATACTGATCTTTAGCAGGACTAAAGAGGAGCATTTGAGGCACCTAACATTAGTGATGAGGAGACTGCAACAGGAGAAGTTGTTGATGAATCTGAAGAAGTCCTCTTTTATGAAGACATAACTCATTTACTTGGGTTTTGTGATCTCTTCAAATGAGTTGAAGATGGATCTAGAGAAGGTGAAAGAAATCAAAGAATGGTCGTCACCCAGGAGCATGTTTGAGGTAAGGAGCTTCCATGGATTAACAAGATTCTATAGGAAGTTCATCAGAGACTTCAGTGGAATTTGTGCGTCAATGATGGATACAGTGAAGAAGAAGAAAACGTATTTTAAATGGACAGAGGAATCCGAGAGGAGCTTCAATATACTGAAGGATAAAATAACAGAATGACCAATTCTGGTCTTGCCGAATTTTGAAAAGACATTTCAGGTGAGATGTGATGCAAGTAGAGTTGCAATTGGAGCAGTTTTGAGCCAAGATAATAGACATGTTGCCTATTTTAGTGAGAAGCTGAATGAGACCAAGAGAAAATACTCCACATATGATAAGGGGTTTTATGCCATAATTCAATCCTTGAAGAAGTGGAGACATTACCTTGTCCCACAAGAATTTGTCTTGTATAGTGATAACCAGGCTTTACAATTCATAACCAGGCAGGAAAAATTGAATCAGAGGCATGGAAAATGGGTTGAGTTTATGAAAAATTTTACTTTTGTCATAAAACATATTGTTGGGAATGCTAACAAAGTTGTTTATGCATTAAGCAGGAGATGCTTGATTCTGCAAGAATTCAAGGTGAAGACCTTGGGGTTTGAACATCTTAGGGAAATGTATTGTGATGATACATATTTCAATGAAGCATACAGAGCATGTGAAAATCTTGTGCTAAGAGACAAGAGCCAATGGATAGAGTATATGATTCAAGAGGGATTGTTGTTCAAGGGAAATCAGTTGTGCATACCGAAATGCTCAATGAGGGATAACCTTTCAAAGGAAAACCATAGTGGAGGATTGGCTGGACATTTAGGCCATGATAAAACGTTTGCACAGTTGAGAAGTTCATACTATTGGCCAGGTATGAGAACATAAGTGATAAAGTTTGTGAACAGATGTAGAATCTGCCAACATGCAAAATGAAAAAGACAGAACACTGGATTGTATCAACCATTGCCAATATTAGAGAGGCCTTGGGATGCAATAAAAATGGATTTTGTGTTGGGACTACCAAGAATGCAAAGAGGATTTGATTCCATATTTGTGGTGGTGGATATATTTTAATGATGGCACATTTTATCCCATGCTAGAAGACCAGTGATGCAACACATGATGCAAATCGTTTTTTCAAGGAAGTTGTAAGACTTCACGGCCTACCCAGAAGAATTGTTTTAGACAGAGACACACAATTTGTTGGTCACTTTTGGAGAACACTGTGGAAAAAGTTGGGGATAGATTTGTTCTTTATCTTAGCCTATCACCCTCATACAGATGGACAGATTGAGGTGGTAAACATAAGTTTGGGAAACTTATTGAGGAGTCTGGTTACTGAACACCATATTCAGTGGGATCATATTCTGCCACAAGCAGAATTTGCATACAATGACTCACCAAACAAGAGCATGGGAAAGAGTCCATTCCAAATATTGTATGGAATGCAAACCATGGGAGCATCTAAGTTGAGAGACATAGAACAGATTGAGATCAGGAGCGCTGGAGCATAAGATTTTGCTGCAGAAATGGAGAGGCTCCATAGCCGAAACATAGGACAGTTGCAGAGTTCTAACTAGGAGTAAAAACGCAGAGATGATAAACATCGCAGAGAAATCCAATTTGAAGTAGGAGATCAAGTTTTGGCACATCTCGAGAAACAAAGGTTCCCTAGGGGAACATATAACAAGTTAAAAATGAAGAAATAGGACCATGTAAAATCTTGAGGAAGTTTGATGCAAACGCCTATGAGATTGAGATGCCAGATGATGTGGGAATATCACCCATATTAAATGTTTTATACCTGTATCCTTATAGGGAAGATGACACCAAGGGATTAGAAGATCGATAGAATGTCCAATGGGAGAAACAAATGCCTATAGCAGAAAAACCACACATGGAGAATATTGTTGATCATAGGATTGACAAAAAGACCAGGAGGAAGACCTATTTTGAATATCTAGTGAAGTGGAAGGGACACCCAATAGAATATGGTAGTTGGGAAAATGAAGTTGCTATACAGAAGCATGGAAAGTTGGTGCAGGAGTTCATGGACAAGAGTCCATGAATTTTTGTCAAGGGGAGTATGATGCAGGAGCTCATGGACATGAGTCCATGAATTTTTGTCAAGGGGATTATGATGCAGGAGCATCGCTGACAAGAACGCAGATCAAGACCCATCAGTGTTTGAGAATCTGTACGAGACCTCAACGCTGGCAGTTGTAGCCGATATTTTGAAATCTGCCTTAGCTCAACGCTAGTAAAATCTTTTGAGGCACACTTGAGCAATCATGAGCGAAGTGGGAGTTTCCACTCTAGCTCTGGAATGCGACTGCACTAAAATAGTCATAGGATAGGTTGTGATTTAAACAAGTAGCCAGGGGAAACCCTAAGCGCCCTCTAAGATAAATAAAGGTTTTGTACGCCCAAATGAGGCTGACTATAGGGTAGATAGCTACAAATTTGAGAACTGCAAGTTAGTAGGAGATTTCAGAGTTTCAATTTTTGTTGTTCATTTACAGTTGTAACCATTTTCACTTATGAATATAACAGAGGATTGACCTGATGTATGGTGTGAGCATTGTTTTGCAATTCTCTGTTATTGTGTTTCATGAATGAATGAATGAATTTCGTTATGAGTAGATGGAACTGTGAATGTTAGGATAAGTTTCAATTGTTTCTCTTCTGTTGAAGTGGTGCAAGGTGTGCACGCAGAATGCAAGGAGTGCATTGACATATTTTGTTTTGGTTCCAAATCTCAGAAGAGATAACACGAAACTTTCCCTTTGCAAGGAATGCAAAGAGACTGGTGAAAGACATGCATAGTCATCTGTAAGAATTTGAACCTTGCGAAAATATTTGGTGTAAGGAGTGTATAGATTTGGGATTCGACTAAGTGTCGAAGGGACTTTGTGAGAAGTCAAAGAACTAGAAAAGGACAACTCCAGGAGGGTGATAGGAGTTTCTCTTCGAGAAATCCTTCACATCCGAGTTACCGAAATCCTTGAAATGCAAAGAGTGCACGAGAAGTCAAAGTCTTCACAAGACCAATATTAGAAGGAATAACACTTTTCATAAGTGTTAACGAGATCCAAGAAACAAACTTGCAGGAAGGAAAAAGGTAGTGGCCTTTGAATCCTTTGAAAATATTCTAAGTCCCAAGAAAACACAAGCTCAAGGGGAAAGATTTGGATCGTTCGATTAGCGTCCAAACAGGGAGGAGCAAGCGCAGAGGAGGAAAGATCTCAACCATTCGATCTGAGCATAGAATAATCATAGCCGCCCGATCAAGGTAAAGTTCACTAACGATAAGCATTGAAAAGTACACAAGAGGAGTGGGGTTGCAAAATTCCGAAGTCATCGGAACCATCCATCAAGGGGGAAACAAGGCGAGAGGTCAACGTTTTGCTGACTCGTGACTCAAAGAAGTCAAAGGCAGAGTTGTAAGAACTCACGAATCACGAAATCACAATTTTATCTGAGCCATCGGATCAAGGAGAGATCTGGACCGTTAGTTTCCCTGGGAGATATCAAGAGTTCAGATATCGGAAGAAGGGAGGTGAGCGGTCCTCCAACTTCGTGAAACGTGAAGTCCGAATATGCGAAAAGGAGGTTAGGATCGTTGGATTGCGGGAATTGTGGACTGTTGATTTGGCGCTCTGAAATGTCGGTATTTTAGGGTTTCATAGGTCGGGAGAGTTAGGATGACTCACATGCGAAGACTCGATACACAAAGTCACAATGCGCCTTTTGATCAGGCGAGTGGTCACATCTGTGGTCATGTGAAGGAAAGGGCTTAGCTAGGGGAAAGCTAGTGCCCGTTTGACATTGAGGTTTGAACAACGCTCAGGAGAGGGCTTGCGGGTCTCATATTACCCGCGTCTTTGGAGAAAGGACCTATGTAAGTGGGTTTGGGGTCTAGTAGAGACCCAGAGAGTGAATCAAACTCAGTTTCTTGATCAATCATAGACCAGGAGGTCGTGCAACCCTTAGGAGAGAAGGGGGGTCTGCATCAAGAATGTTGATGATCATCTATGGGATCATTGTCTTCATTGTGGAGCATGAGACATGATCTCCTTTACTGACCCCTAGGTGAGTTGGCGGGTAACATATGGCTCAAACATGGGAACATGTGCTCACTGTAGAGCACATGATAACCTCAACATATATATTACTCCAAGATCTGCAACCTACATCACTAAAGTTATTGCTACATTCTGACATAAAACCATTAGCGATAAAAGACAGGGGGATGTTATCCACCCTGGTGTGAAAATATAAAACCAATTAGAGAATGGTTTTTTTCCATTTTCATGAATATGCCATTCTTTTATAACATGTATATGCTAAGTGTAAGTTTTAAACCTTTTATAGCAATGCAATGCACACATAGATTATTAAAAAATAGAAAATAATGCAATTGCAATCACAAATATACATAGAGATTTACCCTAGAAACCCAAACCAAGAAACCAACAACCTATTTAGAGTCACACCTATAATTATTATTCATCATATTCAAACTTCATTGTTTACAATAAAATATATATATATGATCCTGCAACATCAAAAACCCCTAAGATGTAATATCCCTAATTCTGTAGATCAAAATATATGCCTCAACTAATGATTAGTTGTTGTCGGAAATGATACACTTTGGGTTTTTGGATGCGTTTAGTGATGGGTTTTAACATGCGTGGTTATTTTTCATGTGGCTACAATTGTTTAACAGTATATAAGCAAATACGCAAAAGATAAAGACATGAAACAACTGCAACAATATATTATTAAAATGAGTGGGTACAATGTCGCATGTGGCTAAGTAAAATATATCTCTCGGCTATATCAGAGACAAAAGGATCTTAGCCAAAATACAATAAGAAAGCTGAAACAATGATACCCATCAATAGAAGAATGATGTTGGATCAATGGATGAGTTGTAGAATCTGTTGCATGCTACGACAACTTATAAGATAACTGCTGAAAGACTGGAAAGTTCTCCCTGGTGGCTAAACTCCTTGGATCTGCCTAGAATTTGTCTCAAACAATGTTCCCTAACCTCATACACACTCTCAATGTCTATCTGACTAAAGATCTGCCCTCTACTGATACGTACAGACCCAGGACGGACCCCCCTAGGGAATTGTGCTCGAAATCCTAGAAATAATTGTGCCCTAGAGATTCCACCGTCAAAATCTGGCTGTAATAGTCTCAAAATGAGAACCCTAGGCTCCTTTGTAATGGGTCAGGATGGTTTCCCTGGCTCAAGTTTGGTGAAATATCTGTAACCCTGTGAATGTATCCTCAAGAGTTGTGCCCTCATTGGATAACTGTTGTGCCCCTGATGATTTCTCCGTCAAAATCTGACGAGAAACTAGTCAATAGATGTGCCATTCCTTCCTTTCAACTGGGTTAGAAAGGAATATCTGGATCTTCCCTAGATGAGAGAATTCAAGTCTCTAATTCTCCTCAGAAGTTGTGTTAAGCCCTAATATTGGCTCATTACCACTTAATTGGGGCATATTAGATTAGTAATGTTATTTTATTTATGTCGGATTTAGGCCATTAGTTGTGATTTAGATTAGTAA
>JZKD02S2379342.1:18042-29870 GCA_000966675.3 Picea glauca | reverse complement strand
TTAGGGTTTTGATTTGGTGGCCCTGCCATAGCAGCACCATCAAACCCTAACCCTCTTGTCCTTAAGTTTAAGTCTCTCCAAGCCATTAGTTTCACTCCATTTGACTCCATTAACCTAAGGCACTAGTCTAGAAGTATAACTTTGAGCTTGTTTGTGCTTAAACAAATCTTTCAAACTCTTTAAATTTGAAACCCTAAACTAACCCTAGCGTCTAGACTAACCCTAATAGATGATGACGTCTTGCCTCTTTTAAACTTGTGCTTGGACCAAAAGTTGCGGCTGACTCATCTCTTTGTAGCCATAGAGGTTTCAAGTATTTTCATTGGTTGATTTGTCAAAACGTCCACCTCTTTGACTAGCTAACCCTAACCCTAAAAAAAATCAGCAATATAGGTGACGTCACACTTCTTTTGATCTTTGCTTGGCCTTAAAACGTTGTGATATTTGTCACCCTATTTGATAGACTTTGAGTTGTTGATCACATCTATAAGCTTATTTGATAAAACGTCTTACTCATTGTCTTTCAATTTTGACCTATTATTAGGGCTGACGTCACCTTATTTCTGCAATAGTGACGCAGCAACATTATTTATGAGCAGATTTATGATATTCTTTCCATTGTGATATACAAGGATTTGATTTTACACATTGAATGCAAGTATCTCTTGTGTATTTATTGAAGAAGTGACATTAATATAAGCTTTTATTGCAATCATTGACTTCGTCAATAATTACTCTCATTAATGCTCATATATGTTAAAAGGTAGTCATTAATACTTTGAAGTACTAACCACTACAGCACATCTTCTAGCTTTATTTGTCTTGTCTCGCAAACAAGTGCCATTCAGTGGAAGATTTTCTCCTTGACTATCTCTATTGGCAGTAATCTGTGAAGGGAAGCCTATCCTTAGNTGTCAAAACATCCACCTCTTTGACTAGCTAACCCTAACCCTAAATGCAACAATAATATAGGTGACGTCACACTTGTTTGATCTCTTGTTTGGCCTGAAACGTTGTGACATTCATCGCCTTATTTGATAGATTTTGAGTTGTTGATTGCATTCATAAGCCTATTTGACAAAACGTCCTACTCATTGTCTTTCAATTTTGACCTATTATTAGGGCTGACGTCACCTTATTTCTGAAATAGTTACGCAACAACAATATTTATATGAGTTGATCATGATATTAACTGCATTGTGATATAACAAGGATTGATTGTGTACATTGAATGCCATTATCTCTTGTGTATTTATTGAAGAAGTGACATTAATATAACCTTTTATTGCAATCATTGACTTCGTCAATAATTACTCTCATTAATGCTCATATATGTTAAAAGGTAGTCATTAACACTTTGAAGAACTAACCACTGCAGCACGTCTTCTAGCTTTATTTGTCTTGTCTCGCAAACAGGTGCCATTCAGTGGAAGATTTTCTCCTTGACTATATCTATCGGCAGTAATCTGTGAAGGGAAGCCTATCCTTAGTCTTTGAAGTCTTAAACCTTGACCCTTCTCCTTCAAAACCCCAGATTACTAGGGACGTCTCCCTTGGGATTAGCCACCCTAAATAGAAAGAGCTCCCCATCGAGGTGACAGTGGGTGGGGAAGCTCCTGTTACGCCAATTTGAATCCTTGACTCAAGCTACCTAAACCCTTCCTACAAATTGTGCGATAACAGGTCCCACGATGGAACTTCCCGCCTTTTTGGAGTTACGGACTTCGCGACTTCGCGAATCCTGATGCTAGCTTCCGACTCTTCAACCCACGAAACCCCGAATTGGTCAATGAAGGTCTGACCTCCATGTCGGCAAGTATGCCACTTGTCCACTCTCAGATGGATGGTCCTGATTCTCTTCGCAGCTTTGCCACTCACAAAGTTGAAGGACTTCCCTTTTTTACCTCCGATGTCCGAATCCCCGATAAGGGTGATCTCGCGACATGTGTCCTCCTTCTAACGAGTGGCTCAGATTCTTTCGCGGTGTCGCGACTTCGCCTTTCGCAACCTCACGAATCTTGATGCAAAGATTTTAAACCGTAACTCCCTTGCTCCTCTACACGATCCGACGGCTTCCGGGACTTCGTGAATTCTCCACGGAGAATTCTGACCGTCAAATTTCTCCTTGACGATTCCTGCGAAATGAACAAAGTGTTCCCTTACGGAACTTGTTCTCCTACAAAACAACTTCGCCGCACCTCCTTCCGACAATTCAAGGCACTAACTCTTCTGAGCTTTTACCACAACCTAGAGTCTTCAAAAAGACTCCTGCACACACTCCTTGCGACAATTCTTCAAATACTTCCGAGTATTTGAATTCTTCGACTCTGCGCACTCTCTGCGACAGCAGTCTTTCAACAGTTTCCTCAGACTGCAAACTCTGGGACTCCGCTCGGCCTACGCACACCTTGCACGGCTCCTGTGCTCAACTTGCACTTCTGCAAGAATGAGAACAAGGTTATCTCTCTTGAGCTTGCAGAGACGAACTCTGACTTCTGTCAACGCACACCTTGCGGACAATTTCACTGCACTCCTTGCAGGAAAACTCTTGCTCAAACAGAGAAGCAATTGAAACTCATTCTTTACTCTCCCTCTCTTCAGATTTCAGACATTAAATATGAAATCATACATTCACGCATCAAAGCAAATGTATAACAGAGAGTAAACAAGCATATATAAATCAGCATGTATAAACACAGAAGGCAAATGGACACCATGAGTCTGAACTAAAAATCTTTATATTAATCCAAAACTTCTGTACATGGATCCTTCTACACAGCTCTCTACTTCTTCTTCTCTATGCTCTCTTCGATTGATTATGTTGCTTCTAATGTTACAATGATACAAGTGAGGGTGTCTATATCTATTTTCCCTCCGGCTCCTAAAACTGTCTAATCTAGGAATTCAAAGCTACCTACTTACATTTACTAGCATAAATGCCTCTTAGTCCTTTAGACGGGAGCGGGATGCTCAAGGTCTGATTACAATCTACAAGTACGCTCTTTCTTAACTATCTCATTTAAGTTTGGCACATCCAACGTCAAAACATTTCAAACAATTTATCATGTGCCAAAAATGCGTTGGTGCTTGCCCCACGCTCGCTTGTTGTTGGCGATGCTCCTACATCAAACTCCCTCGCTTGAAACTTTTCATGGGCTCCTGTCCATGAGCTCTCGCACAATCTGTCCATGCTTCTGGATCTCTGCTTCGTTCTCCCAGCTGGCATCTTCAATTGGATGTCCTTTCCGCTTGACCAAGTATTCAAAATATTCCTTTCTTCTGGTCCTCTTACTAACTCTTTTGTCCAGTATGCTTTCCATATGTGGCTTCTCTGCAACTGGCATCTGTTTAGTCCATTGAACCTCTGGTTGTTCACTACCTGCTTCCGCTCCAGCTTTGTATGGGTACAAATCTGAGACATTGAATATCGGAGAAATTCTGATCCCATCGGGTAATTCAATCTCATAAGCATTTGCCCCAAATTTCTTCAAGCCCTTACATGGTCCGATCTTCTTCATCTTCAGTTTGTTATATGTCCCCTTCGAGAATCTTCCTTTTCTCAGATGTGCCAGAATCAAATCACCAACCTCAAATTGAAGTTGTCTCCTGTGTTGATCTGCTCTGCGCTTATACTCTTGGCTTGAGTTCTACAATCGCTCCTTCACCTGGCTGTGAAGTTCCTTCATTGCTTCTGCGAAATCTTCTGCACTAGCACTTCTTATCTCATCCCGTTCTGAATCCCTCAGTTCAGAATCCAGATACTCCTCTTGGCTGTGTCCCATAAACAATTTGGAAAGGACTCTACCCTGTGCTTCTGTTTAGTGAGTCGTTATATGCAAATTCCGCCTGTGGCAGAATAGTGTCCCACTGACTATGGTGTTCTGCTACCAAGCTCCTCAGCAAGTCTCCCAAACTTCTGTTGACAACTTCTGTCTGTCCATCCGTCTGAGGATGATAAGCTGAACTAAACGACAAGTTCGTTCCTAGCTTTTTCCATAAGGTTCTCCAGAAGTGTCCCACGAACTTGGTGTCTCGATCCGAAACTATGCTCCTTGGCAAGCCGTGAAGTCGAATGACTTCTTTGAAAAACAGATTCGCAATGTGAATTGCATCACTGGTTTTCTGACACGGTATAAAATGTGCCATCTTAGAAAATCTATCTACCACTACAAAGATCGAGTCAAACCCTCTTTGTGTTCTTGGTAGCCCCAATATGAAGTCCATGCTTACTGCATCCCACGGCCTGTCAAGTATGGGTAACGGTTGATAAAAGCCTGCATTCTGCCTCTTCCCTTTTGAATGCTGGAAAATTCTACATCTGTCCACGAATCTTTTGACGTCTGCTCTCATTCCTTTAAACAGTAATCCTTCCTAGATCATGTATTCTGTCCATTGACTTCTGTCCCTGAGAATTGGATTCTCAGCTGCTTCATATGCCTCTTTAAAATCTGGATCATTTCTGTACATGTCCCTGAGATCATCAAAACCCAGTGTTTTGACTCTGAACTCTTGCAACGGCAAACATTTCCTGCTCAAAGCATCAGCAACTTTGTTAGCAGTTCCAGAAATATGCTTAATTACAAAAGTAAAGTTTTGCATGTTTTCAACCCATTTAACATGTCTTTGATTCAACTTCTCCTGTTGAGTTACAAATTGCAAAGCATGATTGTCACTGTATAAGACAAACTCCTTAGGGATTAAGTAATGCCTCTATTTCTTCAATGTCTGGATAATAGCATAGAACTCCTTGTCATACGTGGAGTATTTCACTTTCGCTTCATTCAGCTTCTTGCTGAAGTATGCTATCGGCCTGTCTTCTTGGCTCAAGACTGCCCCTATTGCAAATCCACTTGCATCACATTTTACTTGAAATGTCTTTTTAAAATCTGGCAACAACAAAATTGGTTGTTCCGTGATTTTTCTTTTCAACAAATTAAAACTTTTCTCAGCCTCTTCTGTCCAGTGAAAAGACTTGTGTCTCTTCTTCACTGTGTCCATCATCGGTGCACTAATTCCACTGAAATTCCTGATGAACTTCCGGTAGAAACTAGCCAATCCATGAAAACTTCTCACCTCAAATATACTCTTCAGTGATGGCCAATTCTTAATTACCTCCACCTTATCTGGATCCATCCTCAACTTATCTGCAGAAATAACAAAACCCAAATAAATGAGCTCTGTCTTCATGAATGAGGATTTCTTCATGTTTATCAGCAGCTTCTCTTGTTGTAGCCTCTTCATCACTGTAGCCAAATGTTTCAGATGCTCTACCTCCGTTTTACTGAAAATCAATATGTCATCAAGATACACAATGACAAATTTTCCAATGAAATCCTTCAGGACTTCGTTCATCAATCTCATGAAAGTACTCGACGCGTTTGTTAAGCCAAACATCATAACAAGCCATTCATACAACCCTTCATTGGTCTTGAAGGCTGTCTTCCATTCATCACCTTCTCTCATACGAATCTGATGATATCCACTTTTCAAATCAATCTTTGAAAAAAATTTGGCCCCACTAAAGCAATCCATCAGATCATCCATTCTTGGCAATGGGAATCTATACCTGATGGTAATCTTGTTGATTGCCCTCGAGTCAGTGCACATCCTTCAGCCTCCATCTTTCTGCGGACTGAGCACTGTCGGAACAGCACATGGACTCAAGCTTTCTCTAACCAACCCTTTGTCCATTAAATCCTGGACCTGTCTTTTGACCTCTTCATTCTCCTGCGGCGTCAATCTGTACACTACTTTGTTTGGTAAACTAGCTCCAGGTATGAGATCAATATGATGACTTACACTTCTGATCGGTGGCAATGAATGAGGTAGTTCGTCCACTAATATGTCAGCAAACTCTTCCAACAGTTTCTGTACCTCTTCCGGTAAATCATCTACCCTTGTACTGGTTAAAACGATTTTAGGCTTCCTAACCACAATGAATTATGGTTCCTCCTTCTTCTTAACCTCTGTAAGAAGTTCCTTCCCACTCATGAGAAATGCAGTGTTGTTTACTTCAGGTTTCACCTCTTTATCTTTGATTGGAAGAAACATGTGAGTCCTCCCATTCTTCTTTAGGGTGTATGTGTTCTTCCTCCCATCATGAATCACATTTCTGTCATATTGCCACGGTCTACCCAGCAATAGATGACAAACATCCATGGGAATAACATCACATAGTATTTCATCTTTATACCCTCCTATTTTAAATTCAACTAAACATTGTTTAGTGACATTTAGTTGATGTCCTTTTTGTAGCCGCGAAACTTTGTATGGGCTTGGATGTCAATGGTCTCCAACTCCAGTTTTTCTACCATCTCTGTAGAGACAAGATTATCTGTGCTACCACCGTCCACAATGACTTTGCATACCCTGTCTTTGGTCTTGCAAGCGGTCCAAAAAAGTCTGTTCCTTTGGACCGAACTCTCCACCTCCTTCTCTGGTGTTAAGAGAACTTTTCGCATCATCAGCGATCTTCCGCCTTCAGCATCCTCTGCCTCAACATTCCGCCTCTGTGCATCGACAATGTGAGTTTCACCTCCTTCTTTCTTCTTATCTGGACATTCATAAGATTTGTGTCCAACCTTTCCACATGTGAAGCATTTCACCACTCCACCTCTTCCTCTTCCTCTACCTCTGGTACAAGGAAAAATGTTTCCATCAGTATACTGACCTCCCTGTTCGGTATACTGCCCTCTCTGTGAGCTTCCACCTCTCTCAGTCTGAGTCTGAGGTTTCTTTCAGTCTTCCTTGGGTTTCTGATTTTTATCCTGGGTAACTGATTTGCCTCTGGTCTGACTTGCGCCTCGGCCTCTTTGACCTTGTTTTCAACTCAGCTTCTCTTCAGCCTTCAAAGCCATCTGATAAGCATCTTCCACCGTTCGGATGGTCATCATGCTCATCTCATCATGAATGTCGTATCTCAGACCATTCATGTACCTAGCAACTTTTTCATCATCACTTTCGCGATGACCTGCTCTGATGTTCAGCCTATAGAATTCTTCAGTGTACTCCTTCACTGTCATCAACTTCTGTCTCAAATTTTGCATTCTCAGAAACATAGTAATCTGGTAATCCCCGGGAATGAATTTCACCTTCATCTTTGCGATCATCCTATCCCAACTCTTGATCTTCTGCTTGCCTTTGCAGCGTCTGTCAGCTTGTAGCTCATCCCACCACAATGTTGCATGTCCTTTCAATCTTGTGACAGCATGTTTGACTTTTTTGTCTTCCTCAACATCTTCATAGTCAAAATATGTGTCCAGAGCTCTAATCAAGTCTAGAAGCTCTTCAGCATCGAGGTTTCCTTCATATATTGGAATATCCATCTTTGCTCTAGCACCCATTCTTGCAACAGCCCTAATCAGGCGTTCATTTGTTGTGACTTCTTCTCCTTCATGTCCAGCTTCATTTTCACTTTCGGAATCACTGACATCTCCAACACCAGCTGTGCGCCTCTGTGTTGTCTCCATGTCCACGAGTCTGGCGCGTATATCACGCATCTCTCTTTCCATGGCTGGATTTGGCACCTGCCTACCCCTTCCTCTTGGCATTTCCCTTTCCTCTGGCGGATCGGATGTTTGTCTGTCTCTTCTTCTCGGCGGCATGGCTGAGATTTTCTTTCTCGCTTTCCCTGTCTGAAGTATACAAACAGAGTCAAGCTCTGATACCAAAATTGACACAGACATATCGGCCCTCGGGCCGAGATCCGCTCTCAGGATCGTTCGGATTCTCCCTTGAGCCGAAGCGGCTCCTTCGATTCCCTGTGGGAATCTGCAATTTATCGATCCACAAGTCCTTTTTGCAACTCGCAATCTCGCGAGTCGTGACTCCCGACTCTTCCTCTCCAATCTCACGATACCCGAGATCGCGAAATGGGTACAGCTCTTCTCTCTGTCAGCGCCCTCCGCGCGTGACTACTGGCTAGGCTTAATTACTAGCACCTCTCGCTACTTGCCACTTCGCAAGTTTCAACGTCGAGCCCTCGTGCTCTTACTTCACGAATTCCCGATATGCGAGAGTCAACGGAGTGTTGACCCCTTCCACTAGGTGACGTGTGTTCACCTGTCGATTTTCCCGGGCCCACCTTGTGGTTCTGCCACGTATTTCCTCCGTACCTCTGCTCTCGACACTTCGCGACTTCTGATGTCGAAAATGACTCCTTTCAACCTCCTAACCCCCAAATGCGCGAAATGCGATGGGGTTCCTAATCCAACGGTCCTCCCGTTCTCTGGATCCAACGGTTAGCCTTGCTCCTCGCGATTTCGCCACTCGCGTCGTGGAGCACCCAAGTTTTTGGCTCTCACCTGGCGAACCTCCGAGTTCGCGAGATCCTTCGATCTCTGCCACCTGTCCTCCTCCGATGGACGGCTGCGATTCTCTCGCAACTTCGCTACTCACGACTTCAGGACTTTCGGGAGAAAAGTCTCGACCTCTTATCCTCCGATATGCCGAAATTCCGACACGTCGTCAACGCAGGTCCCACGATGGAACTTCCCGCCTTTTTCGAGTTTCGGACTTCATGACTTCGCGAATCCTGATGCTAGCTTCCGACTCTTCAACCCACGAAACCCTGAATTGGTCAATGAAGGTCTGACCTCCGTGTCGGCAAGTATGGCACTTGTCCACTCTCAGATGGACGGTCCTGATTCTCTTCGCAGCTTCGCCACTCGCGAAGTTGAAGGACTTCCCTTTTTTACCTCCGATGTCCGAATCCCCGATAAGGATGATCTCGCGACACGTGTCCTTCTAACGGGTGGCTCAGATTCTTTCGCGGTGTCGCGACTTCGCCTTTCGCAACCTCGCGAATCTTGATGCAAAGATTTTAAACCGTAACTCCCTTGCTCCTCTACACGATCCGACGGCTTCCGGGACTTCGTGAATTCTCCACAGAGAATTCTAACCGTCAAATTTCTCCTTGACGATTCCTGCGAAATGAACAAAGTGTTCCCTTACGGAACTTGTTCTCCTACAAAACAACTTCGCCACGCCTCCTTCCGATAATTCAAGGCACTAACTCTTCTGAGCTTTTACCACAACCTAGAGTCTTCAAAAAGACTCCTGCACACACTCCTTGCGGCAATTCTTCAAATACTTCCAAGTATTTGAATTCTTCGACTTTGCGCACTCTCTGCGACAGCAGTCTTTCAACAGTTTCCTCAGACTGCAAACTCTGGGACTCCGCTCGGCCTGCGCACACCTTGCACGGCTCCTGTGCTCAACTTGCACTTCTGCAAGAATGAGAACAAGGTTATCTCTCCTGAGCTTGCAGAGACGAACTCTAACTTCTGTCAACGCACACCTTGCGGACAATTTCACTGCACTCCTTGCAAGAAAACTCTTGCTCAAACAGAGAAGCAATTGAAACTCATTCTTTACTCTCCCTCTCTTCAGATTTCAGACAATAAATATGAAATCATACATTCACGCATCAAAGCAAATGTATAACAGAGAGTAAACAAGCATATATCAATCAGCATGTACAAACACAGAAGGCAAATGGACACCATGAGTCTGAACTAAAAATCCTTGTATTAATCCAAAACTTCTGTACATGGATCCTTCTACACAGCTCTCTACTTCTTCTTCTCTATGCTCTCTTCGATTGATTATGTTGCTTCTAATGTTACAATGATACAAGTGAGGGTGTCTATATTCGTTTTCCCTCCGGCTCCTAAAACTGTCTAATCTAGGAATTCAAAGCTACCTACTTACATTTACTAGCATAAATGCCTCTTAGTCCTTTAGACGAGAGCGGGACGCTCAAGGTCTGATTACAATCTACAAGTACGCTCTTTCTTAACTATCTCATTTAAGTTTGGCGCATCCAACGTCAAAACATTTCAAACAATTTATCATGTGCCAAAAATGCGTTGGTGCTTGCCCCACGCTCGCTTGTTGTTGGCGATGCTCCTGCATCATACTCCCTCGCCAACAATCATATCATCTAATACCAATTTGCATAAACAATATCATGATATAAACTGAGTCATCTAGGCCATTCTTCCACTCACATCTGTGAGATCTAGAAGAACATCTGCCCTCGGAAAATAAAACATCAGCCATGGGCTATCTGGACTATTCTTCCGAAGCATAGAAGAATAACTGTCCCTGATTTCTGAGCCTGAACCATTCACCTAACTGGGCCATTCCTTCGGCAGTAATCATAGTGCAACCTAGAGAGAATGAGTCTGCCCTAGGGAATGCTTGCCCCCAGTTGTTGAACCTAGACCATTCACCTAACTGGGCTATTCCTCCAGCACTAATCATAGTGCAACCTGGAGAGAATGAGTCTGCCCTAGGGAAAGTTTGTCCGGACTATTTCGTAAGGAAATGATTGTCCTGCACCAACCTCTGAAACGGACCATTCTTCGAAACTGCTTACAACTGTGAACTTCGAAAGAATGACTGCCTGGCGAGACGGACCATTCTACTTGACCACTACTCAAAGTGACTGCCAAGAAGAATGACTGTCCTAGACCATTCCCCCACACTGGCCACAAGGAGAATCGTTGTATATGGTACATCAACAATCTATCGGACCATTTTCATTACGAAAATCACTGTTTGATCTAGACCATTTTCCGAATTGGAAAATGCATGTCCGTCAAAAATCTCGAACCACTTTCCGGACTGGAAAGGAACTGCCCAACCAGGACCATTTTCCAAACTAGAAAATGACTACCCATGAATCAATAATATGTATCAGTGCTCCCTCCCAACCTGGGGAGCCATCTCTTCCCTTTCAGCTAAGGGAGTTATCTCCACGAGTCCCATCTTGTCTCGTAAGTACGCAAACTTTACCCTAGACAAAGGCTTTGTCAGAATATATGCCACCTGCTCATCTGGGGAGATATACTGGAGTTTCACTCCTCCTTCCTGGACTTTATCACGAATAAAGTAGTATTTGATCTCAATATATTTTGACCGGTCATGAAACACTGGGTGTTTTGATAGCCTCATACAACTTTGATTGTCACAGTATATTACAGTCGAATCTGGTACCTGATCAAATCATCCAGAAATCAACTTCCTCGGCCATACTGCTTCGGTACATTGCTTCACATGCTGCAATATATTATGCTTCTATTGTGCTGAGTGCGACAGACTTTTGTTTCTTGTTGGCCCATGATATCATAGCGGAGCCCAAACTGAAACACATCCTTGAAGTACTCCTTCTGTCTTCTGCACTCCCTGCCCAATCTGAATCTGTGAATCCATGAAGATGTATATCACTGGATGAGGTGTATCTTAAACCATAGTTTATTGTCCCACGAATATATCTCAAAACATGCTTTGCAGTTATCCAATGCTCATCTCTGGGTTCCAACTGGAACTGGTTTAAGGTGTTTACAGCAAAGCAAATATCTAGTCGAGTATTTACTAGATACATCAATGACCCAATCAATTTCTAGTATAGGGATGGGTCTACTGGATTAGAATCTGAGTCTCTTACTTTTCTTATGTCTGTGGTCATAGGAGTGGCCATGGATTTGCAATCCATCATTCCAAATTTCTGAAGAATCTTCACTGCATACTTTCCTTGTCCAAGGAAGACTTCACCACGCTTCTGCCATACTTCTAGTCCCAAGTAATAGTTCATGAGACCAAGATCTTTCATATCGAACTCAGAAGCTAATTTCTTTTTACACTAGGTGATGATAGACTCTGCACCTGTCAAGAATAAGTCGTCGACATACAACAGTAGAATCACAGGTGCATTGTTCACAACCTTGTAGTAGAGATTTGGATCTGCGTGACTCTTAGAAAAACCAAGTCTTACTAAGTAACTCTCAATTCTAGCATACCCAGCTCTTGGAGCTTGCTTGAGT
>JZKD02S2379331.1:10259-23344 GCA_000966675.3 Picea glauca | reverse complement strand
AATGCTAATATTTCCAAGGCTTATAGACGAAAKCTTCCTCAMAATTCTCCTATAGTCAAATCCTTACTTAGTGGAAGACTTCCKTTATCTCCAATGGATCAAAATCCACGGGTAGCCAATGTTTTCAACCCTTTMGGCATGTTTKCAATCCCAAGATACCCTCGTAACATGCCTAAAAAATTTGAAAAATGGTTGCCTAAATTCTCTAGTAATGATGTCACTATTGCTGAAAAACACCTAGATAACTTTTGGGCTTGTTTTCAACTTCATCCCCTTAATGACTATGATGACAATATAATCATGAGGCTCTTTTCTGTTACCTTTGTAGAAGACACTAGGAGATGGTATAATGGTCTCCCTGATAAAGACATCAAGACTTGGGATGCTTTCCAAAAGGTCTTCATAAAAAGATGGGGTAGTAAGGGTGATCTTAATATGTTGTTGTTGCAACTTRGTGAGATGAAAAAGAAAGAGAATGAATCTGTTAAAGAATTTGACACTAGATTTGAAATATTTATTCAACAAATTCCTAACAATATTAGCCCCAAAGATGATGTTKTCATTTTCCATTATGTCAACACTTACCTAGGACAATTTGGGTTTCTTCTCAAGGACAAGTTACCAAAGAGTCTTGAAGAGGCCYAAGAGCAAGCCRCTAGGRTTGAAGCAAATMTTTCATCCTCCAAAGTTTATGATTTTTACACACYTASATCCAAGGCTAAGACCAAGCCAAGAACTTTRCATAGCAYTRAACCAACCCAAGACATAGGTGCTCCATGRGCTTAGAAAWTTGAAGAAGCTATAAATGGCCTTGCTCAAACCCAAACCCTGTTGATGAACAAGGTAACCAACATRGAAATGATTCATCAACAAATATTGAGGCCTCCATACAAAGGTCAACCACAAAGGAAAAACCCAACATGGAAGCCTAGGCYTCCAAATGAGMAAAGGGTCCCTAATACCCTAAYGCCTAMAAATGTCATAAAMTCGAAAGAAGCCCCTTGGTGTTTTCCTTGTGGGGAAGCTCATTGGAAGCATGAATGTCCAAGAAATAGTTCTAGTGATGGTAGTAATGAAGGCCTTGATTAGATGAACTTTATTGACACATTGGATTCTATTTATACCATATCTTATGAGGAATACTTCAATGTGACCAAATAAAATCTTGAGAAAAGAAAGAAGGAAGCCACTAGKAGAGCTAGGATGRAAATCTTAATCCAAATGGATGAAGATTCAAGGGAGAGACTTAGGAATTATTTTTTACAAGTTTATGCTATACAAAATAATGTGCCCCAAGCCCCTTATAGTGATCCTAGATTTCCTCGGAAAATACCTCCTTTACCATCAAACGATAACATTCCTCCTCAACCAACATTGCCTAGAAGTGATGAAATAGACTTGAATATGGACATGGATGACATATTAGAAAAAATCAATGTACCTGTACCTCTCACTGAGATAATCAATATCCCTTCAATGAGAAACAAAGTAGAAATATTCCTAAGGGTACAAGGAGAACCTGGGAGTTCTCCTATACTGTTAAAAACAAATCATCTTAAACGAACCAACAAAACATCCACCTTTCTTCAATTCTCTGCTGCTAAATGATATGTGGATTCACAATTGTATGCTTGATTTTGGAGCATCAACAAATGTCATGACCTTGAAGGTCATAAAACAGTTAGTCTTGGAAATCACAATACCTTATGGAAATGTTTGTGGGATTGATTCCAAATCTATTGGGGTATTTGGTTTGATAGAAGAACTTGAAGTTTACCTTTCTAGATATCCTGAGATTGTTGTTATAATGGATGTTGTGGTCCTTGATGTGCTTGATACTTGGGGGATGATTTTATCTAGGAAGTGAGCCAAAAATTTGGGTGGTACTTTACATATGGACCTCTCTTATGCCACCATCCAAATTAGAGATGAAGCCCATGCTATTTTATACAATCAATCGAAGAAGAGAACCCATTTGGAAGATCCTGGAAGTGATTACGAATTCGACACATCCTAAAAAAAAAGGCCATTCTAAGGAACCCATGATCTCCATTTTTCTCAAGAATAAGATATCACAAATGCAATATGGCCTAGGAGGGAGGATTACCAAAGACAACTTGATAAATACAAAGATAAATATTTGGGCTCCATTACAATTTTGAAAAGGGGCAGTGAAACAAAGTTGCACGAAGATGATCAAAGAAACATTTGTTTGATAAGGTCCCATTCTCCTACTTTGGAACAAGGAAGATATACTCAAGAATGGAAATAAGTGATTGATTCTAAAGTAAGAGAGGAAAATTTTCAACTAGGAAAGCTGGTACTCATGTGAGACAAGATAAAGGGAAAACCAAACATGTAGAAGGATTTTGATTGTCTATGGCAAGTCCCTTATAAGATTAAGAAGAAGTCTATCAATGACTCCCTTTACTTGTCTACGTTGGAGGGAAGGAGACTACCACTACCTATTAGTGTGTCCCTTCTAAATCCCCATCACGGGGAGGAGAATACCACTACCTATTAGTGTGTCTCTTCTAAAACCCCATCATGGGGAGGAGACTTGACTTATTCTTTCCTTTAGAGTAGCTTATTGTAGGGTAGGTAGGCTAGATAGGTCATGTTGTGTGCTTGATTTATTGCATTATTTCCACTTTACTGATATTGTTCATTTCTTTAACATGCATTCATCTTACCTTAGCATTTATAATATAAGAAAGAAAATATGATATATTGATGAAAATCATTTTTTTTTCTTTCTCGCATGATTTCATATTTTCAAAAACCAGGGTGGATAACATCCCCCTACCTTGTAGTACTAATGTGTGCATGTTATAATTTAGTAGGGTTTTTAGAGTGATGTAGGTTTAAAGTCTTGGACTACCAGATATGTTGAGGTTCTCATGTGCTCTATGGTGAGCACATGTCCCCATGTTGGAGCCAAATGTTACCCCCTCTCACCTAGGGGTAACTAGAGGAGATTATGTCTCATGGACCACAATGAAGGCATCGATCCTGACGATGATGATAATCAACATCGCCATAGAGAGAATCCCAACAACCGCCTTAGATTCCTCTTCCTCCCTAGCATGGATCATCACACTCGATCAACAAGGCTCAGTGGAAGATGGTGTTCTTGCACATTGTAAGGTACATTAGTCCTTGTTTCATATAAATTTTCATATTTAATACATTGGGAATTTGAGTAATGATCATAGGTTGAAGCTAGATAATGAATCGTGAGCTCAAAAGTTATGCTTTTTTCCTTGTTTCACCTTGGTGGCCATCCTAGTAATCCTAGTCCCATGTTGTCACTTGTAATGACCACAACCACATAGGCTGGGCCATGCTACCCAAAACACTCTAACATTGCTCCAATGTAACATCACCCAACATACTACTGAACAATTCTACTCCGAAAATCCACTGCACAGATTCTATACTAAACCCTAGTCTGTGCAGTATCGCTTGAATTAACACACTCAACCTCGAGCCGAGTCCTGCCACACTAAATTTCTTCTTTTAACACAAATTTAAGAAACTAAAGTAACTAAAAACAACTGCGCACGAGTATACTAATCACACAATCCTACCATGCACACAACCATCCTGGAGTCACACACAAATTCTGATTTACTTGTGCATTGGGTTTGATTCCCTATACACACACATGAGTTCCAGCCAACTATGCACGCATGATACTTTCCTGCGCACACGACCATTTAATCCTTTCCTCATAGACTCATGACCAATATCAAAGGATAACTTAATAAGAAAAAATATCAACATTTTCCATACTCATGCATGTCTACAAAAACAAGCTATAAGCACCATACTTACATGTGAAAGAAACATTAAACAAAATAACAACAATTAATTATATGCAACAACATAAAATAATTAAACCATATCAAACATAAATAAGTAAGCACAAAATAAAGAAGACTAGAACATACATAACACTCATATTTTATGAAAGTCACCAACTACACGCATAACTCAGACATTCCTCCCAACCATAAACTCTGTTGTTCATAAGATTTCAGAAACAAGTCACCCCCGAGCTGGGGATTAACTCCACCAAGGAAAAAGGGTTACTAGTGACAGGCTAATGTTTGATTCTCAACAAAATTGCTCAGTCCAAGGTACCCAATGCTGCAACTAGCTTACAATCTCTCATTCCCCACACACCTGTCACACCCAAGGATGTGTGTCCCTTCTCTGCTCAATAGTCCCTCGACTGCCCCACTTCCCTTCTAGGGTTACTAGTAATAGACCGATAGGAATTCTCCGAGCCCTACGACTAATGCTCAACACACCAGGGAACAATTCCCATCAAAACTCTCACCTGGAGAGTATGCTCATGGTCTTGACAACTGCTTCTTTAACAACAAATCTCTCACCCAAAGAGACTTCTCACGGGTCTGAAAACCCGCCTCTTCAACATCAAAACACTGGTTAAAATACATAATCCCCTTACAATATTCTCTGTGCAGATAAGGTAATAGTCTTCCTCTCTCAGATGGACCGACCCTCTTCTTCACATGAGATTGAATAATGAATAATACCCAAAAATACCCTAAGGCCAACAATATATATTGCATGTATTCAACTCGACACTTGTCACCTTCAGAAGTAGCTTTAATTCACTTGGTGACCCGTTCCCAACCCCTCGAGAACTTATGAGAAAACAATTATCCTTAAACTTACACTTTTCCAGAAACATTATAAAATATTCCCTAAGACTTAAGTCTCACCCCCCTTTTCCATTTTCCGGTGGAGTTAGCCTCCCATCTCTTTTCATCTGAGTTTGTATGTGTGAAATGATGTAATATTATATTAATAACTTGAGTATGATTACACTTTACATGGTTAGATGTAATGACCTATATGCGTCCCGACTAGACAACCTCATAATAAAAAAGGATCTCTAACCTTAAGACATATACAACCATACATATACATATATATAACTCGGTTCGATGCACACTCCCAGGTCATTCCCGAAACTTACCCAAGTACGCGCAACAAGTTGAATTGTCCCCACCCTTTCCTTGATGTGAAATCATGCACACTTACCCAGGTGCACGCAACAATATGAAATGTGCGCACACTGTCTTTGATAACAAATCTCCGCGCACTACTCAGGTGCGCACAACACCAAAACATAGTGCCAACGACTCACCAACCTATATAAGAATTTACACTTACAATTGGTACCAATGACTCACTAGCCTATATGTACAATTACAAAGGGTCGGGATTAGGGACATTACATTCCCCTCCCTCTTATTTATGCAATGTCCTCAGTGCATCATATACACATGTACATACAAAATTTCAAAAATCTTCGAAAATATGAGGATACTCTACCCACATAGCATCCTCTCACTCCCAATTTGCATCCTTAGGACCATACCAAGTCCATTGGACCTTTACCATCTCCGTGACTCGATTCCAGAGGTGTTTGATTTTTCAATCCAATATGAAAACTGATCACACTGGAAAATCGCCTTCTGGCTTCACCTGAATCACATTCCAATTAATAATATGATTAACATCAGGTATGTACTTTTTAAGTAATGACACATGGAAAACATTATGAATACACATGGATGCAGGAAATGCAAGCATATATGTTAGAGACCTAACCCATCACGTAGGTAGAATAATATATTCTGATTTAATAAAGGTCAATATTATTAAGGCTTAACAATAAGGAAGAATAATTCCAATGTAAGAAGACCTAATAGAAGCTTCCACTTCTAGAAGGATCTTCCTCTAGATGGTTCTTTTGATAGACATATTTAGTATAAATAGGAGTCGATGGTATGAGAACTTTTGTCTTGGATATTATTATAATAGAGCTTTGCTCTGCTGGAGGTTTCCCCCTCGAAGAGGCAAGTGAACATTGCTCTCAGTAATCAAAGTGCTCTTTCTAGTGTTATTCTGGTATCATTTTGGTATTATTGTGGTGTTTTTATGGTTATATTGTTGTTCATCTTCCATTTATAGCTATTTATTTCTGTCCCACATACTTTTTATATTTGGAATATTACAAGTGGTATCGGAGCACCTTACTCGACATAAGATTGTGGGTTAATTTTTTTCAAGGTAGAGACATATTCCAACATCTTTAAGCTACATAGATCTATCATTACATGCATAAACCCATGGTTGGGGATTCATACATGCAATAAATACAAGTGGTACTTAAGCACACATTTGTTGGCCACCCTTGTAACCCCTGTTGGTACCCCTTCGAGTGGTAGCGCATCAAAAAACACCTGTATACGGATCAACCTAGATTTTCTGAAGCTCTCCATAGATAAACCGATCGACTACCTGACTGCTATAGTGCCATTGAGAACAACAGTCGGGAAGATACTCTCTAGTACCTGGGTAGTCGGATAGTACAACTAAGGGCACGGTCTAGCTTCCTTAGTTGGTGCCCTGAGATATTGGGCTGAGTACTACTGTTGGACCCTGGACATATATCAGAGAGCTATAGCACAGGGAAAACCCTTGTCTGTAGAATCCTTGAATACCTGACCTTTGGGGACGGAAAAAAATAAAAGAACAGACAAGATTTATTACCGCGCAACTGTATCTCCTGCATTTGAGTTGCCAAATTACTACACATTTCTTCCTGATCAAGCATTTGGGCATTTCATCACTGTCATATTCTTTGGCACCATTATTTGAGACCTATTCCATTGGGTTTCTCTCTTCGCCCTTATCACATTCATACCTATAATTTTTTAGCAACTTTTTTGACCCAGCTCGCCCCTTTTCGGTTCCCTCATCATCATGGTCCATACCTGTACCCAAGACTTGGAAGCTCGCTTCAATACCTTGCACTCTAATTTCATAGAGACCCAACAATAAGTGAGACAAATCAGTGCCAATATTTCCACCATCAATAAAAACATGCATTCCTCCATTGCTACCTCAATTAAGGAACTCAAACAAGACATTACTATCCAGCTTGAATTTGTCACTTTGATGATCTGCACCAAGATGCATATCCCTGCAGATCCTCCCTTATCTGACCCACCCTTGCATACCAAAGGTAAAACTTCCTCTCATTCCTATAATTTTCAGCCCCATCACTTTCAGTGTGACCTACGCCTTCCACGTGTGGATGTGACCAAATTTGATGGATTGGATCCCACTGGCTAGGTAACTCAAATGGAACATTATTATCCTTGTAAGACATTACAAATGAGTTGGCCAAAAATCCGGTATGGTGTTCTCCATCTAGATCAAGAACGTTGTCAATGGTGGCAATGGAGAAAAACTTCCCGCCAAGGGTATGTTGCTTGGACACACTTTGTGGCAGAACTTTATGAATGCTTTGACACTGACACCAACCATTTAGGCTGTTTGACAAAGTTGAAACAATCTGGCACAATGGAAGACTTTATAGCTGCTTTTAAGCGACTGGCTTCTCGTACAGAGGGAATGTCTGATGCTTTTTTTTGAGAATGTTTTATCATTGGCCTCAAGGATGAGATTCGTGCCCATGTCCTCATGGATCGACCTCAGAGTTAGGTGGAGGATACTAAAAGAGCTAAGGAAGCACAACAAGTTGTCTCTTCTTAAAACCAGAAAACCTCCTTCATTCCTCTCACTAAACCAGTAAATACCCCTCCTCCTTCTACTCCAATAAAGATCCAAAAATTGACTAGGGCTGAAATGGCTGAATGCCAACTCAAAGGCCTTTGTTATAATTGTGATGACAAATATTTTCCGAGACACAAGTGTAAGGAACAAAATATTTTTATGGCCATCTCGGAGGATATTTCGGAAGAGGATGTTGAGGCTCTCCTTGTGTCCATGTCACATGAACCCACTGACATAACCCCTCCCTCAGACCCTCCCAAAGTAGAACCGATCATTTCCCTAAATTCTCTCACTGGCTTCTCTGCTCCCCAAACCCTCAAGCTAATTAGTTACATCAAGCATATGAAGGTCATCATTCTTTTTGATAGGGGAATCACCCATAATTTTATTCATCGCCACATTTCCCAATAAACTAATTTCTATATCTGTGCAGTCAATAATTTCCAAATCATGATTGCCAATGGCGGGTCCATGAAATGTGGAGGGAGTTGTAAAAATGTGCGTCTCCAAATTGGTGACTACCACCTGAAATGTCATATGTTTTCTATCGACATGGGCGGTTGTGACATTGTGTTGGGTGCAGAATGGATAAGTAATTTGGGTCCCATTCTCATGGATTTTAAGGAATTAACCATGCAATTTGACTAGGAGAGCCAACAATATAAGTTCCAAGGCATCAACACCGGTTCCCCATAGATAATTAGTTCCCATCGCATGGAAAAGTTGCTAAAAAAAGCTCATTTTGGTGTTATTTACCAACTCCATCCCATACAAGCCATTGAGACACCCTCTGTGCTGTAGGACCTCCAATCCATCCTCTCTAAACATCAAGCAGTTTTTTCCACTCCCCAGGGACTCCCTTCTTCCCGTGGTGTTAATGATCATTCCATTCCTCTTGTCCCAGGAAGCCTTCCTCCCAATATCCGTCCCTATCGTCACCCCTTTTCCCCAAAAAATTAAATTGAGAAAATGGTTCAAAAATTGTTCAACGCAGGTGTTATCTGCCCTAGTACGAGCCCCTACTCTTCTTCTATGGTCATGGTCCTTAAGAAAGAAGGTTCTTTGTGCATGTGTCCTGACTTCCGCGCCCTCAACAAACTCACCATTAAAGACAAATTTCCCATTCCTTTCATTGATGACCTCTTGGATGAATTGAGTGGCACCTAGTTCTTTAATAAAATTGATCTTCATTCTGGCTACCACCAGATTCGTATGAAAGAGGCAGACATTCCTAAGACTTCCTTTAGAACTCATGAGGGCCACTATGATTTTTTGGTCATGCCCTTTGGCTTGTGTAATGCTCCCTCCACTTTCTAAAACCTCATGAATCATGTCTTCCATCCTTTTCTCCATCATTTTGTCTTAGTTTTCTTTGATGATATCCTCATCTATATCAAAATCTGGACATACCACCTTTCTCATGTGGATCGAGTTCTTCATCTACTCTCTCAGCACCAAATTTTCATGAAACAATCTAAATGTGCTTTTGGTGGCTTAGAAGTTGAGTACTTGGGTCATCTTGTTGGAAAGTCTGGCATTAGGGTGGATCCTAAAAGGATTGAAGCTATGAAAGACTGGCCTCACCCAAAGACTCTCAAAAGCTTGCATGGATTTCTAGGCTTAACATGTTATTATCGTAATTTTGTTAAGAATTATGGAAAGATTGCGACACCTCTCATTGCACTCCTTAAAAATAATTCTTTCACTTGGACTCCAACAACAACTCAGGCTTTTCAAACCTTGAATAATGCCATGTGCACCACTCTAGTCCCGACCCTTCCTGATTTCAAAGATACCTTTGTCTTGGAATGTGATGCTTCAAGGAAAGGGATTGGTGCTATCCTTATGTAAGGGGGTCAGCCTTTGGCCTTTACCAACAAACAATTGTTTGAGAGAAATTTTGGAAAATCAATTTATGAAAATGAAATGTTGGCTATTCTATATGCCATTGATCTTTGGCACCCTTATCTATTGGGGCAACACTGCCAAATTAAGACATACCATCAAAGCCTCAAGTATTTTTTGAAACAACACATTTCCTCCCTAGAGAAACAACAATGGGTGACTAAGCTCTTTGGATATGATTATGAGATCATTTACAAGAAACGAAAATACAATGTGGTTGTGGATGCACTTTCCCGAAAATATGAAGATGAAGGGTCCCTTTTTTTCTCTCTCCTTCATTGTACTAGATTGGCTCCAAGCTGTTCGCCAGGAATGGCTACATGATCCCAAAAGTTTTCATCTGATACAACAATTGCAGTCCAATTATCTAGTTTCCCCAGGGTACTCTTGGCTCCATAATGAGCTTCAACACAAATTCCATTTGTATTTAAGTAAATAGTCAAAACATAAATCCACGGTACTTTCTGAGCTTCATGCTACACCGACAACTGGGCACTCTAGGTTTACCAAAACCTATGACATGGTCAAACGTTCTTTTTTCTGGGATGGTATGAAACACAATGTTCATAATTTTGTGGCTGAATGTGATGTGTGTCAACGTAACAAGGGAGAAATAATCAAATCTCCTGGCACACTACAACTGCTTCCGATTCCACTTGCTATTTGGCGGGATATCTCTATGGGATTTATTGTAGGCTTACCTAAATCGAGAAATAAATCAATCATCATGGTGGTAGTTGATCGTCTTTCCAAGTATGCTCATTTCTGTGCTCTTCAACACCCATTTACAACATCCATCGTGGCTCAACTTTTCATGGATCAAGTCTTCAAGCTTCATGGCATGCCACATTCTATTGTTTCTGATCACGACCCAACTTTCACCAACAATATTTGGCAAGAACTGTTCAAGCTAAAAGGCACCCAATTGCATCTCAACACAACTTATCATCCCCAGATTGATGGTCAAACTAAAGTTGTCAACAAGTGTTTGGAAACATATTTGAGGTGTTTTGCCTCAGAAAGGAAAAATTAGTGGGTGTTGGCAAATATTTAACTGACAGCGAATGAAAAATATTTAACATACATCGAATGCTTGTCATTGATGGCAAGTAGCATAAGTACAAAAAGACTATACAGAGGATTGATGACATAAGTACAAAAAGTTTGTAACAGACAGGAAAACATAAGATATGTTCAGGAAGATCGAATGATTGAAGGCAACACAACCAGGCAAACAAAAGATAAGTTTAGGTTGATCGAATGATCGAAAGCCCGTAATGCTTGAGAATCATTTCTGATTGTTGGATCCATTCAAAATTCCCGAAAGAACAAGGGTCGTCAGATCATAATATAGACAAGAAGAGCGCTGAAGAGGAGGATAGATCTTAGACGTTAGATCCAAGTGCAGGACCCGACCATCATTGGATAAAGGAGAACCTGCACGCCTTTTAAAGTAAAACAAGGAGAAGCGGGTGCACAAAATGCTGAAATCCCAACAGCCATCCATCTCAGGGGGTTATGTGGACCGTTGATCCGACTCCCTTTCGGAGTTTCGCAGATCGAGAGTTGGAGGCATCAAGAACATTCACTTCAAGAATTGCGAAATTGCGATATGCGAAATCGCGACTTAATCTGAGCTGTCAGATCAAGGTTGAATCTAGACCATTGATTCCAGTCCATGTCGGAGTTTCGAGGATTGCGTGTTGGAGATGTCAAAGAAACAATGCAACAGGAATCCCGATATCACGATATGCAAAATCGCGATTCAATTTGAGCCGTCAGATCAAAATTGAATCTGGACCGTTGATCCCAGTCAATTCAAGTGTTTCGCAGATCGAGTATTGGACATGTCAAAGATTATTAACATCAGGAATCTCGATATCGTGATATGTGAAATCGCGATTTAATCGAAGTCGTTGAATCGAGATCAGATCTGGACCGTTGATCCAACCCCATGTCGGAGTTTCGTGAATTGGGACTTTGAACTGACAAAAACACTGGACATCAAGGATGTCGAAATCGCGATATGAAAAATCGTGATTTAATCACAGCCGTTGAATAGAGATCAGATCTGGACCGTTGATCTAACTCCATATCAGAGTTTCGCGAATCGCGACATGGAGAGACAAAGAACCCAATGCAACAAGAATGCCAAAATCGCGAAATCGTGATTCAATCGTAGCCATTGAATCAAGATCACATATGGACCATCGAATCATAGGACATGTGGCAAGTGATCGAAATTTCGCTGACTTGGGGTCAACGAAGCATAGTGTCGAAAATCACGAAATGAGAAATCGCGAAAGAACTTCTTACATAGGCGCTTGGTTATGACTATAGTCATATTGGGGAAGGATCTAGTACAAAAAAGTTATGTATCGGAACTTCGGAGATCACAAAATGAAGTGTCGAGACACTCAACATAGGATTGCCGAAATGCCGAAATCCGATTTAAAGGAAATGAATGCAAGATCTCATGAAGCCAATCCAACGGTGCATGTGAACTTGGAATATGATTGGAAGGTTACTTTTCTCTCTCACAGTTAACCCCTCAGTTACAAATCTGTTAGTGAAACGGATTCATGATTGCGAATCTATTGGTGTTTCAGTTGCTCGGACAGTTGTCTTTCTTTTGCCAAAGGAAATGCGAAGTGCAACCGCCGTGGAGACGTGTATAAAAGAAAATGAGACAGAATGTGGATGGTTGGTTGTTCTGTATGAGAAAAGAATGAAACTATAAGAAAAGGAAAATGAGAGGATGCGCAGGAGGAGATTGAGCGTATGTGCAGTGTGAGATGAAAAGCAGAGAAGAATAACAGAACAAGTTGAAGAAGAGCAGAATGACATAACAAGTTGATGCAGAGCAAACCTGCTGAACAGAAAGAGGAAGAAATGTATTCCAGTAGAGTTAGAAGATGACCAGAGGTTCAGAACAAAGAAAGATTGGTAAGAATTGATGTATCTTTGTAGTTGAATGTTTTTATGTTCATTTATGTTGTAGGGAGGTTGGGAGGTGCTCGGGAGGACTGTTTTCCTTAGAGGTTCAAGTGGGAGCTTGAACACAGGAAGTTGTAGCTTCCATCTGGTTGCAGCCAGAGAAACTAGGGTGGCAGGGTGGTGCAAGGGAGAACAAGTGTTCTCTGTTATACAGGTTGGAGCCTGTGTAACTGGAATTTGGTGCTTCCATCCAGTCGGTGCTAGAATATATAGGGAGTTTGTGCTTCCTTCTAGTGGGTGCTAGAGAAACCAGGGAGTTGGTGCTTCCTTCTAGTGGGTGCTAGAGAAAACAGAGAGTTGGTGCTCTCAAAAAAGTTGCATCTTGTAAAACAGAGGTAGCAGCCTCACATTGAGTTGGTGCTCAATTAAAGATGATGTACATAACTTAAAAGACTACCTATCATTTCAAAGAAGAAGAGGTTTTCTCCCTTTATGGGTTTCCTCGTGAAAATCTGTCTCTGTGTATACCTTGTGTGTGACTGATGATTTTTACTTTTACTGTCCATATGATGTATAATGTTTATGATCACTTGAAGAAAGATTAAGAATGTATTAATAGA
>JZKD02S2379298.1:17214-29873 GCA_000966675.3 Picea glauca | reverse complement strand
GCCAAAGGAGAGCCACGTTGAAGACTAGGTGCAGGCCAAGGAAAGGGGGAATGCTGAGCACAAAATAATTTTCACCCACAGCCTTGGTGATGGTGTATTTCCCATACCGAAGTGGTAGAATATTCCAATGGGGCCCTGTAATGCGTTCTTTCTGCAAGTGCAACCAAACTTTGTCGCCCACTTGAAACGTGTGTGGCACCTGATGTTGATGATGGCCCTTATTGTACTTGGCATTGGAATTTTGTAAAATATCATGATCCTGTTGGCATATGTGATGGATCCACTCAATGAACCAGGTGGCTTTGTCATCTTTTGGTGGAGCAGGGGATGATTCAACCGAGGTGTCCTCCATGGGTAGTGCAACATCCATGGGGTCCAATGGTTGGAATCCCAACCCCACCTGAAAGGGTTGTTTCTATTTGAGTTATACAAGTCTCGGTTGTATCTATCATGGACATAGGGAATACTCTCATCCCATGTGTAGGGGTGATTGGAATTGTACATGTGTAGGATATGTACGATCATTCAATTGACGACATATGTTTGGCCATCTGTCTGGGGGTGGAAGGCAGTGGATTTGTTGAGCTTGGTATCCAGCAATGACTAGAGGCTCGACCAAAATGTGTTGAGGAACTGACTGTCCCGATCTGAGACAATGGGTTTTGGAATCCCAAAGTGTACCCATACGCGTTCAAAGAAGATCTTGGCAGTGGCCTCATCGATGATATTCTTCTTCCAGGCGGCTAGAATCACCATCTTGGAAAATCTGTCAACAACCAAAAAAACAAAGTCATTTCCCCTCTTGGTGGATGAGAGGCTTGACATGTAGTCCATTGAGATGGATTCCTACTGTTACAACAATATTTTCCTCACCCTTTGCAATCTTGCACAGATGGCCTTATTCCATTTCCCTATGCAGACTTATCTTCCCTGTTGATAATATCTAGAGACAAAAATTAATAGTTTTCCACATATACACATATTGCACACTATACAACATGCGTATATGCAGGCTGCTCCACTATAGCCCCGTACATCAGGATTTGTGCCAAAAAATGAAATTAAATGTCGGGTTTCCATGTCACGACTGGAGATCTTTGATCCTTGGCCTTCCATATACTGGAAATGTTCTGACTCGACCCTTCAGTTCCATTTTGAAGGCTATAAAGAGGCCAATTCCGAGCTATGGAAAAGGAGAAAGAATTCAACTTTGAGAGAAAAGTTATTCTAGAGGAATTATTTACTTCATATTGAGTCTGCATCCCTTTGTCCTTTAAGTCTGAACACAATGTTCAACCCCCAAGCTCTTCCCTTATTGATTGAGAACCTCATTGTTTCTCTGTTATGATATTGCCTTTGGTGGAGGATTGAAGTGGTGGAGGCCCAACTGGAAGGAACTTATTTTCTCAGTTTTGAACTGTGTTGACACAGAAGTATGTGACATTTTCACTTCTACTAATCATTTATTAATAGAAATACTATTTTCCCATCTAATTAATATCTAGAAAATATATGAATTATTATCCATGGGCATGTTTGTTGTGTTGTTTAACAGATTATGATATCTAATGTGCTAACCTTTTATATTATCACCATATGCTTGCTTTTCTTGTTTGTTGAGAGCTTGTCGCAGGTATATAGATTTGGGTTGAAGTGCTCAACGATGGACTTCATCGAACATCTAGACGAGGTAGGCCTCTTTCTTATCTCGGTTGCATATTGATTTATATAACCTGTTATTGGGATAGAGTTGATTTTTGCAGTCATTTCCATTTATTGTGGTTTACCCTAGCTTTAGAGATATTTTCCTCATAACAAAATTGGCGACCATACTAGGGATTGAATCTTCTTTATTAGGGTTTGGATTACTTTTCTCCTTATATTTCTCTCATTTCAATAGTGTTTCTTGTTGCATCATTTCTTGACAGTTTCTGGTCACTTTGGGTATGAGTTCTCATCCTTTCTCCCTTTCCTAGCCTTGTTTTGAAGCATATATGTGCCTTTTTCCTTGACATTCGCGTACATACACTGGCTGTCTGACTACAAGATGTGTATATACACTCTGTTTTCCTGAACAATCGTGTGCATCAGTATGCCTTGCTTGTTAGCTGGGTCTGGTGGTTGATGGGTGGGATTTGATGTTTTTTGAGTCTTCTCAGGTCTCTATAGTGCATGTTAAGTGCTTGTGGGATGACAAGAAACCCTTCTTTGGTTGAATTTCTTGGCGATGTCTTTCTCATCATCTTTTCATTTTTATTGTCCTCATACATTGGGTGCGGTATTTTGTTTCTTGGTATCCTACTTGAGTTGCCTCTTTTTATACATAGTAGGGTTATATATCAAGTTACTTTTCAGTCCATGCATTTTCAGTTTTGTTATATTGAAAATACAAAAAAATAGGCATTTTGCATTGCTTGGCATTTTTGTCCTTTGAGTCTTTTTCATTAGCTTAGTGCATACAATGAAAGATTGCATTTTTACTTCTTAATTGCAGAGTTGAATTTGATAATTGCATTGGTTTTTAGAAGCATATCATTCACTGAAAGTTAAAGTTAGGACTTTGCATTATTTCCATATTTACTTTTCTTGCAGAGTCATAACACCATGAGTTTCACTACCATACATTTTTGAGTAATCATATTCATTAAAATCAACGCTATAATTTAAAATTAATTAGTCATGATTTTACTTTCTAGGGTGCACAAACTAGACTAGGATTTAGTGCCTTGGAATAGGATTTTGAGTAAAATTCTCCAAGGAAATTAAATAAACATGTGTCTGAGTAAGGGAGTGGAGAAATCCATTATATAATTGGTAAGATCAGGAGGCTCCTCTCACACTATAATTAATCATGAGGTCACGTGAAGTCAGTTGAAGGGATATCCCCCCAATACCTTCCTAGCATCAGAGATATTCTGGGGATCTATCCATATATGGGGATCTTGCTATTTCCTTTACCTCCGTGAGAGGCGGTAATTTCAAGGTTTCAGGATTTTCTACCCTTCCCATACGGTGGACCTGACTTATGACTTCTTTCTTGTGCATTGGTTATACAGTGGTTTATTGTTTTCTTGACTTAGGTATCTCATAGGTTAATTGCAGGGGTTATTCCACAGGTACCTTGGGTTAAATAAGGGTCAGACAACACACAACCTTTATGGAGGATTACCTCTTTAGGGGGATCTAACCGACTGATTGTTAATCCAACGAGGGATATTATAACTAATTCTGTTACCTCCAATATTTAGCAAGGAGTCTCAAGCCCCTCTTGGGTGAGACATGCCTTCTTTAGGGAGGGAGGCCACTCAACCACTTTACCCCGTTTGCATGCATTTTGGTCATTTGAATTTTGGTGTGCTCTTTGATTACTAGTAGGACTTAGGATATATTTTCTATATTTAGAGTCTTGAGTCATCGTGGAGTCGTACAGAACACTAGGATCCATTCGACTCCCACACCCATGATAGTTAATGGAACCCCTTCGAATATTGCAACCTCAATGGTTGTAGTGCTAGAGGAACCTATCATTACTATGGCTCAGCCTATACTAAATTATCAAGCTACTGCCTCAAAACCCTTTGGGTCTCTTGGCTACTCACTAGGCTACAATGTTCATTCCATCCCTATGGCTTCTACTCCCTTTTATTATGGTATACCCAAATTTACTTCGTAGTTTTTGAACTCCATCCAAGCTGTTGGCCCTAATGCTATCATTGGGATTGGGGGAGGTACACCTCCCTACACTCCCTTTTCATTTGGTGGATCTCAAATCCCTCAAATGAATCCTAATATGGGAGGCATTCCTTCTTTTAACCTCGGGACCAATCCTCCTACTTCTAGGTGGAATAATCAACCTAGAGGATATGCTTCAGCTCAATTTTCTTCCTACAATCCTACCTTCCTGGTGCAGATTCCAACCAATAAATTTGGCATGACGAATCTACCTATATCCTATGGATTCCCACCTGGAGAAGGTTAGTTTTACACTTTGGGAAACCCCCAACTTGGATCTAATTTGGTCAGGGGCAATTTCTATAACCCTCAATAGAACATTCTTGCTGGAATTATGCCCAACCAACCTTTTATGAATCAGCCTGAAGGAGGGACTTATAACGCCAAATAGGGCCATGGTGCTTACCAGAACCCTATATGGACTACAGTTCCTCAGGCACAATATTTCCCAGGAGCTTGGGGCCAGATGTCACAACCCTGTCTCCCTTTTTTGGCCACGCTTAATCGTCTAGACTTGTCTAAGTTAAAGGACGAACATGTGAATCATGATATGATATAGCAGGAAAACCCCTCCATGGGATACACCAGGGTTCTAAAATGTAGGCAAAGCTAACCATCTAAAGTATCCTACTTTTAACAACAATCCCGACATAACCCCACCATCATACATAGAAAGAAAAAACTAGGGATCTGGTAGGCCTACCTTGAACTTCATGTCCGGTGTCAATCCCTTTGCACTCAGTTGTTTCTTGACTGTAGATCTCCTCCAAGTCCAACCTGCATTCACCAAAAGACAAACAAGAAACTACAAGAATGAATTTTATATAAGGATTAGTGGGTTAGACATCATAATAAAAATGTAAACAAATAATAAAGATTTAAGATGTCATTTGGCAGGACGGAAAAAGTACTTCTTTATATTAATCTTACAAACATCACTTACAATATGAAACCGACAAATGATCCTCAAACTCGGTCTTGGGATCCTCTTCACCATGCACCAACTACTTCCACGTATTCTTCTCCTCTTTAGTTCTCTCTAGGGAAAAAACAAGGGATTTGCAAAGGAGGAAGAAGGAATTATGGCTCAAAACTCACAATGTGGTTGCAAAATATTGGGACAAAGGGGGAATACTAAAATGGGTAGAGTTTCTTTACTCTCTTGCTTATTTTTTGAATGGGATCCCAACCCCTTCTTTTATAGGCAAAAAAGGGCTAGGTATCTAGTTTGGAAACCGACTATGGGTGGTCAAACGTTTTAGGAAACTTACCTGAAAGTTTGTATTCTTTTGTCGCTTTCTATTTTTCGTGCTTTTATGACTGTACGTGGGCTGTAGTGGTTTGGAAAGCATGTGTACTTGGGCATTAGTGGTGTAGGGCATGTACACCTTCAAAAATATAGTTTTTAGAAGAGTTGTTCAGTGATGGCTTGGCAAATATAGAAGGTGAGATGGTCTGAGGCCAGGTATGCATGTCTGGTGCAATTTAGGATTATAATAGATGCCCCCTAATGTGTGAGGTCAGAAGAGCATCTGATGGCCAAAATACACTAAAAATCATCATGTCTGTCCGGCGGTAGTTTACCCCTTTTTCAGTCTGGATGGTCAAAAGTACAAACAAAGGTATACTCTAGGAGCCTCGGTTCTCTAGAAGAGTATTCTCAGATATAGATTTAACCCTTTTTTAGGCCTGAGGGACTAAATTTGTGAAAAAGGAACCCGTACAGAGTCCATAGTTAATCTCTTTTCAGACTCCCTAAAATTGAAAAGATGGTTGAGTGACCTTGTTTCTTCACACTCGTTAAACTGGTCCAGAAGAACATTATTTACGGAGTCCATGGTTAATGTCTTTTCAGACTCCTTAAATATGAAAAGATTGTCGAGTGATCTTGTCTTTGTCACACTTGTTAAAATGGTTTTGAATAGATGTCTTTTCGGTGCTAGTTTACCCCTTTTTTCAAATTGACTATACTACTTTCGAAAAAGGTACCTTAGTGAAGTCTCCTTTTACGTTTTTTCAGACTCTCTAAAAATGAAAAACCGTCAAGCTTACCTTCTATGGGCTAGTTAAAATTACATCGAAGGATGTTATCATTGTGTCTTATTAATCGCATATGCATTATCTAGGGTTATAAAATGTAGGCAGAGCTAACTGTCTAAAGTCTCCTACTTTTAACAACAATCTCGACATAACACCACCATCATACATAGAAATAAAAAACTAGGGATCTGGTAGGCCTACCTTGAACTCTGTGTCCATTTGTCTATCCCTTTGTGCTCATTTGTTTATTGACTGCAGATATCCTCCCAAGGCCAACCTACATTCACCAAAAGAAAAACAAGAAACTACAAGCATTCATTTTATATAAGGATTAGTGGGTTAGACATCATAATAAAAATGTAAACAAATCATAAAGATTTAAGACGTCATTTGGAAGGATGGAAAAAGTACTTATTTATATTAATCTCACAAAAKTCACTTACAATATGAGACCGAAAACTGCTCCTCCAACTTGGTTCWGGGATCCTCTTCACCATGCACCAACTRCTTCCACATATTCTTCTCCTCTTCAGTTCTCTCTAGGGGAAAGGAAAGGGATTTGCAAAGGAGGAAGAAGGAATTCRGGCTCAAAACTCACAATGTGGTTGCAAAATATTGGGGCAAAGGAGGAATAYTGAAATGGGAAGAGTTTCTTTACTCTCTTGATTATGTTTTGAATTGGACCCCAACCCCTTATTTTATAGGCCTAAAAGGGCTAGGTATTCGGTTGGGTGACCGGCTATGGGCAGTCAAACGGTTTAGGAAACTTACCCGAAAGTCTGTATTCTTCTGTTGCTTTCTATTTTTCGTTCTTTTGTGAATGTACATGGGTTGTAGTGGTTCAACAAGTGTGTGTACATGGGCAGTAGTGATGTAGGGCACATACACCTTCAAAAATATGGTTTTTAGAAGAGTTGTTCAGTGATGTTTTGGCAAAGATAATAGGTAAGATGGCCTGAGGCCAGGTATGCATGTCTAGTGAAATTTAGGGTTATAACAAATTCCCCCTAATGTGTGAGGTTAGAAGATCATCTGATGGCCGAAATACATTACAAATCCTCACATCTTTCTGGCGGTAGTTTACCCCTTTTTCAGTCTAGATGGTCAAAAGTACGAACAAAGGTATACTCTAGGAGCCTCGGTTTTCTAGAAAAGTATTCTCAGCTATAGATTTAACCCTTTTTCGGGCCCAAGGGACTAAATTTATGAAAAAGGAACCCCCACAGAGTCCATATTTAATCTTTTTTCAGATTCCCTAAAATTGAAAAGATGGTCGAGTGACCTTATTTATTCACACTCGTTAAACTTGTCCAGAAGAACATCCTTTACTGAGTCCATATTTAAGCTCTTTTAAGACTCCTTAAATATGAAAATATTTCCAGGTGATCTTGTTTTTGTCACACTCGTTAAAATGGTTTTGAATAGACGTCTTTTCGATGCTAGTTTACCCCTTTTTTCAAACCGAATAGACTACTTTCGAAAATGGTACTTCAGTGAAGTCTCCTTTTACATTTTTTCAGAGTCTCTAAAAATGAAAAATCGTCAAGCTTACCTTCTATGGGCTCGTTAAAATTACATCGAAGGATGTTATCATTGTGTCTTATTAATCACATCTACATTCTCCAGGGTTCTAAAATGTAGGCAGAGCTAATCGTCTAAAGTATCCTACTTTTAACAACAATCCTGACATGACCCCACCATCATACATAGAAAGAAAAAACTAGGGATCTAGTAGGCTTACCTTGAACTCTATGTTCGACATCGATCCCTTTGCGCTTAGTTGTTTCTTGAATACATATCTCCTCTCAAGGCCAACCTACATTCACCAAAATATAAACAACAAACTACAAGAATTCATTTTATATAAGGATTAGTGGGTTAGACATCATAATAAAAATGTAAACAAATCATAAATATTTAAGACGTCATTTGTCCGGATGGAAAAAGTACCTCTTTATATTGATCTCACAAAAGTCACTTACAATATGAGATCGACAACTGCTCCTCGAAATCAATCTTGGGATCCTCTTCACCATGCACCAACTGCTTCCACTTATTCTTCTCCTCTTTAGTTCTCTCTAGGGGAAAGGCAAGGGATTTGCAAAGGAGTAAGAAGGAATTCTGGGTCAAAACTCACAATGTGGTTGCAAAATATAGGGGCAAAGGGGGAATACTGAAATGAGCAGATTTTCTTTACTCTCTTGCTTATTTTTTGAATGGGACCCCAACCCCTTATTTTATAGGCCAAAAAGGGCTAGGTATTCAGTTGGGTGACCGACTATGGACGGTCAAACAGTTTAGGAAACTTACTCGAAAGTTTGTATTCTTCTATTGCTTTCTATTTTTCATGATTTTGTGAGTGTACCCAGGCTGTAGTGGTTCAAAAAACGTGTGTACGTGAGAAGCGGTGGTGTAGAGTGCATACACATTAGAAAATATGTTTTTATAAGAGTTGTTCAATGATGGCTTGGAAAATATAGTAGGTAAGATGGCATGCAACCAGGTATGCATGTATGTTGTAATTTAGCATTATAACATGATCCTACATGGCCCCCCATCCCCACCAATCTTCCTTCAGAAATCCCAAAGCTCAAGGGTAAGAATGGAGAGGATCATGTTGATCACTTCAATACCTTTCACCTTTGGTGCTCATCGAATTCCCTTAATGATGATTCTATTCTATTAATATTATTTCAATGCACCCTCATCGGAGTTGCTGCGAAATGGTTTATTGAGATACCTAGGGGGGAATATGGAAATTTTAGTCAGTTGGTGATGGTATTCCTTAACCACTTCCAATTTTCCATTTGTTATGATGTTGGCTTAGAATTGTTGTCAACTTTATGCCAGGACACCGCCATTCATATCTCGGACCGTATTGAAGAGTGGTGTAGATGGAAGATGTTGATTAAGACCCATATACCCCCTAACTTTCTTTTAGAATGGTTCCTTAAGTCTTTTCATGATCCTATATCAAAGGAAGTTGTGACTTCCGGGGTTACCACTGAGGAAGAGGCGATCTTTAGAACCCAGTATTTAGACTTGATATACACTCAGTTTTGGATGTTATACCACCTTCTTTCAGATGCACCATGACCAACTTACGACCCTAGAAAAAATCTCGGACCTCATGCCAATGGAATTTTAGGTGCTGCCAATGTAAATTCCATAGACACGGTGACAAGACATATGAAATATTTTTCTCTTAACCCATCTGCAGGAGGACCAACTTTGTATGTGTCTCCCAACCCCACTTAGTCGGTGGATGTACATTCTGTGCAATCGTCGACCAACCCAAATGGTAACCAACAACCAGGAGGGAATAAGAAGAAAGGATGTAATACTCGTAAGGGTGGGGAAAAAGGTAATAAAACCAAGGGCAATGGAAATAATGAGAAGACAAATTGATTCAGATACCCTTCCCTCCTAGGGCTATGTGACCTCCCAGCATCTAGATATTTCCTTCTTCTGAGTCAAATTGAATCTTTGGGATCCTGGTTGAGCCCAAATCAAATGTACACAACACCCTCTTTCCCTTTTTGGGCCCAGGCCTTGTGGTACCTGCACCCCTTTGTCTGTGCGCTCTAGCACTCTTCAATTTTTGGGCGCTAGATATTTTACACTAGCCCCTTCCTTCAATGTTACCCTAGGTCACAACCTTGAGGAAATGTGTGTTTGTGGGTGGTATCTCCTTTTCCACTAGCCCCTTCTTGCATGTTCCCTTTGGTAGCAACCCACATGACCGCACGATTACCCATTAAACTTCATGCACCTCCAATCCCCTGAAATGTTTCAGGACTGTCGATCTCTGATCTTGATGGTACCTATGGATTCATGGTTCACATATTCCCTCTCCAAATCCTTAGACCAGATTTGTCTCTTCTAAATCAATGGACGAGATCTATTCACAATTTCATACTTCGAGGTTTTGAAATCTCAAACCCTCGCCACCTATGTATGGAAATATTATGGAACAGAAGATACTTCGACACCTTTCCCTTCAAATGTGTGGCCAGGATCTCCTCCACAAATCTGGCTTTTGGGAATCTCAAATCTCAAATCCCTATTGCTGTTGACTGGTTATCTTCTGGAGTGGAATATCTACTGACACATATCCTCCCAAATCTACGGTTGTGCTCCTTCTTCGGGACTTTGGCTTCCTCAACCAAGATATTCTCTGGGTATTTGGATTTGTCCTTCCTCCACTTTCCTCCAGAGTCTTAGATATGGAATCACGTGTCCTCCTTCACCACAATGACTCTCATCATTTCCAGGACTTCGGCCTTCAACGTTCTCAAATCTCAACAACCACAAATCTCTGAAGTGAAATCTTCTGGAGTTTTGGATCTTCTGACATTTATCCTATCTTGATCCAATGGTTGTTCAATGGTTGTCTAACAGAGTGAATATATGTCCTCCACATGTCCCTTCACATATCAATGACCCCCATTCTTCCTTTGGTATCAATGACCCTTAATCATTTCTGCCTTCGATGCTTCGAAACCTTCTAAAACTTATTTCCATAAAACCCCATAGCGCAATCCTCTGAAATCCATGATCTGGTGACACATGTCCTCTTCCATATCGATGACTATCATTCGCTTTGGGTGTTCAGGCTTCGATGATGTCAAACCATTCTCTTTTTCATTCTCCCAGAGTGACTTCACTCGAAATTCATGATCTTTCACCACGCATCCCCTTTCTAGATCTGACAGCTCAGATTCTCTTTAGGCATTCGTGATTCAAAAGTTTCAATTCTCAAACTGAAACTCCAATGTAAATTTCTCTGGAGCTCGCGATCTGGTGACAAGTGTCCGCTCTGTAGATCAATGAATCTCGGCTCTTCAGTCTTTGGGTGTTTCAACCTTCGCCCCAAATTGATGGATTTCTGCCATGCATCCTCCCAATTGATGGACGGTCCCAAATGACTTCAGGACTTTGGGACTTTTATCGATTCCACTCTCCTGCGTATACACAATGCTAAATCTTGTGCACCTTCTCATGATCAGACAATGGTTGATACTCTATGCTCAGATCCAACACTTGAGATCTGGTTCCTCCTCTACGCTTCCTTATGTCATTGGACATTGATCTAACGGTCCAAGCTCCTTTCCCACAACCAATCTAATGGTTGTTTTTTCTCCACTTCCTAAGCTTCCACCTTCTCTCGACTTGGAAGATTTTTAAAGTGTTCAAAGTTCTTGGCCTTTAAACTTTCTCTTGCGAACCCAACTATCTAGGGTGTCACTTACGCTCTTAAATGCATTGTATCTTCTGAGCTTTAGGAATTAGAATAAGTCTGCTTCCCATGCACTCCTTGTGTTATTCTTTCTGAGCTTGATATCCTCGGATATTTCTATCTCCCATGCACTCCTTGCATTTATGGGATTTCATCAAACTCAGACTCAAAGGATTTCTTGAAAATGAATTCTTCTCTCCCTCCTGGTGATCTCTTTTCTCGATGCACACCTTGCAAAGCTCTTCCTTATAGAGTGTTTAGTAACTTTGGTTCCTCCTGAAATGAACACAGAGTTCCCTTTGTGCACTCTTTCACTCACTCAGTGCCTGCTTAGAAGAGCTCTAGAGAGTTATCAGTAACTCTGTTTTGCTGTGCTCCTTCTGTACAGTTCCCCCCACTAATGTATTCAATAACCTTGAGGTTCCTCTTGAGTTTGTGAGCGCTCTAGTGTGCCCTTCTGACATGTTCTTCTCTGAATCCACAGAGTTCATATGTGCACTCCTTGCGCTGGCTACATAACCTCAATTGTTCTGTTGTGCACTCCTTGCACAACCTAAAGAATCCTTAACTTATAGAACTCAATGAAGATAAAATAGTTCTATCTCCTACTGCAAATGAAAATTATCACACATCCACATCATTCATTCATGAAAATACACAAACACACGATATGCATGAAAAAGTGCTTTTCTATTATCTCTATGTTTCTATATAGATGTTTACAAAAACTGGACTGTAACAGGGTCCCAGTTCTCTCAAGCTCTCCTAACCTAACTCTATCCTAAGTTCTCCTTCTGAGACCTCTCTGAATTCTCCTAATTACAAAAGAGGGATCTATCAGCTTATCCTCTTCACCGCCTTAGTGCTATCATTGTCTCATTTATGACACCATACTCCTACGGCTACATTCCATAAATGAATGTCCAGACCTGGATACGATCTAGGCCTACTACAAGAAACCATTTAAGGAAACCCTTCCCACTACCTATACAAAGGCATGGCTTGGATCTTTAGTTCTTACAACACAAATCCCCATGGGATAATATTTTGAATTTAAAAATGGAAGGGTCAATGCCTCTCCCTTTCTCCATTATGCGCCTATGTGTTGTCTTGTTGGCGCTTTTGCTGAGGTCGAGCGATGCTCCCGCATCATGAATGATAATGTTGGAGAGGGAAAATGAGAAAGATGTAAGGTGAAGTTTCCTTGTAATCTTTTCATAGATGAGCACCTTACCCATTTATGCCCCAAACTTGCAGAATTTGTGAGGCTATTATCTCAATCTCCCACCGTGCTAACGAATCCATTCCCACATAATCAACACCTAGCCTCGAGCTCCTCAAATTTCGTAAATGTAGCTGGTGGGAGTCAAAACCCGTAGTTGCAATATGGTGACCATTTATGTATCAATATGGTCTATGTGTGAAATTTAATGTAGCCACTAGATCTCGAGACTATATCTCTTCACAATCTATTCCTGGTCTAGAATCTCCTCCTCCTCCTCCGAAGACAACTTTACAGATTGAGAAACTAGAGTCATCACCTTGTATTTTGAAAGGAGTACTCAAGCGCTCTACCCATAACTCAAATGCTAGAGACACTCAGAACTACTCTATTTTTGAGGACCTGGGTCAAACCCCTTGTGCGATG
>JZKD02S2379287.1:16727-29874 GCA_000966675.3 Picea glauca | reverse complement strand
GTCTTAGATGAGCTTATCCTTTCTATTTTCCACTACAGACTTCAATCCCCTTCCATCTGTCAATCGCCTGTATCAATAATCCTCAATCCACTGGAAGATGCCTTGAGACTCTTCAGCTTCTTTGGCGATCACACTCAGTCCTCTTCAAGTCCTCTAGCAGAGATCATCATTTGTTTTAGCTGTTACACTGAGAAGCACAAAAGTAGCCCTTCGATATTGTTCAACTTCACCTGAACTGTTGGATTAAGGATAAAGAATCTTGTGCCTGTTTCGCCATTTCATAATTCATCATTTCGAGATCCCTGTGGTGAAGCTTAGCACCTCTAGCTTCTTCCTCCATATTCCATCGATGTGCCCAATGACTATGACCACGCACTTATGCATAAAGCGCTTTCGCAATTTCCCATTTCGTGAATCTGGAGATGAGGAATCTCGACTCTCCAAGTCACGATCCCCGAAACCCCAAAATGGAGCTTATCTAAACTGACTCCTTCCCTTCTCGTGACCATCGGTGGTGACCATAGGCTGTGCCAAAAGGCACTTCATATTTCGCAAGTTTCCACACCATGCTCCGTTGACTCCAAGTCAGCGAAATTCTAATCGCTTGCCACTTGTCCTATGATTCGACGGTTCAGGTCTGATCTAGATTCAACAGCTCAAATCATATCGTGATTTTGCATATCGCGATTTTGGCATTCTTGTGGTTATGTTTCTTGCCTCTCCAAGTCGCGATTCGTGAAACCCCGAAATGGAGTCGGATCAACAGTCCAGATCACACCTTGATCTGAAGACTGCGATTAAATCGTGATTTCACATATCGTTGTTCCTAAGATGGATGTTCTCGTCACTCCAAGTCGCGATAGGTGAAGCTCCGAGATGGAGCTCGGATCAATGGTCCACGTTCTTGGTGATCCAACGATCCTGATCTTTTCACGATCTCACATCTCAATGTTCCTTAGATGGAGATTCTCATCACTCCAAGTTGCGATAGGTGAGACTCTGAGATGGAGCTCAGATCAATGGTCCTTGTTCTTGGTGATCTGACGGTCCTGATCTTTTTGTGATCTCACATCTCACTGATCCTTAGATGGATATTCTCATCACTCCAAGTCGCGATTTGCGAAACTCCAAAATGGAGTCTTTGACTAGCTCTGATCTTTCGCCACACATCCTCTTGATCCAACGGTCCACGACTGTCCTTTCTGACATGGTCTGCCATATTCACCTCCTATATCTAACGGCCCAGATCGCACCTTGATCCAATGGATAGGATCGTTTCACCACTTCTGTGGTGAAGTGTTTCGACGCTTCAACTCTACTTCGCAATTTCCCCACTTCGCGATTTTTCCACTTCGGTGGTGAAGTGTTTCGACACTACAACTCCCGATATCTGAAGTTCTAAAATGGAGTTTACTCTTCCATTATCACTGCACTGCTGATCATGTTGATCTTTGCCATCATTTTTTTTTCCATCAATGAAAAGCTTACTCCCAACTGTAAACCTTCCAACAACCCACGCTTCTGGTATCCCAGTAGTAGCAGGACACAAATGAGTAAGGTGATTTCCTTTGCAAGTCCTACAAAGGAACTTAGGCTTATTTCTGAGACGTCTAGGCTTCTCAATGTCCTCAATGTCATTCACAATGGTTGGTGACATGCTCTCAACGTGACTGGCAGAGGCGAGAGAGTCATCTCCCACATGAGGTACAAAGGTTGGAGATGTAACATCGATATGACTCATGGCAACTAGAGTGATGCCCCCAGTATGACTAGCAGCGACTGGTTGTGGGTCTTCAACATGACTTGCAGAGGTCGTCGACCAATCTCCAACATGACTGGCAAAGGTTAGAGATACAGGTCCAGTATGATTGGCAGTGACTTGACTAGAGGTGGTGGGTTGTGGCACTTGATACCAAGGTCCCAGGAAAGATTGGCTTTGAAACATTGCAGGCCAGGAAGGGTCATGGTTTACACCCCATCCCTATTTGAAAGGATAGTATCCTCTGCCTAAATGATCCAAAGAGGTTTGTATAGGCATCATGACTAAAGCAGATGTCTACAAAGAGACAAAAGTATGATAAGGATTGTTCGAGTGAGGATATATGTTGCCCCCATTTGTAGGGGTTCAGTGAAGAGAGTATCACGAACCGTAAAATTGATTCCCTATGTATGAAATACCATAGGACATATGTGGACCTACCATGGGAAGAGTGTTCGTAGGAACCAGCATGGCAGATGAAGGATACACAGATGGGGTGTAATAAGTAGAATAACCACCCATTTGAGTACTAGCTCCTGAAAAAATATAGCTAGGACTGGATCCGTACGAGGGGAGGTTCCAACCTCCCACAGTGATAGGTGGTTGAGGGGCATGACTCATATCAAATGAATATGTAGACGGCGGGACCAAGGTTCCCCTGGATCCAATGCTAGGATTCATATAAGTGGGTCAGGGAGAGGATGGAAAGGGTGAAGGCACATTTGACATATCGATAGGAAAATGATTAGAGACCCAAGGCATGGACTGAGTGTCATAATTCTGCATAAAATTATGAAAAGCAGACGGATTCATCCCCATGAAATGAGTGAACATCATGGGGGGGGGGGGGTAGTGGTAAATGAGGGAGCCAAAGGAACTCCACTATCCAAGATAATGAAAACTCAATATAAAATCCTAAGGCCTACTAGTAATCAAAGAGCACACCAAAAATAATCAAACGAACAATATGCACACAAACGGGATAAAGTGGTTGAAAGGGGCCTCCCTCCCTAAAGTAAGTATTCCTCGCCCAAGTCGGGTTTGAGACTCCCCGCTAAATATCAGAGGTAACATAATCAGTTATAAGGGCCCTCGTGGGCTTAACAACCAGTCGGTCATATACCCCCAGAGACGTAATCCTCCATAAAGGTTGTGTGTTGTCCAACCCTTTTCTGACCCAGGGTACCTGCAGAATAACCCTTGCAAGTAACCTATGTGGAACCTAAGTCAAGAACCTAAGAAACCATTGTATAACTGATGCACAAGAGACCATTCGTAAGTCAGGTCCACCGTATGGGTAGGGTAGCAAAGCCCGAAACCTTGAAAGCATTGCCTCTCACGGAGGTAAGGGCACTAGCGAGATCCCCATAAATATCTCTGACGCTAAGAAGCTATTGGGGGGATATCCCTTCAACCGACCTCGCGAGACCTCATGATTAACTCCAGTGTAAGAAGAGCCTCCTGATCTTACCAATTATACAATGGATTTATCCACTCCCTTAGTTAGACACATATGTTGATTTAATAGCCTTGGAGAAGTTTACTCACAAAATCCTATTCCAAGGCACTAAATCCTAAGCTAGTTTGTGCACCCTAGAAAATAAAATCGTTACTAATCAATTTTAAATTATAGAGTTAATTTTAATGTCTGTGCTTACTCAAAAAGGTGCGGTCGTGAAACTAGTGATGTTATGACTCAGCAAGTAAAGTAAATATGAATACAATGCAAAGTCCTAACTTCAATTTTCAATGAATGATATGCTTCATAAAACAATGCAATTTTCAATTCAATTCTGCAATTCTGAATAAAAATTCAATCTGTCTTTACATGCACTAAGATAAATGACGAAGACTCAAAATATTAAAATGCCAATAAATGAAAAATGCCTAATTTTTTTTTATCTTCAATATAAGAAAAATGAAAATGCATGGATTGAACATCATCTTGATATATAAAGACTCTATTGTGTATAGAAAGAGACACCTCAAGTATGATATCAAGGAGAAAAACACCCATCCCAACGTACAAGGACAATCAAAATGAAAAAATGATGAGAAAGGCACCGCCCAGAAATTCAACCAAAGACAGGTTTCCTGTCATCCCACAGACACTTAACAGTCACTATAGAGACCCAAGAAGACTCAATAATCATCAAAACCTACCCAACAACCACCAAACCCAGAAAACAAGAAAAAGAGGTTGATGTACGTGACTTTTCAAGGGAAAAGAATGTATGTACACAACTTGCAGAAGGACAACATGCATATATACGCAACTGTCAAGCAAAAACCCACGTATATGTGTCAAAAAAACAACTAGGCTAAGGAGAAGGCTGAAAGACTCGAACCCAGAGTGAACAGAGGCTGTCAAGAAATGATACGAAAAGAAACGCAATATGAATGAGAGAAATCTAAGGAGAAAAACACTCCAAACCCCAAGAAAGAAGATTCACTCCCAAATATGGTCACCAGTTCTGTTACGAGGAAAATCTCTCTATGGCTAGGGGAAAACCACAACATACGGAAATGAATGCAGAAATCAAATCTATTCCCAATTATGCTATATAAATAAATATGCTAGCCAGACCTAAAGAAATATACCTGCAACTAGTCCTCAAAAACCAAGAAAAGCAAGAATATGGTGATAATATATTATGTTAGCACATTTAATAGCATAATACATTAACATACATAACAAATACGCCCATGGAATAATATTTCAAATATTTTCAAGATATCAATTAGATGAGAAAAGAGTATTTCTATTAAGATATGATCAGCAGAAGTGAAAAAGTTACAGACTTCCGTGTTGACACGGTTCGGAACCGAGAAACTAAGTTCCTTCCAGCTGGGCCTCCACCACTTCAATCCTCCACCAAAGGCAAGCTCATGTAAGAGAGACAATGGAGTTATCACTTAATAAGGGAAGATCTTGGGGGATGAACACTGTGTTCAGACTTAAAAGATAAAGGGATGCAGACTCAATGTGAAGTGAACAATTCCTCCAGAGTAACTTTGCCCTCAAAGTTGAATTCTTTCTCCTCTTTTCCATAGCTCAGAATTGGCCCATTTATAGCCTTCAAGTGGAATTGAAGGATCGATTCAGAATGTTTCCAGTATATGGAAGGCTAGGGATCATTGATCTCCTGTTGTGACATGGAAACCTGACACCATTTTTCATTTCTGGGCACATTTCCTGATGTACGCGGGCTATAGTGGTGCAACCTGCTTGTTGAACACGTATAATTTTGAGTTTTGTTTGAACTTCAGATTTTTTCCCTCTTACATTGTTAATGACGTTTTTGATTGGATAATGTTAATAATTTGAATAATTACTGTGATTTGCCAGGTGACAAATTCCATCAGATTTTTTTTTAATCTCTCTGTAAACAAATCTATACAAACTCTTCAAAGTTCAAAATTATTTTACCATTTACAATTGAGAATTTTGTTAAGTGAAGAGCTTATAGACCTCTCTTGTTACAAATAGGCTAATCTTATTTCCTTAAAGATTATGGTGCCACAAAAAGTTGCAAGAAAACTTGATGGATCAGATTTCAGAATTTAGTGGAAAGATAAATCAGTTCAGAAGCTGGATAAACTAAGAAAAGGACCAAATATAACAGGGAAGGGGCTAAATAGACAGAAAAGGGAGCACAAACTCTCTGGAGTGCTAAGTCTCCAAAGTAAAGGATCTCCTGCCACGTGTCCTTTTGATTTTAACGACGAATATTTACTTCAGAACTCCGGGCTTTGAGCATTCTAAGGTGCAAATCTCTGAAATGCTAAATCCCCGAAGTTGAGGATCTCTTGCAACGTCTCCTCTTGATTTCAACGACAGAGATTTACTTCGGAATTCCGGGCTTCGGGAGTTCTCGCTTCACACATCCAGATTTATTCTGAAGTGGTTATCCCCAAAGTGAGAGATCTGGCGCCGTGTTTCCTTTTAATTTAGATGGCTGAGATTTACTTCGGAACTCCAGGCTTCGAGAGTTCTCGCTTCACACATCCAACTTTCTTCCGAAATGGTTATCCCCAAAGAAAGAGATCTGGCGCCACATGTCCTTTTGATTTAGATGGCTGAGATTTACTTCGGAACTCCGAGCTTCGGGAGTTCTCACTTCACACATCCAACTTTATTTCGAAGTGGTTNGGAGAAGTTTACTCACAAAATCCTATTCCAAGGCACTAAATCCTAAGCTAGTTTGTGCACCCTAGAAAATAAAATCGTTACTAATCAATTTTAAATTATAGAGTTAATTTTAATGTCTGTGCTTACTCAAAAAGGTGCGGTCGTGAAACTAGTGATGTTATGACTCAGCAAGTAAAGTAAATATGAATACAATGCAAAGTCCTAACTTCAATTTTCAATGAATGATATGCTTCATAAAACAATGCAATTTTCAATTCAATTCTGCAATTCTGAATAAAAATTCAATCTGTCTTTACATGCACTAAGATAAATGACGAAGACTCAAAATATTAAAATGCCAATAAATGAAAAATGCCTAATTTTTTTTTATCTTCAATATAAGAAAAATGAAAATGCATGGATTGAACATCATCTTGATATATAAAGACTCTATTGTGTATAGAAAGAGACACCTCAAGTATGATATCAAGGAGAAAAACACCCATCCCAACGTACAAGGACAATCAAAATGAAAAAATGATGAGAAAGGCACCGCCCAGAAATTCAACCAAAGACAGGTTTCCTGTCATCCCACAGACACTTAACAGTCACTATAGAGACCCAAGAAGACTCAATAATCATCAAAACCTACCCAACAACCACCAAACCCAGAAAACAAGAAAAAGAGGTTGATGTACGTGACTTTTCAAGGGAAAAGAATGTATGTACACAACTTGCAGAAGGACAACATGCATATATACGCAACTGTCAAGCAAAAACCCACGTATATGTGTCAAAAAAACAACTAGGCTAAGGAGAAGGCTGAAAGACTCGAACCCAGAGTGAACAGAGGCTGTCAAGAAATGATACGAAAAGAAACGCAATATGAATGAGAGAAATCTAAGGAGAAAAACACTCCAAACCCCAAGAAAGAAGATTCACTCCCAAATATGGTCACCAGTTCTGTTACGAGGAAAATCTCTCTATGGCTAGGGGAAAACCACAACATACGGAAATGAATGCAGAAATCAAATCTATTCCCAATTATGCTATATAAATAAATATGCTAGCCAGACCTAAAGAAATATACCTGCAACTAGTCCTCAAAAACCAAGAAAAGCAAGAATATGGTGATAATATATTATGTTAGCACATTTAATAGCATAATACATTAACATACATAACAAATACGCCCATGGAATAATATTTCAAATATTTTCAAGATATCAATTAGATGAGAAAAGAGTATTTCTATTAAGATATGATCAGCAGAAGTGAAAAAGTTACAGACTTCCGTGTTGACACGGTTCGGAACCGAGAAACTAAGTTCCTTCCAGCTGGGCCTCCACCACTTCAATCCTCCACCAAAGGCAAGCTCATGTAAGAGAGACAATGGAGTTATCACTTAATAAGGGAAGATCTTGGGGGATGAACACTGTGTTCAGACTTAAAAGATAAAGGGATGCAGACTCAATGTGAAGTGAACAATTCCTCCAGAGTAACTTTGCCCTCAAAGTTGAATTCTTTCTCCTCTTTTCCATAGCTCAGAATTGGCCCATTTATAGCCTTCAAGTGGAATTGAAGGATCGATTCAGAATGTTTCCAGTATATGGAAGGCTAGGGATCATTGATCTCCTGTTGTGACATGGAAACCTGACACCATTTTTCATTTCTGGGCACATTTCCTGATGTACGCGGGCTATAGTGGTGCAACCTGCTTGTTGAACACGTATAATTTTGAGTTTTGTTTGAACTTCAGATTTTTTCCCTCTTACATTGTTAATGACGTTTTTGATTGGATAATGTTAATAATTTGAATAATTACTGTGATTTGCCAGGTGACAAATTCCATCAGATTTTTTTTTAATCTCTCTGTAAACAAATCTATACAAACTCTTCAAAGTTCAAAATTATTTTACCATTTACAATTGAGAATTTTGTTAAGTGAAGAGCTTATAGACCTCTCTTGTTACAAATAGGCTAATCTTATTTCCTTAAAGATTATGGTGCCACAAAAAGTTGCAAGAAAACTTGATGGATCAGATTTCAGAATTTAGTGGAAAGATAAATCAGTTCAGAAGCTGGATAAACTAAGAAAAGGACCAAATATAACAGGGAAGGGGCTAAATAGACAGAAAAGGGAGCACAAACTCTCTGGAGTGCTAAGTCTCCAAAGTAAAGGATCTCCTGTCGCGTGTCCTTTTGATTTTAACGACGAATATTTACTTCGGAACTCCGGGCTTTGAGCATTCCAAGGTGCAAATCTCTGAAATGCTAAATCCCCGAAGTTGAGGATCTCTTGCAATGTCTCCTCTTGATTTCAACGACAGAGATTTACTTAGGAATTCCGGGCTTCGGGAGTTCTCGCTTCACACATCCAGATTTCTTCTGAAGTGGTTATCCCCAAAGTGAGAGATCTGGCGCCGCGTGTCCTTTTAATTTAGATGGTTGAGATTTACTTCGGAACTCCAGGCTTCGAGACTTCTCGCTTCACACATCCAACTTTCTTCCGAAGTGGTTATCCCCAAAGAAAGATATATGGCGCCACATGTCCTTTTGATTTAGATGGCTGAGATTTACTTCGGAACTCCGGGCTTCGGGAGTTCTCACTTCACACATCCAACTTTCTTTCGAAGTGGTTATCCCCAAAGTTAGAGATCTAGTGCCGCGTGTCCTTTTGATTTAGATGGCTGAGATTTACTTCGAAACTTTGGGCTTTGAGAGTTCTCCCTTCACCCATCCAACTTTCTTCCTAAGTGGTTATCCCCGAAGTGGAGGATCTCCTGTCGCATGTCCTCTTGATTTTAATGACCCAGATGGGTTTCGAGTCTTCGAGAGTTCTTTACTCAACACTGTTTGACTCCTTATGGAGTACAAAATAGTCGAATACAGGGAACGTATAACACATGTCCCCCGCTTAGATGGACGGACAAGAATTGCACAAAATTCTCTTTATCTTCTCTACATATGACCAAGAGCTATGACCTATGCTTAAATTTTGGCACTTATCTCACTTTGCGAAGATCAATAGTAAGATTTAATGGATCGTGGAGATCAGCGGCTAAGAGCGATTGCGGGGGGAAAATTTGCATGGGGTTTGATTTCAAAAGGTGGTCCTGCAATTTAAACCACAATTTTCTCTCGGGGGTACGTGGCATCACCATGTGCATTGCGGGATGGAAATAAGGTTACTTCAAACCACTCCCTCGCGCCCCCACAAAATGGAGGAACATAAAAGGATGTTGGAGAAACACCTGTCATCCATGTCATGTAACCCGTTAGCCCTCCATCCTGTCACACCTTCCACATCAGTTACCCCATTCACCTCACCACCTACCCTTGTCCCCATGTCATCCCATTCATGAAAAGTTACTCTTTCTTGTAACTGTCAGTCATCGCATGACGAGCCAACGCTGAGCTACCTATCACATTATCATTCCCCCCATATTTTCAACTGATATTCTTTCTCCAGTTAAACGCATCCGAAGAATAGATAGAAATGGAATCAGATGGAGAGGACAATAAAAAAATGATTATGTTAGCCTAAATGGACATGTGTGCCCAATTCAAAGAGAAAAGGAAAACAAACGCCTCTACGAGAAAATGAAGAAACAGATGAAAGCGCCAACTTAAACAATATATGCATGTTGTCGTTTCATTCAAATTACATTCTATTTTTAGGAGAAATTGCATGAAGTCCAACGGTTTTGAGTTGTGACAATTTTTGTATAAATAGATAGATTTTGTAATATCCCCAAGGATGAGCCCCTATTGTATTTATGAATTGAAAACATATTTTGTAGGCCAGTGAGATGATTATTGATAAGCTGGTGGGCTTATGTGTTTGTTCGGCCAGAGAGCCTAAGTGTTAAAGGATAAGATCTTGTTTTTGTATATGTAATTATGTCGGACATTAATAAAATTTAAACATCGTTGCGTGTAGACCGACCACGAAGAAAGAGTGATGGGGGACTAAGCTTCCACATAGTGGGTAAGGGAAAGGGGGCTGAAAGGTTGGAAAGAGAGGCTAAGCTTAGGGGCTTAAGTCCTTGAGAATAATAAAATTTATTATTATTCCAAATATCTGTGAAACACATGTTTTTTAATCCTAAGTCCTTGGAGAGACAACGCATGCAGCTCCAACATGTGCAAAAGGGAATGCATGCAGCTCCAGGAAGACAAGTGTCGAGCTGGGTGCATGCAGTTAAATCTGAAGAGTCAACTCATGTTGGGGGCTTGTCCTCCATTCTTTCATCCGTTGTCTGAACCGTGGGGGTCGACATCTGATCTTTGCATACCCTCACACAGCAATGAAACTAGAAAAATGTGGTGTTTTCTTGAGAAGCCTACGCATCCTCCATCTGAACCGTTTGCATCTGCATTCGACCTCTGTGTTGATTCCTTATCATGCACCCTGAAAACCAGTGGAAAACCCATAGACTGAGTCATGTCTCATGTGCATCCTGTGAACCCAGTTTATCCACCCTTGTAGAGCCAAGTTCTTACATGAACCATTTGTGGGTTGTTGCCCTCTATTTTCCTGAGTGGTGTTAACCAATTGTTGTTGTTGTTATCCTTACCTTGCAGGAATTGAGTTGAACTAGTTTAAGAAGCAAGTTCTTAGGCCCGTGGTTGAAGAGCTAGGTTTTCAGGCCTGTGAGCAACTCTTTCCAGGTGAGAGAGTTGTTGGGAAGTGGTTTTCTCCCAGAGAGAATCCAACACTAGCTACATAGCTCTGAGAATTCCTGATCCGGCCTATTTCCGAGACCTAGAGAGGGAGGTGAAGCAGTCAATGGCCTGTGTGACAATGAAGGTGTATACTCCTAGGTAGAACATGCATGTGGGGAATGAAAGTCCATGAGTAGTGGGCGTAAGAAGGCTCCTGGGGAGAATCCTTCCGGTTGCACTGTATAGTTTTCATGTAACCTTAGCTTAGTCTAGGATTCTTTTTCCAGGGGTGGAGCTTAGTCCCAACTCAGGGGTGACCCACTACTGAGCATGACGAGAAATGGGGTCTAAGGCTGGGAGGTTTGTGGAAGGTCTTCACGTAGTTGGTGGAGTTACTCTAGCCTAAAAGATAAGTATCAATTTTGTGCTTAATTATGTATTTTATGCATGATTTGTGATGCTTAAATGTTATCATGTATTTCGTTGCATATCTGATTTACTGTCTATTACATTAGAATCTGAATGGTAACAATAATTATGTGATTATTGTGATTACATGTTTTAATTGATTAAAATGCATGTTATATATCTATGGATATATGTGAATGTTTCGCGTAGTAGCGTTTCCTGGCCTGTTGGTGGCTGGGGACATTACAAATTGGTATCAGACAATGGTTTAGACACTGATCCTGGATGGGACATGTTAGTGGATAACAAGAAAAAAAATTCAGAGTGAATTGTTGTCGAAGTAGACAAAATTCGAGTTCAGAGCGTGGTTTCAACGTTGAGCCTAGATGGGTCGGATAAGTGGTCTTTAGACCTAAGGTTTTGAGTGGAAATTGTGTCTAGAGGAACCAATTTCGAACCTCAGAATGTTTCTAAGCACCAAGGGGTTACTTGGTCATGTTACAAAGCTCAGGAGGAGTAGCGATAGAATAAAACCACAGCCAACATGGTATTTTTCCATAGAGAGAGAACTCAACACTTGGGGTGTTGGAGTCATAGGATCTATTCGTAAGGAAGGGAAATCCTTTGTGACTGTTAGATCTGGAGGAGGTGCAGAAGGGTTAACCTGTAAGCCCTTCAAACTTCACGACTTCGGTGAAGATTGATGCAAAATAAGAGAAAGGTCAAAGCCCAAAGCTCCGAAGTCTTGAAGTGGATCTACACTGTAGATCTGGTGAGAATCCTTATCGTTAGGTCTCACGGCATATCATAATTTCGGAATTTGGCGATCGAGAGAAGTGGGATGTGTTGATGAACAAACTTCTGAAGTCCCAAAACAAAAGAGAAGACATGGCGATGCAGGAGGACGTCGCTAGGGGTGGCATAGAACTTCCTAGGCATGTCACGTGCCATCGCCTTAGCTGGTGAGAACTTTACTATGTGGGCCCTGAGGTTACATAATATAGTTGAAGGTCGGTGGACCCACAGTGTCATTTATCATGATACGTCAAAGATTGACGAGCAGGAGGCATTGCGGCGACCCAAGTTGCATGGAAGTTAATTCTCCAAGGTGGTCCCGCAATCCAAACCACGGTTTCATCGAGGAGTTACGTGTCAGCATCAAGAGAATTGTGGAATGAAAGGTGGGTTACTCCAAACCACCATTGCATGCCCCCGCAATTGGAAAAGTGTTAAGCGATGTGAGGTAATAACGTCACCTAAGGTGACGTGGGAGTGTTCATAGATTAATGGTTCGCAATGTGCGGATGTGAAATCCTCCGAAGTCCCGAAATCCTGGAACTCAGATGCCTAAGGTTCAATAGTGAGTGTCAGTCGTCGGATGTTGAGTAGATGTGGACTGAGATCCACCCTACTTCGCGGGTTCGGTAATTTGGAGCTCCGAGAGATTGTTGTGTTGTACTCTGGAAATAAGCCAAAGGTCGAAGGCCCGAGTAAGAACCTAGTGATCTAGCGCTTGGTCACGTCCCGTGATCACATGTGTTGGGGACTAAGAGAAAAGGGGCTAGTGCCCGAAAGTTGCAGAGCACAGAAGAGCTCGGAAAGATAATGAAATCTGAATGTTTTTCTTAAATCAAATTGGTTTATGAATGTTGTGGGATTTGTTAAGGAATGATGACCTGGAAAATTCCGGTTGTCTGCATGTTGTGTTTGCAGAGTTTAACGAGTGACAGAACCGAATAGAGTAGCCACCGAGTGCAAAGAAATGGAGGAGACACATAATGCTTCCAGTTCAGAGAATGAGGTAAAAGGAGTAGATTTCCATTTGGGAGTTGAAGGATTGAACTCCAATGGACATGGAGAAGAGATAGATAAGGAAGAGTGTATGATGAAAATCATTGAATGACTTCAGAAAGATGCCCAAACTCACCGAGCAGATAACTGAAATCTCATGAAATCCATGGATAAACAAGGAGAATTCAACTTAAAGTTGATGAAGTGTTTGGAGAGAATATAAAAGAAGTTGGATAAGGAGAGCAACTCAAGCAAAACAGAGGGTCACAATATCTCTGAGAGGAAAAGAATATCAAGAAGCATTAGCAGGCATCATCATCACTCCCCAAAGCAGTCTAATAAGGAGGCACACAATAGTTCAAGCCCATATTCTACCATAAAACACAGGA
>JZKD02S2379287.1:0-12537 GCA_000966675.3 Picea glauca | reverse complement strand
AATTTAGATCCTTTATGGGTCTAGCTGGTTATTACAGAAAGTTCATTGTAGGATTCTCAAGGATAGCTTACCCTATCACTTCCTTGCAAAGGAAGGAGAAGAAATTTCAATGGACAGAAGAATGTGAGAGAAGCTTCCAATGATTGAAGCAGTTGCTAACCAGTGCTCCAATCCTGAGGATTGCATATCCAAATGTAGATTTCATAGTTTTCACAAATGCATGCAAAGAAGGACTGGGAGGAGTCCTCAGTCAAAATGGGTTCGTGATTTGTTATGAATCCAGAAAGTTGAAAGAGCATGGAAATAATTATGCCACTCATGATTTAGAGTTGGTAGGCATTGTTCACGCTCTGAAGAAATGGAGACATTACCTCATGGGAAGGAGGTTTGAACTAAGGACAGACCATAACGGTTTGAAGTATTTGTTTGATCAACCAACCTTGAATGCTAGGCCGAGTAGGTGGTTGGAGTTCCTTTGTGAGTATGACTTTGATATCAAGCATATCAAAGGAAAGGAAAACAAAGTGGTTGATGCACTCAGCAGGAGATTGCATGAACTAAATGCTACAGCCATTAGCATGTACCAAACTGATATTAAAGACATAATTTTGGAAGCTGCAAATGCAGATTTGTAGTACAGGGATTTGGTAGCAAAGCTACAACAAGGTGATATGCCACAAAAAGTGGAGAATGATAAATTGGAAACCGAAGGAACACTTATGTACAAGAGGAAATTTTATGTACCTAATGTCCATGACTTCAAACTTATGATTTTGAAAGAAATGAATAATGTGCCTTATGGAGGGAACCCTAGATATCAGAAAATTGTGGCAGCAGTCAAGGGCCATTACTTTTAGCCAAGTATGAAGAAATAAATTTCATAATACATCGCCAGATGTATGGAATTCCAAAAGATTAAAGCTGAGCACAGATACCCGGCAAGTTTTCTATAGCCTTTACCCATTCATGAGTGGAAGTGGGTGGTAGTGACAATGGATTTCATCACAGGATTTCCCAGGACAAGAAAGCAACATGATTCAATCATGGTGGTGGTGGACAAGCTTATGAAAGATGCCCATTTTATTCCATTAAAGACTACACACAAGGCAGCTAATGTTGTTGATATTTTTATGAGGGAAATAGCATGATTGCACGATATTCCCAAGACAATTGTGTCTAACAGGGACCCAAAATTCACCTCAAAATTCTGGAAAGGGTTATTCAAAGGGTTCAGAACGAATATGAATTTCAGCACTGCTTATCATCCTGAGTCTGATGGGCAGATAGAGTGGGTGAATCGAGTAATAGAAGACATACTAAGGATGTATGTGATGGACAAACCATCTAAATGGGAAGACTAACTACACTTGGTTGAATTTTCCTACAAAAATGGGTATCAAGCATCGTTGAAGATGAGCCCATTTGAAGCACTTTATGGAAGAAAGTGCAATACTCCAGTAAGTTGGGATAATCCAGCTGATAGAGCAGTTGTTGGGCCAGAGTTGCTCAAGGAAATGGAAGACAAAATTTTCAATATTAAGCAGAATTTGAAATTTTCCCAAGACATGCGGAAAATTTATGTTGATAAAAACTGAACCCACAGAGAGTTTAAAGTGGGAGAGCATGTTTTCCTAAAACTGAAAGCCAATAGAAGTTCCCTAAAGCTGGGAAATTGTTCGAAATTGGCAACCAGATTTTGTGGGCCATTTTAAATCCTAGAAAGGATTGGGCCAGTTGCATATATGCTTGCATTGCCTACATCCATGACTATACATAATGTGTTTCATGTTTCATTGCTTAAGAAATATATATCTGATGCTAATCATGTAATTGATTGGAATGTGATTCAGGTGGAACAAGAAGGCGTCTTGCAAGTGCATCTTGTGTGCATATTGGACAGGAAGAGAAAATAGCTCTGGAATCGAGCCATAGGGCTTGTAAAGGTCCAGTGGACCTGGTACGGTCCTGAGGATGCGACATGGGAGCGTGAGGATGCTATGCGAGTAGAATACCCGCACATTTTTTAAGATTTTGGAAATCTTGTTGATCTTGTGTAAAGAGTTGCACTAAGGACAATGAAAAAATAAGGGGAGGGGATTGTAATATCCCCAAGGATGAGCCCCTGTTGTATTTATGAATTGTAAACATATTTTGTAGGTTGGTCAACCGAGTATTGATAAGCTGGTGGAATTATGTGTTTGTTGGGCCAGAGAGCCTAGGTGTTAAAGGCGAGGAGCCTGTTTTTGTATATGTATTTATGCATAACATTAATAAAATATAAACATCGCTGTGTGTAGACCAATCACGAAGAAAGAGTGATGGGGGACTAAGATTCCACGGAGTGGGTAAGGAAAAGGGGGCTGAAAGGTTGGAAAGAGGGGCTAAGCTTAGGGGTTTAATTCCTTGAGCATAATACAATTTATTATTATTCCAAAGCTGTGTGAAAGACATGTTTTTTATCCTAAGTCCTAGGAGAGGCAACACATGTAGCTCCAATGTGTGCAAAAGGGAACGCATGCAGCTCCAGGAAGACAAGTTTCGACCTCGGTGCATGCAGTTAAATCTAAAGAGTCATCTCATGTTGGGGGTTCGTCCTCCATTCTTTCATCTGCTATCTGAACCATGGGGGTCAGTGTATGATCTCTGCATACCCTCACGCAACACTGAAACCAGAAAACTGTGATGTTTTCTTGAGAAACCGACTCATCCTCCATCTTAACTGTTCACATCTGTGTTCGACCTCTGCATTGATTCCTTTTCATGCACCCTAAAAACCAGTGGCAAACCCATGGACTGATTTGTGTCTCCTATGAACCCAGTTTATCTGCCCTTGCAGAGACGAGTCCGTACCTGAACCATTCGTGGGTTGTTGCCCTCTGTTTTCCTGAGTGTTGTTGACAAGTTGTTGTTGTTGTTATCCTTACCTTGCGGGAATTGAGTTGAACTGGTTGAAGAAGTAGGTTGTCAGGCTCGTGGTTGAAGAGGCATGTTGGCAGGCCTGTGAGCAACTATTTCCAGGTGAGAGAGTTGGTGGGAAGTGGTTTTCTCCCAGAGAGAGTCCAACACCAGCTACGTAGCTCTGAGAATTCCTGATCTGGCCTGTTTCTGAGACCCGGAGAGGGAGGTGAAGCAGTCGATGGACTGTGTGACAATGAAAGTGTATACTCTCGGGTGGAACAGTCATGTGGGGAATGAGATTCTGTGAGTAGTGGGTGTAATAAGGCTCATGGGGAGAATCCTTTCGGTTGCACTGTGCAGTTTTCCTATAACCTTAGCCTAGTCTAGGATTTCCTTGCCCGGGGTGGAGCTTAGTCCTAGCTCGGGGGTGACCCACTACTAAGTGTGATGAGCAGCGGGGTCTAAGGCTGGGAGGTTCATGGAAGGTCTGCACGTAGTTCGTGGAGTTACTCCAGCCTAAAAGATAAGTATCNAATTTAGATCCTTTATGGGTCTAGCTGGTTATTACAGAAAGTTCATTGTAGGATTCTCAAGGATAGCTTACCCTATCACTTCCTTGCAAAGGAAGGAGAAGAAATTTCAATGGACAGAAGAATGTGAGAGAAGCTTCCAATGATTGAAGCAGTTGCTAACCAGTGCTCCAATCCTGAGGATTGCATATCCAAATGTAGATTTCATAGTTTTCACAAATGCATGCAAAGAAGGACTGGGAGGAGTCCTCAGTCAAAATGGGTTCGTGATTTGTTATGAATCCAGAAAGTTGAAAGAGCATGGAAATAATTATGCCACTCATGATTTAGAGTTGGTAGGCATTGTTCACGCTCTGAAGAAATGGAGACATTACCTCATGGGAAGGAGGTTTGAACTAAGGACAGACCATAACGGTTTGAAGTATTTGTTTGATCAACCAACCTTGAATGCTAGGCCGAGTAGGTGGTTGGAGTTCCTTTGTGAGTATGACTTTGATATCAAGCATATCAAAGGAAAGGAAAACAAAGTGGTTGATGCACTCAGCAGGAGATTGCATGAACTAAATGCTACAGCCATTAGCATGTACCAAACTGATATTAAAGACATAATTTTGGAAGCTGCAAATGCAGATTTGTAGTACAGGGATTTGGTAGCAAAGCTACAACAAGGTGATATGCCACAAAAAGTGGAGAATGATAAATTGGAAACCGAAGGAACACTTATGTACAAGAGGAAATTTTATGTACCTAATGTCCATGACTTCAAACTTATGATTTTGAAAGAAATGAATAATGTGCCTTATGGAGGGAACCCTAGATATCAGAAAATTGTGGCAGCAGTCAAGGGCCATTACTTTTAGCCAAGTATGAAGAAATAAATTTCATAATACATCGCCAGATGTATGGAATTCCAAAAGATTAAAGCTGAGCACAGATACCCGGCAAGTTTTCTATAGCCTTTACCCATTCATGAGTGGAAGTGGGTGGTAGTGACAATGGATTTCATCACAGGATTTCCCAGGACAAGAAAGCAACATGATTCAATCATGGTGGTGGTGGACAAGCTTATGAAAGATGCCCATTTTATTCCATTAAAGACTACACACAAGGCAGCTAATGTTGTTGATATTTTTATGAGGGAAATAGCATGATTGCACGATATTCCCAAGACAATTGTGTCTAACAGGGACCCAAAATTCACCTCAAAATTCTGGAAAGGGTTATTCAAAGGGTTCAGAACGAATATGAATTTCAGCACTGCTTATCATCCTGAGTCTGATGGGCAGATAGAGTGGGTGAATCGAGTAATAGAAGACATACTAAGGATGTATGTGATGGACAAACCATCTAAATGGGAAGACTAACTACACTTGGTTGAATTTTCCTACAAAAATGGGTATCAAGCATCGTTGAAGATGAGCCCATTTGAAGCACTTTATGGAAGAAAGTGCAATACTCCAGTAAGTTGGGATAATCCAGCTGATAGAGCAGTTGTTGGGCCAGAGTTGCTCAAGGAAATGGAAGACAAAATTTTCAATATTAAGCAGAATTTGAAATTTTCCCAAGACATGCGGAAAATTTATGTTGATAAAAACTGAACCCACAGAGAGTTTAAAGTGGGAGAGCATGTTTTCCTAAAACTGAAAGCCAATAGAAGTTCCCTAAAGCTGGGAAATTGTTCGAAATTGGCAACCAGATTTTGTGGGCCATTTTAAATCCTAGAAAGGATTGGGCCAGTTGCATATATGCTTGCATTGCCTACATCCATGACTATACATAATGTGTTTCATGTTTCATTGCTTAAGAAATATATATCTGATGCTAATCATGTAATTGATTGGAATGTGATTCAGGTGGAACAAGAAGGCGTCTTGCAAGTGCATCTTGTGTGCATATTGGACAGGAAGAGAAAATAGCTCTGGAATCGAGCCATAGGGCTTGTAAAGGTCCAGTGGACCTGGTACGGTCCTGAGGATGCGACATGGGAGCGTGAGGATGCTATGCGAGTAGAATACCCGCACATTTTTTAAGATTTTGGAAATCTTGTTGATCTTGTGTAAAGAGTTGCACTAAGGACAATGAAAAAATAAGGGGAGGGGATTGTAATATCCCCAAGGATGAGCCCCTGTTGTATTTATGAATTGTAAACATATTTTGTAGGTTGGTCAACCGAGTATTGATAAGCTGGTGGAATTATGTGTTTGTTGGGCCAGAGAGCCTAGGTGTTAAAGGCGAGGAGCCTGTTTTTGTATATGTATTTATGCATAACATTAATAAAATATAAACATCGCTGTGTGTAGACCAATCACGAAGAAAGAGTGATGGGGGACTAAGATTCCACGGAGTGGGTAAGGAAAAGGGGGCTGAAAGGTTGGAAAGAGGGGCTAAGCTTAGGGGTTTAATTCCTTGAGCATAATACAATTTATTATTATTCCAAAGCTGTGTGAAAGACATGTTTTTTATCCTAAGTCCTAGGAGAGGCAACACATGTAGCTCCAATGTGTGCAAAAGGGAACGCATGCAGCTCCAGGAAGACAAGTTTCGACCTCGGTGCATGCAGTTAAATCTAAAGAGCCATCTCATGTTGGGGGTTCGTCCTCCATTCTTTCATCCGCTATCTGAACCATGGGGGTCAGTGTCTGATCTCTGCATACCCTCACGCAACACTGAAACCAGAAAATCGTGATGTTTTCTTGAGAAACCGACTCATCCTCCATCTTAACTGTTCACATCTGTGTTCGACCTCTGCATTGATTCCTTTTCATGCACCCTAAAAACCAGTGGCAAACCTATGGACTGATTTGTGTCTCCTATGAACCCAGTTTATCTACCCTTGCAGAGACGAGTCCGTACCTGAACCATTCGTGGGTTGTTTCCCTCTGTTTTCCTGAGTGTTGTTGACAAGTTGTTGTTTTTGTTATCCTTACCTTGCGGGAATTGAGTTGAACTGGTTGAAGAAGTAGGTTGTCAAGCTCGTGGTTGAAGAGGCATGTTGTCAGGCTTGTGAGCAACTATTTCCAGGTGAGAGAGTTGGTGGGAAGTGGTTTTCTCCCAGAGAGAGTCCAACACCAGCTACGTAGCTCTGAGAATTCCTAATCCGGCCTGTTTCTGAGACCCAGAGAGGGAGGTGAAGCAGTCGATGGACTGTGTGACAATGAAAGTGTATACTCTCGGGTGGAACAGTCATGTGGGGAATGAGATTCTGTGAGTAGTGGGTGTAAGAAGGATCATGGGGAGAATCCTTTCGGTTGCACTGTGCAGTTTTCCTATAACCTTAGCCTAGTCTAGGATTCCCTTGCCCGGGGTGGAGCTTAGTCCTAGCTCGGGGGTGACCCACTATTAAGTGTGATGAGCAGCGGGGTCTAAGGCTGGGAGGTTCATGGAAGGTCTGCACGTAGTTCGTGGAGTTACTCTAGCCTAAAAGATAAGTATCAATTATGTGCTTAATTATGTATTTTATGCATGATTTGTAATGCTTAAATGTTATCGTGTATTTCGTTGCGTATTTGATTTACTGTCTATTACATTAGAATCTGAATGGTAACAATAATTCAGTGATTATTGTGATTACATGTTTTAATTGATTAAAATTCATGTTATATATCTATGCATATATGTGAATGTTCCGTGTAGTAACTTTGCTCGGCCTGTTGGTGGTTGGGGACGTTACATATTTCAAATCTATTCAGGGCTGCTTCTTACCAAATCTAATGGAGAAAACTCTCCTTTTTTAGTATTAATACAAGTGCATACATAGATTATAATTTTCGTTCAGTTTGAGTTGTGTGTTTCTCCTGTATTTCCATATCTTTGAATTTCCTTATGTAATTTCTTGATAAGTGATTGATTGCAATTTAGTATCACAAATACTGTAATCACATTGTATCAACAATTCATTAAGTAAGCAAATTTTCCTCTGTATTTACTATAAGTAAAAAATGACCTGCAAGCTATTTGAATTACTACATTTCATATCTTGTTCAAGGGTGCACTCTCTAATTTTCTTCCACTGCAAACCAGGTGAGATTCATCTGCAATTGATGCCTTTCTTTGTTTAACAATTCTATAAGTTTCATTAACTCCATTTGATATTAAAATTGTGACTGAGACAATGAAATATGGCCTATGTACTGTCTTATTATTAATTTCATTTAAGGATAATTTCCTATATAACTAAAGGTAGAAAATCACTCTTTAAAACATTCTCTTCAAACTTTCCTGATGCCTCGCATTACTCTTTGAGCCTTAAGTTTCAATGTCATTTTCCCTGGGAAAACGACAAGGTGATTTTCTATCTTTGATGGTGAACAAAGATTGAATACATAAGTAAGGCTTGTTTTTATATTTCACTTGGTGACTCCACCGTAGAGAAAACTGGCATTTGATCGAAAGAATACCAAAAAAAATCCAAACAATAAGCATACCACACCACTGTCAGATCCTGAAAAGTTGTTGAAACCAAAGGGATACCTCAAATTGACTGTTGCATCAGCAGGTAAAGTATATCAACCCAAAGTTACGCAAGTTTATGCTAAGGTACAGACCGAAGATTTCCCTCCTAATGAAATTTTTAAACAAATTCATTATGTAGAGGCATTGATTAGTAAACCAGAGTCTAAACTCGAAAATCCAAAGGTAATTGTTCCCGACATAAAAGTAGAGATTGACCCAATAGATAATTTTACCAGTGAGAACAAAAGATCCCTTTCGATACCCACTATCATTGACACCCTTCCATTTTTATCCTTGCCCGAGGTAAAGTTTCCAGTTTCTCGAAACTCTGAACAATATATTTATACCCTGATTCACCCCCTATTGGTTCTCCTATATATACATCTTGTAAGTTTGTGGAAACCAGCCCACATTTCTCTTTTCCTCCTCTTTTAGATTTTCCATATCCTAACAGCCTTTTTTTGGAACTTCCTTCACCACATCCCGAAGTAGTCGAAAGGTCACCACTTCAGTCCCTCGAATTTTTTGAAAATCCCCTGTATATCTCCTGAAGTTCATCTCCTAGACTTCCAATGGCTAGTGTTGGTGGTGTCGGAGGTGGAGGATCAGGTGGAAAAGGTCAAGGACAAGCTTCGCCTCCTATAATATTTGCCAAGGTAGCTTCCAGATATGTTCCCTTAGTCCTCCTTTCCGCTCTCCATAATTTTCTCTAAAATTATATAAAAAAACTATTCAAATTCATGGGAGAAGGAGATCTAACCGCAATAGAACACATAACATTTTTTCATCAGTTTGTTGATATCCTTGGCATCGAACATGAGGATGTTTACTCAACACTGTTAGTACAAACCTTTGAAGGACAAGTGAGGACCTAGTTCAAAGGGCTCCTTGTAGGTTCCATACAGTCATATGATGATCTGGAAAATGCCTTCTTAAGATAGTGGGGAGAGAAAAAGGACCATCTCTATTATTTAACCGAATTTGGGGCTCTAAAAAAGAAAGAATTATGAATCAGACCTTGAATTTACTCAGAGGTTCAACAAATTGTATAACAAAATCCTAGATGAAGTCAAACCTTCTCAACCTGTTGCAATGGTAACTTTTGCAAGGGCCTTTGAACCTGACTTTTCTCTCCTCTTAAGAGGAAGGAGATCGCCCACTTTTTCAGGAATGCAGGACGATGCCATAGAAATTGAATCCAATATGATGGCATATGGGAAATTAAAAACTAAGATTGATATGGGAACCAAAGAACCTAGGTGTTTCAAAGAACAAGCAAGACCCTCTGGATCTAAGAAGTCCGCAGAAGAAAAGATGGATGAGATGGCCAATATAATCAAATATTTATCAAACAAAATATCCAGGATGGAATTAGATCAAGCCAAACCTGATCCATACATTAGGAACCAGTTCAAGAGAAATACTAACCCTCAGATACAACAAAGACAAATAAAAATGAAGATCAAAAGATCCAAGCTCCGTTTAAAACTGAAAACTTTATAAAGAGAGATGAAATGCAAAATTATCAGGAGCTAGAAGAAGATCTGAATAACCTTAGTGATGATGATCTAGAGCCACACTTAACCAAGAAGGATTATGAGAAGTATTTTGATCTATAATCCTTGTTTAATAATGAAGAAAGCATCAATAATATGGGAGAATCTGCCTATCAAGGACTCGCTGACTCAATAATGGTCGAACTCCAACAAAAGTATGATATAATGCCCGAAGAGAAAAATTCTACGAATGTTCCACCGAAAAATATTTTGTCGCGAAGTAAAATGAATGAGGCAGCAAGTAGTAAACCATCAACTGAAACACAAGCTTCCTGGACAAAGCCAACTGAAACAAGAGCAACAAAAACTAAGAAACCAGAAAATACAAAAGCAGAAATTCCAACCAGATAAATTGAAAAAAAACAATTGGGGGTTTCAATTTGGAAAATGAACTAAATAAAATTAAAATTCCCATGCCTCTAGTTGAGTTTGCGAAAAAATCGATCTATAAAAAGAAAATTGATACAGTGATAAATTTTTATGATGCTGAATGTCACGCATATGTTATTAATCTACAAGATGAAAGACCTACAATCATGTTCAGTCCACACATCGAAAACACCAAGGATTTTGTTGCTCCATTTTATATTACACTAACTGTGCATGACCATTTTCTCCACAACTACATGTTAGATTATGGGGCCTCTCATAATTTAATGCCTAAAATTATCATGGAGAAATGGGCCTCGAAATTACTATATCTTATCAAGACTTGTACTCGTTTGATTCCAGAAAAGTTAAGTGTCTTGGCATGATTAAGGATCTGGTAGTAACTCTTGCTCAAATACCTATAAAAAGTATCCTTATGGATGTGGTCGTTGTTGATGTCCCTGCCAAGTACGATATGCTTTTATCTAGGTCTTGGGGGGCCAAATTAGGAGGATCAGTTCAACTGTACATGACTTACGCTACGATACCAATTTTTGGTGGAAAATTCAGTTGACTGTACAGAGAGACTAGACTGGCGTATACTGTAAGTGACCCAAAAAACCCCAATAATTACCTAGTCTATGTTGCTTATCAAGACTTAGGAAATTGTATATTATCTATAGATGACGATTTCGAAGAATGTACAGAAGAAGAAAATAAAAAATTAGAAACAACAAAGACAAATGTAAATAGTAGAGAAGGAATGTGGAAAATGTTCTTCGATGGTGCTTGATCCTGCGAAGGAGCAAGAGCTGGAGTTTTGTTCATAGCACCATGTGATGAGTATGTTATTCCCTTCTCTTATAGGTTACAATGGGATATCGATTATACGAATAATGTCTGTGAATACGAAGCTCTAGTTTTAGGATTAGAAGTTGCTAGGAATCTTAAAATCAAACATCTAATAGTGCATGGTGATGCAGATCTTATTGTAAAATAGGTGAAACAACAGTATCAAGCTAAGCACCCAAGGTTGAGATCATACAGCAATTATGCTTGGGATCTTATAGAAAATTTATTCTCATCTTTTAACATACACTCTATTCCTAGAATGGATAACCAACAAGTTGATTCATTGGCCAAGGCTTCTGCGACCTTCATACTGCCCACTGTCTTGAAACTGAAGTATCACATCAAGATGAGACATAGACCCTCGATCCTAAAAAATGTCCAACAATAGCAAGTGTTTGAGGACGACGAACAAATTAACAGTTCCTAGAGATGATTAATGAGTTTTCTTAAACTCACATAGATCAAGAAAACCAAAATGATCCTACTTGGATTATGCATGAAGGGGAGAACCCAGAAAAATTCCAAGAGAAGATCGTGAACCACTGTATGCTCATGCTTAAGAACAATCAGATTCCCAGAGGCCTGATCCCCTTAGAAATATTGTTTGACTAGGATGACATTCCCTTAAAGTCTACCTTACATCCTCAACCCGAGGAAGTTGGAGACTGTAATGTGGGAACCAACAAAGATCCAAAAATGGTCAAGATATCAAAGTACCTTCCAACCCAAATGAAAAGTAAGTACGCCGAGTTTCTTAGACAGTACAAGGATGTTTTTGCTTGGTCTTATGATGATATGAAAAATTATGATACCTCTATCATTGAACATAAGATTCCTTTAAAACACGACATTAAACCTTTCAGACAAAAAATTAGGTAGATAAACCTGATCCTCCTGTCGATGATAGAAAGGGAAGTCAAGAAACTTCTCGATGCAAAAATTATCGTTTCGCTCAGGTATTCTGAATGGGTAGTGAATTTAGTCCCCGTCAGAAAGACAAATGGTGAAATAAGGCTCTGTGTAGATTTCAGAAACCTAAATCGGTGGTCCCTCAAAGACAATTACCTGTTGGGTATGTGCTATATTCTTTGCATGAATTTCTACCTCGGGAAACATGTCATGTATTTAGGTGGTTTTTCGGGACATGGTTTTTTGCCGATGGTTTTCTATTTATGGTTAAGGAATTAGGGTTTTGGACTAATCCAGGTCATTGGGTTAGGATTTTGGATGTCGCTAGCTCCTATATGTATATTGTATTGTAAACAATGTAACACTATGGATAAATATAGAATATGTTGGTTTTCCCGGTTTGGGTTTCTAGGGGAAAAATCTTTGTGTAATGTTTGTATTTGCCATTGTATATTTTATGTTCTTTTATGAATATCTGTTTGCAGTAGATATTGTACAAGGTTAGGATTTACATATGGTATCATATCTTTATTGGCTTCATGGGGACGCCTTTGTGGTCAAGGGTTTGGAACGGGACTGTGATAAGCCTTGTTACAGTGGGAGATTTGTGGTATTGTTTTTCAAGTGAAAAGAAATGGCAAGCAATTCGAACATGGAGATAGAGAATTTTAATAGGAAAAGCTTTGAGTTGTGGAATCTCAAGATGGAAGATCTTTTGGTAGGCAGATATCAGTGGATCGTGGTAGATTCAGGTACTGCACCTACAGAAACTTCTGCAAATGACTGGAAAAAGATGGATCGGAAGGCAAAGAGCACAATTCGACTATGTCTCTCCGATTCAATATTACTGAATGTATCAGAGGAAGCTACAACCAAGGATTTATGGGAAAAGTTAGGGAAGTTGTATCAGTCTAAGTCCCTGGTAAATAAACTATTCCTGAGAAAGAAGTTGTATAACTTGAGGATGAGAG
>JZKD02S2379265.1:11877-29875 GCA_000966675.3 Picea glauca | reverse complement strand
AGCATCTGCACAAGGGAATACAGTTGGATGTGCTTCCACCCTTAAGATTCTCGATTTTATGATGTTCTTAAATGCCTGTAGCTTGCCTAGGTCCTCTGCTTCTATAGAAAAGTTTCATTTCTTGAGCATGTGATAGAATTCCCCCCATTTCAAAATCTCTCCTTCTTTGTCTAAAATTCATGATGTATTGTCGTATACAGTTCTAACACTTTCTGTATTTGTTGTCTATTGAGAGTTTCCAAATGGTTCAACTCCTATTGGCTTCATTGTTGTTTTCTTTCATGGTGACATGTCTGAACCTACATACAATGATAAATTTGTAGCACATTATTAGAAATAATTCATAAAGAGCTATTCAATACATGTTGTCCTTTGTATATAGCAATCAATTTCCTACTGAGATTGTGAAAGACTTGGGCAATTTTTTGAGAAAAATGAACAATTTTAAATGCAAGTCGGAGGAGTTAATAGTAACTCCTCTAAGCAAGTCATAGGAGTTAATAATAACTCCTCCGTGTAGTTCATAGGAGTTAATATTAACTCTGTCGAGCAACACTATCACACACCCACTACAACAACTTAGATTTTTCATATTTTTCTTCAAGGAACAGAATCCTTGAGGCTTCTATGGGGCCTAGTGTAGAACCTCTCTTCCCTTATCCTCCTCCAAACAACCACAAGTTGGCCTTAGCGCAAGCACCTTTCACAACTCATGAGTTGGGAATCAAAACTCTCGACTCCCCTTTCTCCAAACACCGATACCCAAGATACTATACGAGTATGGCTCCCTCCTCACTAGTGCCTGCTACATGTAACTGTAGGCTAGGCCAAACACTAGCACCACTCACAACCTCACCAATTGAGGTGTTGAACTCTCGTTCTCCTCCCTCGCGAATCCCTGAGATGCGAGAGGTCAATGTTGTGTGCACTTTGCCAAAGTGACGTGCACACACCACTTGTCATCCCTGCTACACTCTGCTCATGAGCTGTGTCATCGCCGCCCGTCGCACGAGACCTCGGCTCTCGGCATTTTTTGGCCTTAGCGATCAAGGTGCAGCTTCTTCATCTTGCAAAACCCCGAGCCACAATAAGTCAACAGTGGGTTGACTCTTTCCCAGTGTGACACGTGTCCACCACTAGTCACCTGCTTCCTAGGCTAAATACTAGCACTACTTGCATCTTGTGACTTCACAAGTTGGAGTGTTGATCCCTCATGCTCCTCCTTCGTGAGTTCTTGAGATACGATAAGTCAACAATGGGTTTACTCCTTCCCAAGTGACATGTGTCCATCACCTGTCACCTATTCCCACCTTTCTCTGGGCGCTTGTTGTTATGCCACCTGTCAACCATACGGTCCCCACTTATGGATGGGTCATGTGTTTGCACGAACCCTTGGCGCTTGGCACTTCACGACTTCTACAATCAAAAAGAAACTCCCTCAAGTTCTGAACCCCTGATAGGCGATAACCATGAAAGTTATGATCCAATGGTTCTCCCGTGCCTTGGATCCAACGGTCACGATCAGGTCATGATCTTGTGAACCATGAGTTCATGTAGCCCTACCCTTGACCACTCCAATTCATGAGTCAGCGAAATTCTACTCTCCTACCTATACAAAGGCTAAGATTGATGGTCAATAGGGCTCTGTCAGATCCTTGGATCTATGGTCTGGGATCCCATCGCTACATGCGAAGGCTGAAAGGGTCAAGGTGTCAATGCCTACGCTCCTTCTCTAAATCCATCGATCTCAACAGATATGGGGTATTCCCGAAAGGATTTCGACCGTTCATCTACCCAATGATAGGGTAATCTCTCTTTTTGTAATTGGGCTCGCTATCCCTTCTGAGTTTGAATCACGAGATTAAACTTCTCAGGGTTTCAAACTCCCATGACTTCGAGACCTTAGAGAGATATCCTTCCATGCATAAGGTTTCCAGACCCGGGTTGCATGAACCTTTAGACAGTTCTTGGGCAATTGTCCTGAATCTTAGTCGAGTCTCTGGGTAAAAGTTTGGCACGGTTCCAAGGTTTATGGGGTAATTCTCGGGGAAGAGTACTCTCGAGGGGGCTTCCTAGAATATTATGAGAATCAAGCAAACAAACGATTCTTGGTGGAGCAAAATCATGCCCCATACTTAATCATTTGTACATAAACCAACAATGACACATAAACATACACATGCATCCATTATTTCCAGTTTAAAACACCAGGCAATCATTCCACATAGAAATTATTATGGGCATATAAACATAAGAACGTATTCACGATATTCAGTTCGAAATACCANTCAACAGTGGGTTGACTCTTTCCCAGTGTGACACGTGTCCACCACTAGTCACCTGCTTCCTAGGCTAAATACTAGCACTACTTGCATCTTGTGACTTCGCAAGTTGGAGTGTTGATCCCTCATGCTCCTCCTTCGTGAGTTCTTGAGATATGATAAGTCAACAATGGGTTTACTTCTTCCCAGGTGACATGTGTCCATCACCTGTCACCTATTCCCACCTTTCTCTGGGCGCTTGTTGTTACGCCACCTGTCAACCATGCGGTCCCCACTTATGGATGGGTCACGTGTTTGCACGAACCCTTGGCGCTTGGCACTTCACGACTTCTACAATCGAAAAGAAACTCCCTCAAGTTCTGAACCCCCGATAAGTGATAACCATGAAAGTTCTGATCCAATGGTTCTCCCATGCCTTGGATCCAATGGTCACGATCAGGTCATGATCTTGTGAACCATGAGTTCATGTAGCCCTACCCTTGACCACTCCAATTCATGAGTCAGCGAAATGCTACTCTCCTGCCTATATAAAGGCTAAGATTGATGGTCAATAGGGCTCTGTCAGATCCTTGGATCTATGGTCTGAGATCCCATCAAGGTGTCAATGCCTATGCTCCTTCTCTAAATCCATCGGTCTCAACAGATCTGGGGTATTCCCGAAACGATTTCGACCGTTCATCTACCCAATGATAGGGTAATATCTCTTTCTGTAATTGGGCTCGCTATCCCTTCTGAGTTTGAATCATGAGATTAAACTTCTCGGGGTTTCAAACTCCCATGACTTTGAGACCTTAGAGAGATATCCTTCCATGCATAAGGTTTCCAGACCCGGGTTGCATGAACCTTTAGACGGTTCTTGGGAAATTGTCCTGAATATTAGTCGAGTCTCTGGGTAAAAGTTTGGCACGGTTCCAAGGTTTATGGGGTAATTCTCGGGGAAGAGTACTCTCGAGGGGGCTTCCTAGAATATTATGAGAATCAAGCAAACAAACGATTCTTGGTGGAGCAAAATCATGCCCCATACTTAATCATTTGTACATAAACCAACAATGACACATGCATCCATTATTTCCAGTTTAAAACACCAGGCAATCATTCCACATAGAAATTATTATGGGCATATAAACATAAGAACGTATTCACGATATTCAGTTCGAAATACCAGGTNGTGGCTACTCGGGCCTTCAAGTTTTCTGAGAAGTCATGGACTCTAAAATACTTCTTTAGTCCAAGCAGCCAGGCCTCTGCTTCCTCCCTTTTCTTTATTTCACCGTCGAAAGAGGATGGTTTGGCCTTCTTGAATTCTTCGAGATTGTGACTTTTGGAATGCTTTCGATTCTTCTATTTTCTTCGGGAGTAAGAACTAGTTTTGCTACTAGAACATCCCTTCGAGTCACCAGTTTCCTTTCCAGAGGAATCATCCGACGCTTGTCCCTTATCTCTGGGGTGGACCTTTCTCAAGGTGCTCTTCCCAGTGTGGCCACTTAAAAGACCACGTTTTCGTATCTCAGGTGGACTTAGACTTTTCTTTGTTTGTCATCGGTCCATGTGACTGGTGTCAGCTTCATGCTGCAATTGTCTTTATATGTCGGATAAACTCTGCAATAAGACTGCATTAATTTATGTTTTTTTCTCTTTCTCTTTTATCAATCTCTCATTGTCAGCCTTGCAGCTCTATAGTTTGACCATGAGGCTTTTCAAAGTCTCGGCTAGATCGGGAGGGGTCTCTATCGCTCTCCTTTCGTCAGACTCTTCATCTCTATTATGGGAGCCATCCCCCACTTCGTGGTGCATCACCATTCTATGTGTCTACAGTTTCCCGCAGTTGATCATCCACTTGTTGTGCAAGAAAAACACTTATTGTTAGTCAACATTATATTCATTCACAATCAATGCATAATTTATATTTTTTAAATGCATACACACAATAGGAATTTTCATTCTTAACTTCGGCTTTTGATAAAGGGGTTAAGATAGAAGGTTACTCCTTTTAAGAGTACTTAAAATGGAGTTTCTACGCAACTCATTCATGAGACCAAGTAGGCCAAGTGTTGTAACCATGCTCTGATACCAATTTGTCACACACCCACTACAAAAACTTAGATTTTTTGTCTTTTTCTTCGAGGAAAAAAATCCTCTAGGCTTCTATGGGGTGTAGCACAGACCCTCTCTTCCCTTATCCTCCTCCAAACGACCACAAGCTGCCCTTAGCGCAAGTGCCTTTCACAACTCATGAGTCGGGAATCAAGACTCTCAACTCCCCTTTCTCCAAACACTGATACCCAAGATACTATATGGGTATGGCTCCCTCCTCACTAGCGCCTGCTACATGTAACTGTATGCTAGGCCAAACACTAGCACCACTCGTAACCTTTCCATTTGAGGTGTTGAACTCTCATGCTCCTCCCTCGCAAATCCCTGAGATGCGAGAGGTCAATGTTGCATGGACTCTGCCAAAGCGATGCGCACACGCCACTTGTTAGCCCTGCTACACTTTGCTCATGAGCTGTGTCACCGCCACCCATCGCACGAGACCTCGGCTCTTGGAGTTTCACATCCTTAGCGATCAAGGTGTAGCTTCTTCATCCTGTGAAACCCTGAGCCACGATAATTCAATAGTGGGTTGACTCTTTCCCAGTGTGACACGTGTCCACCACCGGTCACCCGCTTCCTAGGCTAAATACTAGCGCTACTCCCATCTCGCGACTTCACAANGTGGCTACTCGGGCCTTCAAGTTTTCTGAGAAGTCATGGACTCTAAAATACTTCTTTAGTCCAAGCAGCCAGGCCTCTGCTTCCTCCCTTTTCTTTATTTCACCGTCGAAAGAGGATGGTTTGGCCTTCTTGAATTCTTCGAGATTGTGACTTTTGGAATGCTTTCGATTCTTCTATTTTCTTCGGGAGTAAGAACTAGTTTTGCTACTAGAACATCCCTTCGAGTCACCAGTTTCCTTTCCAGAGGAATCATCCGACGCTTGTCCCTTATCTCTGGGGTGGACCTTTCTCAAGGTGCTCTTCCCAGTGTGGCCACTTAAAAGACCACGTTTTCGTATCTCAGGTGGACTTAGACTTTTCTTTGTTTGTCATCGGTCCATGTGACTGGTGTCAGCTTCATGCTGCAATTGTCTTTGTATGTCAGATAAACTCTGCAATAAGACTGCATTAATTTATGTTTGTTTCTCTTTCTCTTTTATCAATCTCTCATTATCAGCCTTGCAGCTCTATAGTTTGACCATGAGGCTTTTCAAAGTCTCGGCTAGATTGGGAGGGGTCTCTATCGCTCTCCTTTCGTCAGACTCTTCATCTCTATTATGGGAGCCATCCCCCACTTCGTGGTGCATCACCATTCTATGTGTCTACAGTTTCCCGTAGTTGATCATCCACTTGTTGTGCAAGAAAAACACTTATTGTTAGTCAACATTATATTCATTCACAATCAATGCATAATTCATATTTTTTAAATGCATACACACAATAGGAATTTTCATTCTTAACTTCGGCTTTTGATAAAGGGGTTAAGATAGAAGGTTACTCCTTTTAAGAGTACTTAAAATGGARTTTCTGCGCAACTCATTCATGAGACCAAGTAGGCCAAGTGTTGTAACCATGCTCTGATACCAATTTGTCACACACCCACTACAAAAACTTAGATTTTTTGTCTTTTTCTTCGAGGAAAAAAATCCTCTAGGCTTCTATGGGGTGTAGCACAGACCCTCTCTTCCCTTATCCTCCTCCAAACGACCACAAGCTGCCCTTAGCGCAAGTGCCTTTCACAACTCATGAGTCGGGAATCAAGACTCTCAACTCCCCTTTCTCCAAACACTGATACCCAAGATACTATATGGGTATGGCTCCCTCCTCACTAGCGCCTGCTACATGTAACTGTATGCTAGGCCAAACACTAGCACCACTCGTAACCTTTCCATTTGAGGTGTTGAACTCTCATGCTCCTCCCTCGCAAATCCCTGAGATGCGAGAGGTCAATGTTGCATGGACTCTGCCAAAGCGATGCGCACACGCCACTTGTTAGCCCTGCTACACTTTGCTCATGAGCTGTGTCACCGCCACCCATCGCACGAGACCTCGGCTCTTGGAGTTTCACATCCTTAGCGATCAAGGTGTAGCTTCTTCATCCTGTGAAACCCTGAGCCACGATAATTCAATAGTGGGTTGACTCTTTCCCAGTGTGACACGTGTCCACCACCGGTCACCCGCTTCCTAGGCTAAATACTAGCGCTACTCCCATCTCGCGACTTCACAAGTTGGAGTGTTGAGCCCTCATCCTCCTCCTTTGCGAGTTCCTAAGATACGATAAGTCAACAATGGGTTTACTCCTTCCTAGGCGACATGTGTCCATCACCTGTCACCAGTTCTCACCTTTCTCTGGGTGCATTTTGTTACGCCACCTGTCAACCATGCGGTCCCCACTTACGGATGGGTCACGTGTTTGCATGAGCCCTCGAAACTCGACACTTCGTGATTTATACAATCGAAAAGAAACTCCCTCAAGTTCCAAACCCCTGATAGGCGATAACCATGAAATTTTTGATCCAACGGTTCTCCCGTGCCTTGGATCCAACGGTCATGATCACGTCATGATCTCATGAATTGTGAGTTCATGCAGCCCTACCCTTGACCACTCCAAGTCGCAAGTCAGCAAAATTCTACTCTCCTTCCTATACAAAGGCTAAGATCGATGGTCAATAGGGTTCCATCAAATCCTTGGATCTACGGTCGGGATCCCATCGCTACATGCGAAGGATGAAAGGGTCAAAGTGTCAATGCCTGCACTCGTTCTCTAGATCCATCAGTCTCAATAGATCTAGGGTATTCCCGAAAGGATTCTGACCGTTCGTCTACCCAATGATAGGGTAATCTCTCTTTCTATAATTGGGTTTGCTATCCCTTCGGAGCTTGAATCACGANCGCAACTCATTCATGAGACCAAGTAGGCCAAGTGTTGTAACCATGCTCTGATACCAATTTGTCACACACCCACTACAAAAACTTAGATTTTTTGTCTTTTTCTTCGAGGAAAAAAATCCTCTAGGCTTCTATGGGGTGTAGCACAGACCCTCTCTTCCCTTATCCTCCTCCAAACGACCACAAGCTGCCCTTAGCGCAAGTGCCTTTCACAACTCATGAGTCGGGAATCAAGACTCTCAACTCCCCTTTCTCCAAACACTGATACCCAAGATACTATATGGGTATGGCTCCCTCCTCACTAGCGCCTGCTACATGTAACTGTATGCTAGGCCAAACACTAGCACCACTCGTAACCTTTCCATTTGAGGTGTTGAACTCTCATGCTCCTCCCTCGCAAATCCCTGAGATGCGAGAGGTCAATGTTGCATGGACTCTGCCAAAGCGATGCGCACACGCCACTTGTTAGCCCTGCTACACTTTGCTCATGAGCTGTGTCACCGCCACCCATCGCACGAGACCTCGGCTCTTGGAGTTTCACATCCTTAGCGATCAAGGTGTAGCTTCTTCATCCTGTGAAACCCTGAGCCACGATAATTCAATAGTGGGTTGACTCTTTCCCAGTGTGACACGTGTCCACCACCGGTCACCCGCTTCCTAGGCTAAATACTAGCGCTACTCCCATCTCGCGACTTCACAAGTTGGAGTGTTGAGCCCTCATCCTCCTCCTTTGCGAGTTCCTAAGATACGATAAGTCAACAATGGGTTTACTCCTTCCTAGGCGACATGTGTCCATCACCTGTCACCAGTTCTCACCTTTCTCTGGGTGCATTTTGTTACGCCACCTGTCAACCATGCGGTCCCCACTTACGGATGGGTCACGTGTTTGCATGAGCCCTCAAAACTCGACACTTCGTGATTTATACAATCGAAAAGAAACTCCCTCAAGTTTCAAACCCCTGATAGGCGATAACCATGAAATTTTTGATCCAACGGTTCTCCCGTGCCTTGGATCCAACGGTCATGATCACGTCACGATCTCATGAATTGTGAGTTCATGCAGCCCTACCCTTGACCACTCCAAGTCGCAAGTCAGCAAAATGCTACTCTCCTTCCTATACAAAGGCTAAGATCAATGGTCAATAGGGTTCCATCAGATCCTTGGATCTACGGTCAGGATCCCATCGCTACATGCGAAGGATGAAAGGGTCAAAGTGTCAATGCTTGCACTCGTTCTCTAGATCCATCGGTCTCAATAGATCTAGGGTATTCCCGAAAGGATTCTGACCGTTCGTCTACCCAATGATAGGGTAATCTCTCTTTCTATAATTGGGTTTGCTATCCCTTCGGAGCTTGAATCACGAGATTCAACTTCTCGGGGCTTCAAAATCCCACGACTTCGAGACCTTAGAGAGCTATCCTTCCTTGCATAAGGTTTCCAGACTCGGGTCGCATGAACCTTTAGACGGTTCTTGGGCAATCATCCTGAATCTTAGTCGAGTCTCTAGGTAAAGGTTTGGCACGGTTCCAAGGTTTATGGGGTAATTCCCAGGGAAGAGTACTCTCGAGGGGCCTTCCTAGAATATTATGAGAATCAAGCAAACAAATGATTCTTGATGGAGCGAAATCATGCCCCATACTTAACCATTTGTACAGAAACCAACAATGACACATAAGCATACACATGCATCCATTATTTCTAGTTTAAAACACCAAGAAATCATTCCACACAGAAATTATTATGGGCATATAANCTTCATGCTGCAATTGTCTTTGTATGTCGGATAAACTCTGCAACAAGACTGCATTAATTTATGTTTGTTTCTCTTTCTTTTTTATCAACCTCTCATTGTCGGCCTTGCAGCTCTGTAGTTCGACCATGAGGCTTTTCAAAGTCTCGGCTAGATCAGGAGGGGTCTCTACCACTCTCCTTTTGTCAGACTCTTTGTCTCTGTTGTGGGAGCCATCCCCCACTTCGTGGTGCATCACCATTCTATGCATTTACAGTTTCCCACGGTTTATCATCCGCTTGTTGTGCAAGAAAAACACTTATTGTTAGTCAACATTATATTCATTCACAATCAACGCATAATTCATATTTTTTAAATGCATACACACAATAGGAATTTTCATTCTTAACTTCGGCTTTTGATAAAGGGGTTAAGATAGAACGTTACTCCTTTTAAGAGTACTTAAAATGGAGTTTCTGCGCAACTCATTCATGACGCCAAGTAGGCCAAGTGTTGTAACCATGCTCTGATACCAATTTTTCACACACCCACTACAAAAACTTAGATTTTTTGTCTTTTTCTTCGAGGAACAAAATCCTCCAGGCTTCTATGGGGCGTAGCACAGACCCTCTCTTCCTTTATCCTCCTCCAAACGACCACAAGCTGCCCTTAGCGCAAGCGCCTTTCGCAACTCACGAGTCGGGAATCAAGACTCTCAACTCCCCTTTCTCCAAACACCGATACCCAAGATACTATATGGGTATGGCTCCCTCCTCACTAGCGCCTACTACATGTAACCGTATGCTAGGCCAAACACTAGCACCACTCGTAACCTTTCCAGTTGAGGTGTTGAACTCTCATGCTCCTCCCTCGCGAATCCCTGATACGCGAGAGGTCAATGTTGCATGGACTCTGCCAAAGTGATGCGCACACACCACTTGTTAGCCCTGCTACACTTTGCTCATGAGCTGTGTCACCGCCACCCATCGCATGAGACCTCGGCTCTTGGAGTTTCGCATCCTTAGCGATCAAGGTGTAGCTTCTTCATCCTGTGAAACCCCGAGCCACGATAATTCAATAGTGGGTTGACTCTTTCCCAGTGTGACACGTGTCCACCACCGGTCACCCGCTTCCTAGGCTAAATACTAGCGCTACTCGCATCTCGCGACTTCGCGAGTTGGAGTGTTGAGCCCTCATCCTCCTTCTTCGCGATTTCCCAAGATACGATAAGTCAACAATGGGTTTACTCCTTCCTAGGCGACATGTGTCCATCACCTATCACCAGTTCTCACCTTTCTCTGGGTGCATTTTGTTACGCCACCTGTCAACCATGCGGTCCCCACTTACGGATGGGTCACGTGTTTGCATGAGCCCTCGGCACTCGACACTTTGCGATTTATACAATCGAAAAGAAAATCCCTCAAGTTCCAAACCCCCGATAGGTGATAACCATGAAAGTTTTGATCCAACGGTTCTCCCGTGCCTTGGATCCAACGGTCATGATCACGTCGCGATCTCATGAATTGTGAATTCATGCAGCCCTACCCTTGACCATTCCAAGTCGCAAGTCAGCAAAATGCTACTCTCCTGCCTATACAAAGGCTAAGATTGATGGTCAATAGGGCTCCATCAGATCCTTGGATCTACGATCGGGATCCCATCGCTACATGCGAAGGATGAAAGGGTCAAAGTGTCAACGCCTACACTCCTTCTCTAGATCCATCGGTCTCAATAGATCTAGGGTATTCCTGAAAGGATTCCAACTGTTTGTCTACCCAATGATAGGGTAATCTCTCTTTCTATAATTGGGTTTGCTATCCCTTCTGAGCTTGAATCACGAGATTCAACTTCTCGGGGCTTAAAAATCCCACGACTTCGAGACCTTAGAGAGCTATCCTTCCTTGCATAAGGTTTCCAGACTCAGGTCGCATGAACCTTTAGATGGTTCTTGGGCAATCATCTTGAATCTTAGTCGAGTCTCTAGGTAAAGGTTTGGCACGGTTCCAAGGTTTATGGGGTAATTCTCGGGGAAGAGTAATCTCGAGGGGCCTTCCTAGAATATTATGAGAATCAAGCAAACAAATGATTCTCGATGGAGCGAAATCATGCCCCAGACTTAACCATTTGTACAGAAACCAACAATGACACATAAGAATACACATGCATCCATTATTTCCAGTTTAAAACACCGAGCAATCATTCCACACAGAAATTATTATGGACATATAAACATAAGCATGTATTCAGGATATTCAGTTCGAAATACCAAGTATAAAACATTTATCAGGTCTACCAGGGGTGATGCAACTACTGATAGGGGTTCTCGTTTCCACTTCTGACCGTTCGTCTACCCAATGATAGGGTAATCTCTCTTTCTATAATTGGGTTTGTTATCCCTTCTGAGCTTGATTCACGAGATTCAACTTCTCGGGGCTTCAAAATCCCACGACTTCGAGACCTTAGAGAGCTATCCTTCCTTGCATAAGGTTTCTAGACTCGGGTCACATGAACCCTTAAACGGTTCTTGGGCAATCATCCTGAATCTTAGTCGAGTCTCTAGGTAAAGGTTTGGCACGGTTCCAAGGTTTATGGGGTAATTCCCGGGGAAGAGTACTCTCGACGGGCCTTCCTAGAATATTATGAGAATCAAGCAAACAAATGATTCTCGATGGAGAGAAATCATGCCCCAGACTTAACCATTTGTACAGTAACCAACAATGACACATAAGCATACACATGAATCCATTATTTCCAGTTTAAAACACCAAGCAATCATTCCACATAGAAATTATTATGGGTACATAAACATAAGCATGTATTCACGATATCCAGTTCGAAATACCAGGTATAAAACATTTATCAGGTCTACCAAGGGTGATGCAACTACTAATAGGGGTTATCGTTTCCACCCAACCACAGGCTCAGTGACTCCAAATGGATTTACCACTAGCCACCCTCAAGATAGAGCACGATGCTTTGAGGTTCAATCTCCTACTTCCAGCTCAACAAAAATCAAGGATGAAGGTTACTCTCCTTCTCCAGATGCAGGAAAATAATACAGGATGAAGGTTACTCTCCTTCTCCTGGAATTCAGAACCCCGTGCATTTCAATGGTTTCTCTAGTCTCTTTGTGATCCCTGTCACGCGCACTGCTCTCTCCTACCACATCTCCTCTGTTTCCAATTTATGTCTACAAGGTTGCGTGTGGCATGAATTTTGTCATCCGTGGTCAAGTCTGAGGGTTGTTATGGATGGGAGGTTCACCCCCATCCCCTCATTAACTCTTGAGGAGCCTCCCCACATACCAATCTAATGGGAAATCCATTCCAGGATCAGAGAGCTTCTTTGGTTTGCGAGCAAGTATAAACCAGTATAGTACTGGCTTGGTGGAAGTTAACGCAACCATTCCAGGTCTCTTCCACCACCTCTCACTAGCCATCATGGTCTCTTTTAGCACATCCCCCTCTCAGCAATCATGCAACACATATTCATTATATAATNGATATTCAGTTCGAAATACCAAGTATAAAACATTTATCAGGTCTACCAGGGGTGATGCAACTACTGATAGGGGTTCTCGTTTCCACTTCCGACCGTTCGTCTACCCAATGATAGGGTAATCTCTCTTTCTATAATTGGGTTTGTTATCCCTTCTGAGCTTGATTCACGAGATTAAACTTCTCGGGGCTTCAAAATCCCACGACTTCGAGACCTTATAGAGTTATCCTTCCTTGCATAAGGTTTCCAGAATCGGGTCGCATGAACCTTTATATGGTTCTTGGGCAATCATCCTGAATCTTAGTCGAGTCTCTGGGTAAAGGTTTGGCACGGTTCGAAGGTTTATGGGGTAATTCACGGGGAAGAGTACTCTCGAGGGGCCTTCCTAGAATATTATGAGAATCAAGCAAACAAATGATTCTCGATGGAGAAAAATCATGCCCCAGACTTAACCATTTGTACAGAAACCAACAATGACACATAAGCATACACATGCATCCATTATTTCTAGTTTAAAACACCAAGCAATCATTCCACACAGAAATTATTATGGGCATATAAACATAAGCATGTATTCACGATATTCAGTTCGAAATACCAGGTATAAAACATTTATCAGGTCTACCAGGGGTGATGCAACTACTGATAGGGGTTCTCGTTTCCACCCAACCAAAGGCTCAGTGACTCCAAATGGATTTACCACTAGCCACCCTCGAGATAGACCACGATGCTTTGAGGTTCAATCTCCTACTTCCAGCTCAACAGAAATCAAGAATGAAGGTTACTCTCCTTCTCCAGATGCAGGAAAATAATACAGGATGAAGGTTACTCTCCTTCTCCTGGAATTCAGAACCCCCTGCATTTCCATGGTTTCTCCAGTCTCTTTTGTGATCCCTGTCACGCGCACTGCTCTCTCCTGCCAAATCTCCTCTCTTTCCAATTTATGTCTACAAGGTTGTGTGTGGCATGAATTCTGTCATCTGTGGTCAGGTCTGAGGGCTGTTATGGATGGGAGGTTCACCCCCATCCCCTCATTAACTCTTGAGGAGCCTCCCCATGTACCAATCTAATGGGAAATCCATTTCAGGATCAGAGAGCTGCTTTGGTTTGTGAGCAAGTATAAACCAATACAGTACTAGCTCGGTGGAAGTTAACACAACCATTCCAGGTCTCTTCCACCACCTCTCACTAGCCATCATGGTCTCTTTTAGCACATCCCCCTCTCAGCAATCATGCAACACATATTCATTATATAATTTACATTCATCGACNAGTCTCTAGGTAAAGGTTTGGCACGGTTCCAAGGTTTATGGGGTAATTCCCGGGGAAGAGTACTCTCGAGGGGCCTTCCTAGAATATTATGAGAATCAAGAAAACAAATGATTCTCGATGGAGCGAAATCATGCCCCAGACTTAACCATTTGTACAGAAACCAACAATGACACATAAGCATACACATGCATCCATTATTTCTAGTTTAAAACACCAAGAAATCATTCCACACAGAAATTATTATGGGCATATAAACATAAGCATGTATTCACAATATTCAACTTGAAATACCAAGTATAAAACATTTATCAGGTCTACCAGGGGTGATGCAACTACTGATAGGGGTTCTCGTTTCCACTTCTGACCATTCGTCTACCCAATGATAGGGTAATCTCTCTTTCTATAATTGGGTTTGTTATCCCTTCTGAGCTTGATTCACGAGATTCAACTTCTCGGGGCTTCAAAATCCCATGACTTCGAGACCTTAGAGAGCTATCCTTCCTTGCATAAGGTTTCCAGACTCGGGTCACATGAACCTTTAGACAGTTCTTGGGCAATCATCCTGAATCTTAGTCGAGTCTTTGGGTAAAGGTTTGGCACGGTTCCAAGGTTTATGGGGTAATTCCCGGGGAAGAGTACTCTCGAGGGGCCTTCCTAGAATATTATGAGAATCAAGCAAACAAATGATTCTTGATGGAGAAAAATTATGCTCCAGACTTAACCATTTGTATAGAAACCAACAATGACACATAAGCATACACATGCATCCATTATTTCCAGTTTAAAACACCAAGCAATCATTCCACATAGAAATTATTATGGGCATATAAACATAAGCATGTATTCACGATATTCAATTCGAAATACCAGGTATAAAACATTTATCAAGTCTACCAGGGGTGATGCAACTACTAATAGGGGTTCTCGTTTCCACCCAACCACAGGCTCAGTGACTCCAAATGGATTTACCACTAGCCACCCTCGAGATAGACCACGATGCTTTGAGGTTCAATCTCCTACTTCCAACTCAACAGAAATCAAGGATGAAGGTTGCTCTCCTTCTCCAGATGCAGGAAAATAATACAGGATGAAGGTTACTCTCCTTCTCCTGGAATTCATAACCCCTTGCATTTCCATGGTTTCTCCAGTCTCTTTTGTGATCCCTGTCATGTGCACTGCTCTCTCCTACCACATCTCCTCTCTTTCCAATTTCTTTCTACAAGGTTGTGTGTGGCATGAATTCTGTCGTCCGTGGTCAGGTATGAGGGCTGTTATGGATGGGAGGTTCACCCCCATCCCCTCATTAACTCTTGAGGAGCCTCCCCACGTACCAATCTAATGGGAAATCCATTCCAGGATCAGAGAGTTGCTTTGGTTTGTGAGCAAGTATAAACCAGTATAGTACTGGCTCGGTGGAAGTTAACGCAACCATTCCAGGTCTCTTCCACCACCTCTCACTAGCCATCATGGTCTCTTTTAGCACATCCCCCTCTCAGCAATCATGCAACACATATTCATTATATAATTTACATTCATCGACCTTTTATGCAAAGRTYCGTCAAATCAAACATTCACATCTTTGAGTTTGCCATAGTTCTTGGCCAACATAGTTATTTTTACAGACTGTGGGAAACAGGGTGCTACAAGCACTCAGAAGAGTCTTTATTAATCTTGGAGGGTGTTCGGATGTTTTACAAAGAAATCTTCCAATCTACTCCTAGGAGTTAATAATAACTCTCATGAGTATATAAGAGAAGTTAATAGTAACTTCTTCGATATGTTTCGGAGAGTTACTAAAACAATTTTTGGGACAAAATNTTTATCAGGTCTACCAGGGGTGATGCAACTACTGATAGGGGTTCTCGTTTCCACCCAACCACAGGCTCAGTGACTCCAAATGGATTTACCACTAGCCACCCTCGAGATAGACCACGATGCTTTGAGGTTCAATCTCCTACTTCCAGCTCAATAGAAATCAAGGATGAAGGTTACTCTCCTTCTCCAAATGCATGAAAATAATACAGGATGAAGGTTACTCTCCTTTTCCTGGAATTCATAACCCCCTGCATTTCCATGGTTTCTCCAGTCTCTTTTGTGATCCCTGTCACGTGCACTGCTCTCTCCTACCACATCTTCTCTCTTTCCAATTTCTGTCTACAAGGTTGCGTGTAGCATGAATTCTGTCGTTCGTGGTCAGGTCTGAGGGTTTTTATGGATGGGAGGTTCACCCCCATCCCCTCATTAACTCTTGAGGACCCTCACCACGTACCAATCTAATGGGAAATCCATTCCAGGATCAGAGAGCTGCATTGGTTTGTGAGCAAGTATAAACCAGTACAGTACTGGCTCGGTGGAAGTTAACGTAACCATTCCAGGTCTCTTCCACCACCTCTCACTAGCCATCATGGTCTCTTTTAGCACATCCCCCTCTCAGCAATCATGCAACACATATTCATTATGTAATTTACATTCATCGACCTTTTATGCAAAGGTCCATCAAATCAAACATTCACATCTTTGAGTTTGCCATAGTTCTTGGCCAACATAGTTATTTTTACAGACTGGGGGAAACAGGGTGCTACAAGCACTCAGAAGAGTATTTATTAATCTTGGAGGGTGTTCGGATGTTTTACAAAGAACTCTTCCAATCTACTCCTAGGAGTTAATAATAACTCTCATGAGTATATAAGAGAAGTTAATAGTAACTTCTTCGATATGTTTCGGAGAGTTATTAAAACTATTTTTGGGACAAAATTTGTGAATAGACAACATGGTGGGGAACCATTCAATTAGCTTAGAGGTACAAGTTGTGGGCTTACGGTCTATTTAGGTCAAGATTTTGCGCTTTAGATGANAGTCTCTAGGTAAAGGTTTGGCACGGTTCCAAGGTTTATGGGGTAATTCCCGGGGAAGAGTACTCTCGAGGGGCCTTCCTAGAATATTATGAGAATCAAGAAAACAAATGATTCTTTGATGGAGCGAAATCATGCCCCAGACTTAACCATTTGTACAGAAACCAACAATGACACATAAGCATACACATGAATCCATTATTTCCAGTTTAAAACACCAAGCAATCATTCCACACAAAAATTATTATGGGCATATAAACATAAGCATGTATTCACGATATTCAGTTCGAAATACCAGGTATAAAACATTTATCAGGTCTACCAGGGGTGATGCAACTACTGATAGGGGTTCTCGTTTCCACCCAACCACAGGCTCAGTGACTCCAAATGGATTTACCACTAGCCACCCTCGAGATAGACCACAATACTTTGAGGTTCAATCTCCTACTTCCAGCTCAACATAAATCAAGGATGAAGGTTACTCTCCTTCTCCAGATGTAGGAAAATAATACAGGATGAAGGTTACTCTCCTTCTCCTAGAATTTAGAACCCCCTGCATTTCCATGGTTTCTCCAGTCTCTTTTGTGATCCCTGTCACGCGCACTGCTCTCTCCTATCACATCTCCTCTCTTTCCAATTTTTGTCTACAAGGTTGCCTGTGGCATGAATTCTATCGTCCGTGGTCAGGTCTGAGGGTTGTTATGGATGGGAGGTTCACCCCCATCCCCTCATTAACTCTTGAGGAGCCTCCCCATGTACCATTCTAATGGGAAATCCATTTCAGGATCCGAGAGCTTCTTTGGTTTGTGAGCAAGTATAAACCAGTACAGTACTGGCTCGGTGGAAGTTAACGCAACCATTCTAGGTCTCTTCCACCACCTCTCACTAGCCATCATGGTCTCTTTTAGCACATCCCCCTCTTAGCAATCATGCAACACATATTCATTATATAATTTACATTCATCGACCTTTTATGCAAAGGTCCGTCAAATCAAACATTCACATCTTTGAGTTTGCCATAGTTCTTGGCCAACATAGTTATTTTTACAGACTAGGGGAAACAGGGTGCTACAAGCACTCATAAGAGTCTTTATTAATCTTGGAGGGTGTTCGGATGTTTTACAAAGAACTCTTCCAATCTACTCCTAGGAGTTAATAATAACTCTCATGAGTATATAAGAGAAGTTAATAGTAACTTCTTCGATATGTTTCGGAGAGTTACTAAAACAATTTTTGGGACAAAATTTGTGAATAGACAACATGGTAGGGAACCATTCAATTAGCTTAGAGGTACAAGTTGTGGGCTTACGGTCTATTTAGGTCGATATTTTGCGCTTTAGATGAAAAATAGAAGGGGGGTTTTGCAGTAGTCGAACTTGAAGTTGGGGTTTTTAGGAATGGTCAATTAAAAAGGGAATTCACTTGTTTTAATCTGTAGCCA
>JZKD02S2379242.1:337561-350966 GCA_000966675.3 Picea glauca | reverse complement strand
TTTGGATTGCCTAAATCCATTATTTTTTATCGGGATTCTCGATTTGTTGGAAGTTTTTGGTCGAGTTTATGGGCACTCATGGACACCAAACTGAAAAAGAGCACATCTTTTCATCTGCAAACTGATGGTCAGACATAAGTGGTAAATAGAACAGTGGTGCATCTTCCTCGTGGTTATTGCAGCAAGCATCCTAAACTTTGGGATGAGCATTTACACTACATTCAACATGCTTACAATCGAGCTAAGCACTCTTCAACTCAAATGTCGCCAGTTGAAGCATGTTTTGGCTATTTGCCCAAATCTCCTTTAGATTTTATCTTTGGGAAGGATATTTCTATTGATGGTCAATATGTCATTGATAGGGCAGAAAAGTTCATTGAATAAATTCAGTCGATACATCAAATGGTGCAAGAGCAGTTGGAAAAGAGTCAAGCCAAGTACAAGATGAGACATGACAAGCATCGTGTTGATCACAGTTTCCAAGTTGGAGATGAAGTTTGGCTTTACATCAGTAAGGAGAGGCTTAAAGGAGAAGGTAAAAAATTGAAACCAATTCATTATGGTCCTTTTAAGATTATTGACAAGATTGGTAATAATGCCTTCCGTTTAGATTTGCCTCCTTATATGCAAATGCATGCAGTTGTTAATGTTGATAATTTGAAATTGTATGAGCCTTATTTGATTCATGATCAAGGAGAGCATGTTCAGATTCCTTCTATAGATGATTTTTCCTCAGAATATCTTACAGAACTACATGAAGACACAATCCTTGATAGGAGAATGCAAACTTCAAAACGGGAAAATGTGGAGTATCGTCGAGTTGGTCTTAAAGGTACAAATCCAAGCAAAGACAAGTGGATTGAGGTTGGAAAGGTGAGGGAGCTATACCATCATCTTCATATAGACTGAAAATAGTCTTTTGGAGGTCCAAAAGCTTTCCAATGGGGAGGTGTGATCCAGGGGATCAAATTTTGCTCAAAAACTCAAAGTTCTCAGAATTGCTTCAAATCGAATGGGAGCGTAGGCCTCATCATTACGAACCCAATGCAACTCATTTGGGTTCAAACAGACATCAGGAGCGAGAGATATCACGTTCTGTTCAAAACGACCAATAGGCAAAAAAAAGGGATGCTGACTGTACAGTCCGTACGGATGCTGACGTGGCAGTCCATACAACATGTGGCAAGGCTGAGTGGTGGACCGTTGGTAGTTTAGTGGATGAATGAGCTGCTGACATGTGGCATCTTGGTGGCTAATTGTATGGTGACACGTGGCCCAATAAATGGCTGCCACGTGTCACCTGGTTGGTGGTTTATAATCTTTGCAATCGGCAGGACTCGACCTCGCGACCTCCGAGCAGGGGAAGAGAATTGGGAAGGGCTGCCAACCGGTGTGCCACCATTTGGACCTTGTTATATATATGGCATTATATATATTTAAGTTTGCATATGTGTATGGTTGGCGCGAGGACCTGGCTGGGGCTTAGCCCCAGCCCCCAGTCGTATATAACTTTAACATATGACCATATGTTACACCGTATGTGCGTGCGGATTTGTATTTGGTTTAAACGGTTATAACGCCCGCCAAATGTCCATTACCTATTTGAATTTGAAACGGGGCTCGATTTGCATTTGCGCGTGGACACATGGGCCACATGACATCGACATTGGCGGTTAGGGGCTAGGTGCGCCCATAACCATCCTACAGTTCGTAAGGATTGTGCAGTTGCACCCGGTGCTGGGTTTTCCACATAAATGCATGTGGGGGCTAGGTTGAGCCAACAAGGGTGCATTTTGGCAATCTAGAGACAACAAGTTTGAAGGGGAACTTCCAGGAAGCCTATCTTCTTCAATTTTTGGCCAAACGAGGTGCCGAAAAGCCCAACTAGGGGTTTTTGGACGTTTTGAAGCCATTGGAGCCGTCTATTTGGCATTTTGAGCATTGTAAAGAACATTTTTAAGCACTTTGAGCAAATAATACGAAAGATCCATTGGAAGATGGACCAGGAGATGTAGCCCAAGAGAGGGGTGAACTCCTTTATCATTTGCTGTGTTATGTGTTTTATGTTCACTGTTTATTGTTGCTATTATATGCATCTTGAATGAGTAAATTATATAAAAGTTGTGTTGAAAAATTGATCCATTTGCATTTTAACACATGAACTAAATCTTGCAAATAATTTCTAGAATACAAGTCTTCTTCATTTTTAGATCATATGAACTCTTGGAAAGTATGTGATTGGGAGAACATCCAAGGGTGGTTTTAAACCAACCCTCTTTTTTCCCTGCAATTCACTACAAAGCGCCACTTATGCCTTTGGAGATAACCTGGTTTCAATTGCAGCCCGCTAAGGGAAAATTAAGACCCGAGCATGTTCTGTCCCCACATTTCTTCCCGAGCATCAATCTATTGCTTTTGGTGATGATCTGTGATCAACAAATGCTATCTATCCTCCTTTCCTATCTTTCATGTGCCTTCTTAGACCTCCCCGATTTGTCGGCACATAGCTCCCTTCGAAATCAACAGTTCAGATCAAATCGTGAGTTCGTACTTCACGAGTTGTCACAACTCTTCCTTTGAATTTCCCCATTTGCGAATCAGTGAAATTTTGATCTCCCTCCACGTGTCCTATCTCGATGGACAACTAATATTTCTATGGCTCTCATCTCCTTAGGTATTCGCCTCCTGCCTTCTCCGCAGTTTCTTCCTCCAAAGTACGTGGATATTTGCCACGTGTCCTCTGAATCTAACGGTTTAGAATCACTTTTCAGTTCACCTCTTGTGAACTTTATATTTCTTTCCCTCAATTCTTTCGATGTCTGAGTCCTCAAATTCTGAGATCTCCTTCTACCTGTCAACCCTGATGATGGACGGTTCCAACTAGCTTCGGAACTTCAGGATTTCACAAAGCCCACTCTCCTGTGCACTTTAAAAGGGTTTAGGCCTTGTGCACTTTCCTTGGGATCCAACGACTCTTGATCCTCACTCTCAGATATGAAGGCCCAGATATGATCTCCTCCTATGCTTTCTTCTAATTTTCTGGACGTGGATTCCAATGGTCCAAATCTTTCACAGTGCTCGATCCAACGGTCACTATTTATCCTCCTCCCGAGCTTATGCTTTCTTTCCTAACTTGGAGAATTTCAAATGTTTCTAAGGTATCGACCTTTGATCTACATCCTACGATCCCTGATGTAAGGGTCTCTTCTTCCGCTTACTCAGTCTCTAAGGGACTCGACCCTTTGCTCCCTTAGAATATTTCTGGTGCCTTCTTGGCACACTCTACACTCGACCTCCTGAGCTTACGAACTTGAAATAAGTTCACCTCTTGGACCTCATATGTGATTCTGAAAAGATCTTATCTCTTCTGAGCTTGGTCATTAGGAGATTTCGAATTCCCACTTACTCCTTGCATTAATTTTCTCACGCCAAATCAACGGTCCACAACCTTCCTCGATCCAATGTGTTATCACTAAAAGTTCGTTCGCAAATGGTTACAAGAATCCATCATCGTCAGATAGTTATGAGGTCACCCATGGGCCAAAATTACTGCAAAATAATTTCCAAAAGTCCAAAACTATACAACCAGTGATAAAATTAAAGTGCACTATGACTACACAGAGCGCGTGCACACATGTGTGATCCAGAAACATAGAAAAAGTGCACATGCGCACGATGCGCGACTGTGGTCACTAAAATCCATGCACATGTGAGAACGACACATTTATGAGATTGGTTGGCCTCCCACCCACTTCTGGTTCATCTTCCAAGTTGATTTGACACCCAAATTTGGACTGGATCCGACTGGGTGGCTGGTCAAAGACCTAAAAATTCCCTAATTAGCCTCTTTTCACACTACAAGCTAGTTGCACAATACCTCAAAGAGGTGATATAAAATAAGACCATGGGTGCACTTCATTTTCGAGGAATTCAATAGCAAAGTTATGCTGCTCCTATTCTCTTGAGGAATCCTCTATTCTCATAAAGAGTATACTAGCACCATTACATTGGGCAATCCATCTCACCTCTTGAGTGGATTAGCTTGGAATTATTTCACCATTTTCATTCAAAGTTGTAAGAAGAGATTATTTGTGGGGGTTCAAGAGCCCTCCCTTGGAGGAAGAAGGGACTCATAGTCCTCTTTCTTCTTGGTGTTTTATTTCACTGATATAAACCTTGCCATTGGTGACATGAGTCTTATTGTCTTTTGTTCTTATGTCCTTATGCTCAAATAGTTTAGTTGTTATTTTATTTCTTAGTTTATTTCTTAGTTTTTCTTTTATATTTCTTTCTCTAACCCTTTTCCTTTACAGCTGTCCTTCTTAGCAAACCCAACTAATCTTGTAAGCACCTCTGTTTTTCTCATCTAGGTGGAAAAAGAGGCACAATAGATTGGTGACTCCACTGGGGAAAGGTATCAATTTCCTACACCATTTGGGTTTTTACAGCTCTTCTTTTGGTTTATTTAACCTGTAGGTGCATTAACCGGCCCAAGCCGACCTGCAAAACATCCAATTCCAAGTTGAATTGAGAGAATTCCATCCGGAATTTTCTTCATGGCCGCGTGTCTGTTGTGCGCGGGTTTATTGGCCCACAGTCGCGCGTTGCGCGCACATGCGCCAAAATCACAATGTTGTTTTTCGCACCTGCACCCAAAATATCATTTTGGTCTGTGCATAGGCGCTCAGTACGCCTCTGTCTACACTGAGATCCACGCACTTGTGCAAAAAAATACACATTGTAAGTTTTTTTATGATTTGGGGAAGGCCCCTAGCCTTCTTAAAAGTGATTTCATGCATGTTGTACGCTGCACCACACTTAGTTCCCTCTTCATATAAAGGGATCAGTCAAAACACATAGGCACTTAGGGGGTTTAAAATCATCAATTCCTCTTTTGATTTCATTTTTCCACATGGATGGCTTTCTTTGCCTAAAAATTATAAGTTGGCATCATTTGTAATCACATAAAACTTGCATTGGGACTAGAAGTTGGATAACAATCGCTTAGTATGCTCTTCTCTCGCGCTTCCAAGCGACCTTGAGAATCAGAAAAAGATTGTAGGATAATTTCATCTCCCTTAAAAAGACTAAGACCTTTAGGAGAGGACAACAGCCCCTTCGGGACTCCTCTTAGTTTATTTTTCAAACACATCTTAAGATTGTAATGGGCCCATACATGCCCACATGCTACAAAGATAAGATAGTGTTGAAATTTTCTTTCTTAGATTCAATCACTAGGGAATTTTAAAGGTTTTGTAACGAGCCCATACATGCCCACATGATCACAATCTAGGATAGTTTCAAATATTTCTTAGATTAAATCACAATAGGGAGTTAAAGGAATAGTAAAGGACCCACATGTCTGCATGCTAGTTTCCTAGGGACTTTTTGAATTACGCAAGGTTGTACCAAAGGCATTTAGTTAATTAGGTAATCAACACTTATAAGGACCAAGTGAAGTCCACATGCAACAAGGTGACACCTAATTCATTAAAACATTGACACACTTTGACTCATTCACACACAAAAGTCACTTATCATTCACATAGTTTTCTTTTCTAAACGTGGTGGTCAAAGTAAGTTTCCTCCAAAGGGATTCTGAAACACCCCACCCTTTTCTTGACGAAACTATCCACTCCTATTTAATTTCAATGAGGTTGGTTCACACCCCCAATCTCTCAAAAAACCACATCTAATTGTTTTCTAAAAACTCACTAAGTTTTCCTCCATAGGAGGTGCTAAAAGAATTTTTTTAGTCTAGGTAGGATTTCGGGGATAGGAATCCAAAAAACTTCCCATTATCTGGTTCTCACATTGTCAAAACAATAGCAGTTGTCAAATAGGGAACTTAAAATCCTCCAAGTCAAGTGTTCCTAAAACCATAAGGCAAGGAGATACCCGTGAAGGGTTGAAGGCCAAGGTCTGGTTGTTCTTTGCGTCCCCCCTTGAGGCACTCACCTCTTGGATGGGATCTAGCCTGTGACCCATTTCTTAGGCCAAAAATCTAAATGTTGCACTTTGACCAAGGTACCTAGTGACCAAATTTTAGGGCATATACCCAGGTGGCAATTGTGGGATGCAATTGCACCTTGATCGAATTTTGTGTGGCTATTGGGAAATATTGCCAGTTCTTTTGGGATATGCCCCCTTTACCCCTCATTATAATTGATTACTTCATCCTTCACTAGTTTCTCTTCCGGTGACTTCAGAACCCATTGTTGAGTATTATTGGAAGGTCCAGTGCTATTTGAGAGGAAGGACATTACGTCTTTTAGGACACGAGCATTTATTTTCTTTGATTCCCCACATGGACAAAACCCACTTATCCACATATATACTTCTTTTTCAAAAACACTTTATGTATGATGCACTTCTGATTACATTTTTGATTTAGATATATATCGTGTTAAGTTCAAAATTTGCAAAGGCGCTTGTTTATTTTCTCTCATCAAAATTTGCACACATCCACTTAGCTAGTCAGACATCATAGGGGACCCATAGAACCCCCATCGTTCTAGATGCTTTCTAAACCTCCCTCCTATTCTAGGGGGAGTTCCTAGTCTTTCCACCTCATTGGCACCACCTTCACACACTCCAGTGAGTGCCACTGTCTCAGGATCAACTTTGCTTGGTTCCACCTTACTTGGGTCCACTTCCCAAGGTCCACCATCCACTTTCTCTCCTTTACATGGAAGCAGGGGGGAAACTTCCTCTCAAGGGGGAAGTACCAACCCACCTAGCCCCACTCAAGGGTCAGGTTCACAGAACACTCACACCATGGTTGGAACTAATCCTCTGCCCCCACTACAGATGCCATATTTGGCCTCTCTTAACATACCAGATCTAAGAAAACTCACAAATGATCCTATATTGCATGACCCCACATGGCCTGCAATGCCCACCAAACTACCTTCAGACATCCCCAAGTTTGAAGGAAAGGCAGGAGATGACCCTGCCAACCATGTCATGACTTTCCAACTATGGTGCTCTTCCAATATCATTATGGATGATTCCATCAGACTATAATTATTTCAATGTACACTCACTGGCCCATCAGCCAAATGGTATGTAGACGAAAAATCGGGGTCCCATGCAACTTTCTAGTCCTTGGCCAAAGCATTTTTGACCTTCTTCCAATTACCGATCCGCTATGACAATGGTCTTGAACTACTCTCTAATTTCAAAAAAACCTCAGCCACACATATCGCTGATCACATTCACGAGTGGTGTAGATGACGTAGTTTGTGCAAAGCCAAAACCACCAAACAACAGTGTCTTGACTGGTTTCTCAGATCACTTGTCTCTCTCCTTGGGAAAGATGTAGCTTCCACCTTCCCTCAATCAGAAGAAGAAGCCATCAGTAAGGCCCAACAATATGACCTCATCTATTCAAAATCAAGGTACTTATACACAGTACTTCCTGATCTCCCAAAACCCGTGCCATTCGGTCAAGATAAGCTCGGGATGTCTCACTCAGTAGACAGATTGATTGGTACCACTATGCACCATAATCCACAACCCCAACAACCACCAATGTATGGCACCCGTCATTATCCGCTAGAATATGGGGGCACCTCTTATTACCCCCCTCCCCCTTATCAACAACCATACCCTGTTTCTCTTCCTCCACCCATCAATGGGCCACCGCTGACACCCCCAATACACCTACCTACCTAGACAAGTTCTGGTACTCCCTCTACCTTATTTTATACTCTAAGTACTAACGAAAGTGCCACGCCTTCCTATGTACCTTACAGATCACAACTCTCATAGAATCCATACTTTCCATTCCCCGGTCCTCCACAAACCATAGCAACCCCCCCCACGCTGGGGTAAATTTTGTTCAACCCTCTCCTGTTCAACAATATCAAAATTTCAAATAGCTGAATATGAAAAACCTGACCCATCTGTCGAATAATGCTAAAAAGAAAGGAAAAAACAGGAACAATAACAACCCAGGTAAAGGCAAGAATCACCCTGAACAAAACCAACCTACTGGGGGCAACCAAAATAAAGGGAATCAGAACCCCCAGGGGGGGGAAATAACAACAGGTGTTAAGGGAGAAATAAAAATACTGTTAGAACCACTTTCCCTTGTGCCCTTTGCGATGAGTTTGGTCATTATACTCATTATTTTTCCTAAATCACTGATTTTAAACGGATGAAAGACTCAGGAAGTGTACCACATCCTCCAACACCACCTGCCCCTCAGCAGGCCCCACAACAAAACGTGCAACAACCACCCCCAGCTGTGCTGCAGAACCCCATTCCACACCAGGGTGTGATAAACACCCAACAGGATATGCAACCTACCCCACAACAGTCGGGATAGTATCTCAATTCGAACAATCCCGCAGATCGTACTATCCTAATCACAAGTGAGGAGGAAATCCTTCTGCAAACACATAGTCGTCAATACTGTGCACCCACTGAGTCTCCTCCCATTCCCCCAGAAAAATTCCCAACACCAATAGGACCCCCGTTGGTGATTCCTCACCCTAACGCAGACACACCTCTTCGCATCCCTCGCATCCCATTGCGCAGGAATGTCCACAACCCACATTTAAGTTTGGTCGATGACTTAGCACAATCCCCGGCTGCCATGCCAGTCTTAGAAGTCCTTCAAAATTGTCCCACTTAGTGGAAATCATTAATTTCTTCCTTGGGGGCAGTCGATCCCGTGGATACTCAACTCATCACATTTGATCTTGACAGCGGAGAACCTTGCCTTCCCACTCTAATCGCTTTTCAAATCCTAGTAAAAATTTGGAACATTACATTTCATCGGTGCATCATTGATGAAGGTGCATCCACATGCATTATTTCCAAGTCTGTATGGCAGAAACTTGGTTCCCCCAAACTCATACCATCTTCCATTACCTTAAGAGCTTACGACAGACGACCATCATCTCCTAAAGGGCTCTTCCAAAACGTCCCTGTAGAACTCGGGGGAAAGACCATTCTCATCAACATTGAATTTATCGATGCCCCACTTGAGTATAATATCTTGTTCGGTTGTAGCTACATGTACTCTATGAAAGAAGTTTCCTCTTCCATATTTCGAACTATGATGTTCCCCCATAACGGGAAGATCATTACCATTGACCAAGTTTCACATTATGAGCCTAATCCTTCTGCCAACATCGATAACATTCTCCCCCTCGTCCACAGTAATTTTGAGGCATACACACTCATCGAAATGGGCCCCAAAATTTTCAAAGACACATCATTGTTAGGAACTTATCATGGGGAACCACCGCTCCTTCATCCTTCCAATCAGGTATGTGTCGTATCATCCAAAGGAACTGACCTTGAGAATACCCTTCCCCACAGGGAGGCTTCTCTCATATATGACGTCCCACCAGTTGCAAAACCTCCCTCTCAGGAACCTCCTACAAACTTGTCGGCCCCATAAGCCCACGATTTCCCCTCACCTCAAGGCCATATCCCCGTTTGGGGGACAGTTCCCCAAGCCATTACTCAAATCCCCTTCTTCTACCCTCCACCTGGCGTATAAGATTTTCAAGTAGCCACAACGCTTACTCTCCCTAATATGGTGTTAGCAATTCTAGTTTGGTATTTACATCCACCAGAGATGGTCCCTCAACCATCCCCACCCCCCCAAACGGAAGGAATCCCAATGACGATTCCCATACTCACCCCCACCATACCCTCTACATCCCCACTCACTAACCTCCCTACCACAGCTGGGCACAAACGAAAGAAGAAGGAGCCCACAGCTCCTCTCCCCCCACGCATCCAACCTCATTGTGCGCTATGTGAGAAATATGGACACCAAACCAACAAATGCCCATCTCTACCCGAGTTACGTAACCTAATCCCACTCAATCAACCACCATCACTGCTCGCCACTGTAGCAAGTACTACCGCTACCTCCTCTAACTCAAGTAGAAAAGGGATGTGAACCAAATTTGCTTGCGTTATATGTTCAGAATATGGCCATTATACACACAATTGCCCAACACTACCTCATTTCCAATAGACATTAGCCGCAGTACGCTAAAGTTTCCAGAATGAACCCAGTTCAACTACATCATCCCTACCAAACATCACTGACATCCATTATGTCACGACTTCAGTCAATGAACGTATGAGATGCCCTTGCTCTCTATGTGAATCCTTAGATCATTATACAGACCAATGTCCTATGATCATTAAATATAGGCAACGACAATTGACCCTGATTCAAACCCCTGTGCCCCCTACAGAATCGATGGTTGACCTTACCTCATCACTAGAGATTCTTCATATCATTTCTCCCAAACCTGAGGCACTCCCAATGCCTCCATGGTTCTTGGATGACTTATCCGAGGATTTACCCCCAAATACCCCCAATTCTCCCATTCATTTCCCTACAAAAATTTTACATCCAACTACCACTGGTACTCCTTAGTACTTCGATATTTGGTTTATGACGAGCAAACCATCGCATCTTATTGCGTCGTTTCCCCTGCTTCTTCATCACCAGGGGACAACCACACGGTGACAGTCACCAATATCACTCTTTTAGATCCCTTATATTCCCACCAATTCCACTGTGACAAGGACATACTCGAAGAATTAAACATCCCTGACTACCCATGAGATGCGCTCCACCACAGAGCGCTCTTCTTTCCATAGGAAGCCTTCATGCCTCCTAATCAACACCCCATATACGTAGTCGAAACCAAGAATTTTATCCCATCAGGGCATATCGACTGGTTCAATAACCCCATTCCTGCCCCTGATGCTTTTGAAGAAGGCAACATGGCCAACATTTCCCCGCCCATCAAAATCACTATATCCATCAAACATGGATTCGTCGAAGAAATCACCATTGGCGCCGCATGCACTCTTGAAGAAATCACCACCTACAAAGCCCTCTTCCAAGAATATCAGGATATTTTCGCCTGGTCATACACAGAGATGCCTGGCCTTGATCCCTCTATTGTCGAACATCGCATCGACACCTGGCCCGACATTACACTAGTTCATCAAAAACAATGACCGCTACACCCATCCAAAGTAGCGGTCATCAAAGCCGAGATTGACAAATTATGCATGGATGGGTTCATCTACCCCATCGCCTATACATCATGGGTTTCCAACCCTATACCCGTTAACAAAAAATAGGGCACTATCCGTGTCTGCATGGAATTTTGCGATCTCAATCATGCATGTCCCCAAAACAACTTTTCGACGCCTTTCATTGATCAAATTATCGATGATTGCGTCGGCCACGAGGCTCTATCCTTCATGGACGGTTTCTTTGGTTATAATCAAATCCAAATCCACCCAGCCGATCAATACAAAACTGCATTCACCACCCCTTAGGGTACTTTTGCATATTTTGTCATGCCTTTTGGCCTAAAGAATGCTACTGCAACTTTCCAATGAGCTATGACATACATTTTTCATGATCTGGATCATATCATTCTAGCATATTTGGATGACTACATAGCTCGATCCAAAAAACACACCCAACATCTTGATGATTTATGGATCATCTTCCAACGATGTCGTCAGTACAACATCCGCTTGAACCCCCTTAATTGCGTATTCTGCATCACTGCCGGGCGCCTCCTCAGATTCATTGTTTCCCAAAGCGGTATTACCATGGACTCCCTCAAAGTCCATGCCATCAACGAAATTCCACCCCCCCGAAATTTACGCCAACTCTAGAGCCTACAAGGAAAATCTAACTTTCTATTGCAATTTTTCCCAGACTACGCCACTCGAGCACACAGTTTCTTTCATTTACTACACCATGACAACCCATTTCACTGGGATGAACATGCCCAAAAAGAATTCGACGATCTTAAAACAATGATGTCTAACGCCCCTTTAGTTAGTTCACCCGACTATAATCGCGACTATATCCTCTACGTATCAGCATCAACTGTCTCAGTAGTAGGATTTCTCATTCAAATCGGAAATGACGATTGGGAGCATGTCATTTACTACATCAGTAAAAACCTCTCAGGGCCACCCTTGAAGTATAAACATGAAGAGAAACTAGCCCTTGCAGTCATCCTCGCAGTCCAGAAACTACGTCATTACATTCTTCTTCGCACGAATAAGGTCGTTGTAGATTTGAACCCTATGTAATACTTTCTCATCCGTTGACAAACTAATGGAAAATTTTCTTGATGGATCATTATCCTTCAAGAGTACGATATTGAATTTTCAACACCCAAGAGTAATAAAGCTCTCATCCTTGCCGAACTTGTCACGGCCTTCCCCTCCGATACTACCAATGCCCCCGTCAATACCAACTTCCCCGATGAACATATTTTTTATATTACTTTGGATGATCCATGGTACAATGACCTCCTCGTCTACCTCTGAACCCAAAAGTTCGGTAACCACCTCTCATGAGACGATCGCCGTCGTATTCACCACCAGCCCCCCGCTATCTCCTCATCGGAGATATCTTATATCAGCGAGGGGTCGACACCATACTTTGTCGATGCTTGACTATTGATGAGGCCGATAGAGTCTTGAATGAATGCCATAACGACGCATGTGAGGGCCATCTTTCCATAATTTCCATGGCTTAGAAAATCATCTGAGCAGGTTATTTTTGGCATACATTGTTTCACAATTGCATTCATGCCATGAAGCGATGCGAGAAATGTCATCTTTATGCCAACAAAGCACAAGGACCACCTGCTCTTCTTCACCCAGTCATTACTGCCGGCCCCTTTTGTAAATGTGGCATCGGCTTCATGACTTGTAATCCCCCATCTAGCAATGGACATAAATACATTATTGTCGCAGTCGATTGCTTCACAAAATGGGCTGAAGCTATGCCCACCTTCAACAACACCGCTGACACTGCAACACATTTTTTCTTTAATCATGTCATATCCCGCTTTGGAGTACCACTCCAACTAGTTTCTGATCATGAGAAACACTTTGAGAATGATATTTTTGTCGAACTTTCATCTTGGTTAGGATTCTCTCATGAGTTTGCCTCACCATATTACCCTCATTCTAATGGACAGGTCGAAGCAGTTAACAAGGTCCTCAAGACCATGTTACAGCGCACAGTTAATAAACATAAGACCAATTGGCATCATATGTTATTTTCTGCACTATGGGCTTACCGTACGGCCATGAAAATGACCACTGGTTTCAAACCATTTTATCTAGTCCATGGGGTTGAGGCCACTCTTCCCATCGAGTGCGAAATTCCCACCTTACGCACTGCAATTGAGCTATTACCCAACACTGCTCCAATGGAGCAACGCTTGCTGAACTTACAGTCCCTGGATGAAGATCGTCGATTGTTAAGCCCTAATATTGGCTCATTACCCCTTAATTGGGGCATATTATATTAGTAATGTTATTTTATTTATGTCGTCTTTAGGCCATTAGTTGTAATTATACTTCCTAGTCTCCT